>JZKD02S1600515.1:148570-178241 GCA_000966675.3 Picea glauca
TGTAGCCACCAACCTACTAAAGACACAAATCTCTTCAGTTGAGCACCAACTTGGAAATATATTGTGTAGGCACCAACCTACTAGAGACACCAATCTCTTCAACTAAGCACCAACTCAACAAGATATTTTGTAGACACCAATCTCTTCAGTTGAGCACCAACTTAACAAGATATTGTGTAGGAACCAACCTATTGAAAGACACTAATATCTAAGCACCAACTCAGTAAGACCTGTATAGGGACCAATCTAATATCTTCATACACAGAGTACTTCTGACTTCATTTGCATGCTTCATACTTCATGCATTTCACAACATCATCATACCCTTAAATTTCATGCTCCAACACCTCTCCTTGCTTCATAACCCAGACATAGCTTCAACTTTAGTCAGATTTAGCCTTCACTCCCTAGTGAACCTCATAGAATCATTCCCAAAATATATATGAGACTACAACATCACATCCTCGAAACAATGCACTTTGCAGCATCATAGACCTTAGTCCTTCATACCCTTAAAACTCCAAGAAAACTCCTCTTAAGCACCTTTGGACCCAAAGAATACTACCCAACTCCTCTTGTGCACCTCAAATCTATTTTGCACACTTGTACTTGCTCTTCTTGCTTGGATACTCTTCAAATGAACACATACATCTTGTATTTATAGTGTTTCTACATTCACTTATGGGGTCGACCCTTAAAATTGGTTGGGTCAAATTGTGCTTTCTGGTTGGGCCAACCTGACAAAATATTTAATATCTCCCCATTCCTATGGAGTTAGAGAGAGTGTCATATACTATTGGAAAGGTATCAAAATAAAATTTTCAACCATACATCTTATGCTCCCATTTGAGCTAGGTCTTTAGAGTAAAAAGGCATTCAAATATAGGGTATCCAAACTGAGCATCAAAAATCCAAAAACAATATTTCCAACAATCTCCATATTGCAATCTTTATCTTGAACATATGTAGTCTCCCCTTGTCTTTGACATCAATGACAACAATATTTCCAACAATCTCCCCCTTTTTCATTGATGGAAACCCTTAGTCAATTATATAACACTTCCCCTATCTACAATTTCTTCCTCTATCCACAACTTCTCCCCCTTTGACATCAATGGAAATGGGTTGCTCCTCTTGAGCTTGTGTTTCCCTTTACCGAGGATATGAGATGGATATCACTCCCAACTTTCGTTTACTTATCCCATACATAATTTTCTCCTTTGACTTCATCGAAAACATATACATTTCTTGGGGTTCTATTTTCATTTTCCACTAATGTTCTTGAACCTGCTTTCCTTATCACACATTTGACTGACACTTACAAGATTGTGTTTTAACCCTTCAATATACAAGATATTCTATGTTTTATTCTTTCCATTACTAAGACTAATGATACCTTTTCCAACTATCCTTGTAGAATCATTATCCCCAAAGGTAATGTTGCCTCCTTTTTCTTCCTTTAGGGTGAGAAGTTTGTTCTGATCCTCTGTCATGTGTTTTGAAAATATACTATCAATTTGCCATTAGATTCGTTTGTCTTGAGCATACATTACAAGTCCACATTCTTCCTTCATTGATTATTCTTGCTTCCTTTTCCACACCTTTGTGTATTCTTCTCTATACTTAGTAAGAACATCTTCTTCCATGTTTTGTTTAGGAAAAATTATCACGTTGCTTCTACAATCACGTGTTATGTGCCCATAGTTATTTCACTTATTAAATTCAATATTGTAATCAAGTAGGGGAGCAAATGAATTGTGGTTTCTATCAACAAAACCATGAGATCTTATGGTTTTGTTGCTCACATAATCATTCAATGAGGTCTTATAAGAACCCCTATTTTTATCTCTCACATGATCACTTCTTTCATAATCTCTACAACATAGTTCTTTATGACCAAAATTATTGCAAGAAAAACAATTGCCAAAAAAGAGATTTTGGTACCAGGTTGTTAAAGGCCTTCTTGGTGGAACAACTCTTATGAACACATGCTTGTTTTTCCTATGATAAGAATCAAGTTTCTGTTGGTCATTATTTATTTTCTTGTTGTTGCTTTCATTGTTGATGGAGCCTTTGAGAATATTAACACAACTTTTAGGATTTTCTTCATTTTCCTTTTTTGATGGCTTTGTGGCATTAGTTGTAACACCCTATTTTCTCCCATGACTGTAATTATGTTAAGTCTTCATGTATTATGATTAATGAAGCATGTAATTGTGTTTATGTTAATAAAACACACCAGATAGATGACTTTGAAGGAATCCTTGAGTACTGGCCATGATACAACTAGTGGGACTGGTGAGGTGGAACATTTGAGAGACATTCTCTGAAATTCAATCTTCTGCGACTTATCTCTCCAGAGTTCTTGTTGTTGGCCCATGCAAGCTCAGTGGTGAACCTGGTAGCTCTAATACCAGAATGTAATGTTTCCAATACCCCACCCGGGTACTGTCACACAAAACTCTTTATTTTGTCATAGTTGCGTTCTCGAATTCCTTGAACATCTACCTCTTATGGCTAGGTAACGTACCCAACCACCTAGCTGAGAAGGCCACATAATAATTTGGTGTCTACACAACCAAAATTACGAATTTCTTTAATTTTTTTCCCCTTACGGCTTGGGAACGTACTCAACCATATGTCTAGGTCGCATTACCTCTATTCTTGAAATTTGATACTACAATGTAATGTTTCTCGTTACTAGCAAGCCTCTTCAATCTGCTCTGACATCATACAATTAATAATTATACCCTGCATATGTGTCAATATGCAGGTATAACACATACGATGATCCATGCATAAATATACAATTACAATATCATATGTAAACCTGTTACACACAATAATAAGCATGCATACATATACATAATTACAACACAATTGTATCAATAAAGTCCATAACAAAAATAACACATTTATTTATATCACTTAGTGGAATAATGTACATAATATTAACACTTATCTTTTAAAAAATTCACCAATTGTGTGCAAACCTCATACATTCTCCCTAGTCCTAGACCTCATTGCTCACAATCTCTCAACAATGAGTCACCCCCAAGCTAGGGCTATGATTCCACTAGGGAAAGGGGTCTCAGGAGTCTCATGCCAATCACACTAAGGCCATACAATGGTCATCAAGTAAAGAAAGATACCAAAGACATCAATCTTAGCAGCAGTTCCCAGCTCACGGCCTCTCATTCCCCACATGTTTGTCTCACCCCAAGAAGTGTACCCATTCTCTGCTCAATAGTCTTTCGATTATCCCACTTCCCTTCCGAGGCTTCAACGATAGGCCGAACATGAAGTCTCAAAGATCTGTAGCTCAAGGAACCAAGACTACTTACAGGTCTAACTACCCGCCTCTTGATATGGGCTAGAAAACCCACTTCTTCGACATGCATACGGGCCCAAAAACCCGCTTCTTCAACATGCATATGGGCTTGACAACATGCTTCTTCAACCCGTACCACCAAGTATTTATAGGGTCAATCCTCTTCATAGCTCCATGCTCCCGAAATCATAGAGTGATGGTCTATATCATCCCCCATGATCTGATCTCCTCCTCCCCAAGAATTACACTAATTCTCAATAATATAATGCATGTGACTAACTTGACACTTGGCATGCATAATGGACTATATGTTCCCCACTTGTAATATGTTCCCTTCCCTTAGGAACTTAGGATGACATAATATCATAAGACTTGGAACTTTAGGATTATTATTATATTATTCCCTTTGGCTTAAGCTCCCTTGGCTTAGCCCTTTTCCCTTAATCCCTTAGCCCCCATTCCCTCTTGTGGAGTTCTAGACCCCAATACTCTTTCGTCTAACTTGGTATGCAATNATTTCTCCATAAACTTGTTGGGTGGTACACAATGATGAGTCTATGAATTCATCATGAGAACATGTTGAGAAGAAGAAGTCCCCATGTGAGCGTCAAGGGACATAGGTCGCATAAGGGTGAAATCTCGAGACCTTAAACATATTGGTCGAGTGTGTTATAGAGTGGTATTAGAGCACAGTTCAAACTCTAGGATTGAATGAGTCACCAAGGCCGCATGATTGTTTGAGAAATTTTACATGATAGAGCATATGCTTTGTTTATTTATTTATTTTTGAATAATTTAACCATGTGTATGAATATTGAAAACGGTTTTGAGCAGGAGTGGAATCTTGGCTCGATACTATCAAAGTCCGACTGATATTTAACAAGGTCGAGAATTTCATGCCAATGATTTTAATGTAATGGATAATAGTGTTTCACTATTTCAAGATGTAGGACGCACTGAAAAGAAAATAGAGATGAATGGTGCAACATAGTATGGAGGACACCTCACACCTTTGGGATGAAGAATCTGATGGTAGGAAGGCCATAGAAACCCCTCCAGATTTGGTAGCCACTATTAGACGTTTGAAATCATACAATGAAAGTCTCACGAGGGCTCAAGCTGAGTAGGTGGATTTGAATGCAGTATTACTGCAAAGTTTATTAGAAATCTAGAAGCACTTGCAGCAGGGTCCAACCATTAATAATGCAAGACTACTACAATAAGAGAAGTTAAAGAGCCCTTCAAATGTCCAGAAGCATGGACAAACTCATAGTAATCTAGGAAGAAGTTCTTCCAAGAAAAGGCATTGAGATGCTAAGAAAATAAAAGCTAGTGGAGATATTTCTATAGAGTCATATAGTGGGAAGACCACTATAGGGGAACTATCCAACAATGACATTGGGTCTAGTGTTCCTAAGAAGAAGAAAAAGAGACACTCATAGAGTTCTCTGACAGAAGAATTCAAGAAGGCTAAGTCGTCTACCTTTGATGGAAAAATCAAGAAAGGAGAAGAAGTCGAGGCTTGGACGTTGGGGTTGAGAAAGTATTTTCAGGTACATAATTACTCAAAAAATACAAAGAAAAAATAACCATCTTTAATCTGAATGGAGGAGCTTCTATATGGTGGGAGGACCTCAAAGAAGTTAAGGGGTTGAAAGAAAGCAAGATGACCTAGAAACAGTTTGAGAAGCATTTCAGGAAGGAATATCTATTAGCGAAATACTTTGATGGAAATATTAAAGAGTTCCATGAACACAAGATGGGGCAGCTTACCATGGACACTTATGCCAAGATGTTATTAAAGTTCTTGAGGTATGTTCCTTACCTCAAAGATGAGAAAGGGAGAATACAACACTTCCTTAGTGTATTACCATTGTGCTATCATGATAGGAGCGCGTTTGATGAGCCTAAGACCTTTGAGGATATCATTAGGAAGTCGAAGTGTTGTTATGATCAATTCAAACATAGGTAGGAGCCTCTCAAGGATTGGAAGAGAAAATATAAAACCAAATTTCAGAAGATGGTATTTAAATTAGAAGTATGCACCAACAAAATTTTCCATCCAAGAGTGGAAATAGACCAGCAGAGAAGGTAAGAGAAAAATTAGAGGAACAAAAAAAGGTCCTCTATAGTGTTGGGGTTATGGAGAGGCACATTTATTAAGATATTACCCTCACAGACAACATGATATCAAAAGAGTCTACCATGTTCAGGAGGTTACTATGGTCGATGATGTTGCCAGAAGTGGGTCGAGAATATATGTAGTTGTTGAGAATCGACAAACAAACCGCCAAGCTTTTGTGGTGGAGATGGAAGGTATAATTTCCAAGCAACCCATTTCTATTTTGATTGACCCCAGTTCTAACCTTAGTTATGTTTCACCTCAAGTTGTTGAAGCATGTGTTGTATAAAAAAATAAACATGCAAAGGCATGGTTGGTTCAGTTAGCCATAGGGACTAAGAGAAAAGTAGCAGAGGTAATAGAGGCTTATCCATTTGATATGAGTGGATTTCACACTCAAGCAACCTTGAATATCCTACCCTTAGGATCATATGATGTGTTGTTAAGAATGGACTAGTTGGCTGTCCATAAGGTAAAATTGAAATACTATGACAAGAGCTTAGAATGTGAAGATGAAAAAGGAAACATGAGGGTGTTACAAGGCATTCAAAATCCACTATCAGTAAGGAAAATATTGACATTGTAGCTCAAGAAGTTTAGTAAAAAAGGGTGTCCCTTATATGCAATACAAGTGTGCAATGCAACAAAGAGTAGGAGTTAAAGGTTGAGGATCACCTAGTGCTGTGGGAATTTGAAGATGTATTTCCAAAGGAGGTGCCTAGACTTCCTCGTAAGTGAGATATCGATTTTTCAATTGATCTTGTACATGGACCAATACTAGCATCAAAATTTCCCTATAGGACGAGTACACCAGAGCTGGTAGAGTTAAAAGTGAAATTGAAGGAAATGATGGAAAATGGTATATCAGGCCGGGTGTATCCTTGTGGGGAGCACCTGCACTATTTTTGAAGAACAAGTACCCATTTCCTAGGATTGATGATCTTTTTTATCATCTCAAATGAGATACAATCTTCTCTAAAATTGACTTGAGATCTGGATATCACCAATTCAAGATTAAGTATGAAGACATCCACAAGACATATTTTAGAACAAGGTATGGACACTATGAGTTCATGGTGGTGCCATTTGGGCTTATTAACACACCATCCACCTTCATGTGTTTGATGAATAATGTTCTCAACAAATATTTGGATAAATTCATCCTGGTATTTATTGATGGCATTCTGGTATATTCTAAGACCATGGAAAAGCATGAAGAACATCTTAGGATGGTGTTATAGGTGTTGAGAGATCACCCGTTTTATGCCAAATAAAGTGTGAATTCTTCCAGAAGGAGATTTAGTATTTGGGCCACACAATCTCAATAGAGGGAGTGGCAGTAGATACTGAGAATATCAAGGCAATCATGGATTGACTTTCCCCTTAGAATGTAACTGAGGTAAGATCATTTATGGGATTAACTGGATATTACATAAGGTTGGTTAAGGGTTTTTCCAAGATTGTCATCTCATTACTTCGCTACAGATAAATGGGATGAAGTTTGTATGGTCAATAGAGTGTGAAATCAACTTTAAACAGTTGAAGCATCTCTTAACCAATGCCCCTGTTTTGAAAATTTTAGACCTCGAGAAATATTTCTTGGTTTGCATTGATGCTTTCAAGGAAGGACTTGGTGGAGTCCTCATGCAAGAAGGGTGGGTATTTTTTTATGAATCAAGGAAGATAAATGAGCACGAACAACAGTATGTCACCCAAGATTTGGAACTTGCAACGATTGTACATGCATTGAATACGTGGAGGCATTACTTGCTTGGAAAAAGATTTGTCTTGATGACATATCACTGTGGGTTGAAGTATTTTTTTTATCAACCACGGTTGAATGCTCGACAATCCATATGGATGTTGCTAATTAGCGAGTTTTATTTTGAGATTAAGCATATAAAAGGGAAAGAGAATCGAGTGGAATATGCACTCCGTGGAAGTGTACAGATAGTACACTTAGCAACAACAAGTGTGGTGAGTCTAACACAAAGTTGAGAATCAAAACTCTCTTGCAAAAGGATAAGTTTTTAAATCTAGTAAAAGAGGGTTTACAGCAAGAACCCATTGCGAAAAAGTATGAGGGATATTAGGTTACAACAAAGGAGCTATTGTTGTATAATGGTAGGTTGTATGTGCCAGATTCAATAGAGCTAAAGCACCTCATTATGGATGAATTTCACCAGAGATCTTATGCGGGTCATCCTAGTTATTCAAAAATGATAACAACGATGAGGCAGCTGTATTACTAGCCAAGAATGAAGCAAGACATTGTTGAGTATATTTCCAAGTGTTTGGAGTGTCAATAGGTCAAAGTTGAACACAAGCACCCTATATGATTATTGCAACCATTGCAAATTCCAGAATGGAAATGAGAGACAATCTCCATCGATTTTATTACTGATTTTCCAAAGACAGTTAGGCAACATGATGCAATCATGGTAGTGGTGGTTAAGTTGAGCAAGGAAACTCACTTTATTCCCCTAAAATCTACTTTTAAATCTAAATATATTGCAGATATTTTTATGAAAGAGATTTTCAAATTGCATGGTTTGCCCAAGACTATCATTTCAGACAGAGATGTAAAATTCCCTTCAAATTTATGGAAAGGATTGTTTGCAAGCTTGGGAAAGAAATTATCATTCAACATGATCTACCATCCTCAAACAGATGGTCATACTGAAAGGGTGAATAGAGTGTTAGAAGACATGTTAAGGATGCATGTCATGCATTAACCCAAACAATGGAAGGAATATCTACCTTTGGTAAAGTTTTCCTATAACAATGGTTATCAAGAATCATTGAAGATGAGCCCATTCAAGGATTTGTATGGCAAAAAATGCAGAGTTCCAATTAGTTGGGACAATCTAGTGGAAATGATCACACTTGGACCAGAACTGTTAAGAGAGATGGAACAATATGTGAACACAATAATATAGAATTTAAAAGCATCACAAGATAGACAAAAGATCTATGAAAACAACAAAAGAATTCACAAGGAGTTTAAGGTGGGAGATCATGTGTATCTCAGGGTAAAACCCAAGAGGATATCCCTAAGTATGGGGACTTGTTCCAAGTTATCTCCTCGCTATTATGGACCATTTGAAGTCCTAGAAAGAGTGGGGCCAATGGTTTATAGACTTGCCCTACCACCTACTGTTAGAGCTCACAATATGTTCCATGTATATTTATTAAAGAAGTATAATAATGATTCTAATCATGTTATTTATTAGACTATGATATAGGTGGAACCAGAGGGAGAATTCCAACCCGAGCCTCAAGGCATCCTGGACAGAAAGGAGGCATTGCTCTGGAACCGAGTTGTCGTGCAAGTCAAGGTGTAATGTAAGCACTTTGGAGTAGATGAGGCCACTTGGTAATCATAAGATGCCATGAGGATGGAATACCCATTTTGTTTCCTATATAAATTTGTATATATGGTGTTCAAAACACCGAGGATGGCGTTTCTTTAAGGGGGAGGGGAATGTAACGCCTTGTTTTCTCCCATGATTGTAATTATGTTAAGACTTCACGTATTATGATTATTGAAGCATGTAATTGTGTTTATGTTATTAAAATACACCAAACAACTGATTGGAAGGAAGCCTTGAGTACTATCCATGATACCATGAATGGGATTGGTGAGATGGAACTAGGAATTTTTAATGAGGAAAATAGGAAGCTTGATCGATAATCCAGCCTACACCTACATGAATTGAATACACCACCTATCCAACGTACTTGGATTCCATTGATTGTAAGGTACCATATGTAATATAATATGCAGAAACATGAATATTCAACGATTATCAACGAAACAACAAAATATTGAGAAGAACAATACTAGAAATAATACCTTTATTCAAAGAAAGAAATGTTCACTTGCTTCTTCGAGGGGGAAACCTCTAGCAGAACATAGCTCTATTAGAATAATTCTAAATACAAAGTTTTCTCATGCCTCGTACTCTTATTTATACTAATTATATCTTCTAAAGAACATTCTAGAGGAATATCTTTCTAGAAGCGAAAGCTTCTATTAGGTCTTCTTACATTAACTTGTTCATATTTATTAAATAGGCCTTATTGACTAATGCCGACCTTTATTACATGGAAAAATTATTATTCTATCTACATGAGGGGTTAGGGAGGTTATGTCCCTAACATGCCCTCCCCCTTGAAAAAGAGCCTTGTCCTCAAGGATTAAGATGAGGAAATTGTTGCAGAATGGTAGCCGACTCCCAGGTGGCTTCTTCTGGTGGAATATCCTTCCATTGAACTAAAAAATCCTTGATGGTGTGAAGATGGAGACAATGTTCACATTGGTCCAATATGGTTTGTGGCTGCAACCAAATGGAACCTTATTCATCCAACTCTGGTAGACTGGTCTACATGTGGCACTTGGTGCCAATCCCTTTCTTCAATCATGAGACATCAAAAATAGGATGTAGCTTGGAGTGACTGGGAAAGGCTAACTGATATGCCACTGATCATATTCGTTTGAGAATAGTATAAGGACCATAAAATTTGGGGGTAAGTTTCTGACACTGTTGGGATTTTAGTGAAGTCTTGTTGTATGATCGTAGATAGAGAAACAACTAGTCCCCTTTAGCAAATTGATGTTTAGAATGATCCTAATCTTCCTGTTGCTTCATGTGGTTCTAAGCCATGACCAAATTTTCTTTGAGAGTATGGAGAATGATCATGTAAACTATAAGATTGTGGTCAACCTACTGAAACTTTGAGACACCCGACATGTATGGAATAATCGATGGTGGCTTATGTCCGTACACTACTTCAAAGGGAGTCATGCTAGTGGCAATATGGTAAGAGGTTGTACAATCATTCAACTAGTGGTAACCACTGAACCCACTGATGTTGTATGCCAAACACAAAACACCTCAAATATGTTTCCAAACATTTGTTGACCGCTTCCATTTGGCCATCAGTCTAGGGATGATAAGTTTTGTTGAGATGCAATTAGGTGCCTTGGAGCCTGAATAATTCTTTCCAAAAATTGCTGGTAAAAGTTGGATCTCAATCAAAAACAATAGAATGAGGCATTCCATGGAGTTTCAAGATATTATCCATAAAATTTTGAGCCACTGTGGATGATGTGAATGGGTGTTGAAGAGCACAAAAATGAGAATATCTAGAAAGAAGATCAAATACCACCATGATTACTGACTTATTGCCTGATTTGGGTAAAATCCAACAATGAAATCCATAGAAATATCCATCCAAATAGTAGGTGGAGCTAGAAGTAGTTGGAGTGTGCCCGAAGGTTTGACAGTCTTGCCCTTAATGCATTGACAGGTATCACATTTGGCCACAAAGGTGTGGATGTATTGTTTCATACCATCCCTGAAAAAATAATGTTTGACTTGTTCATAAGTTTTTGTAAAATATTAATTCCCTGGGGTAGGTGAAGCATGAAACTCAGATAGCATTGTGGATTTAAGGGCCAATTGTTTGCTTAAATATACACGACCTTTATAGTGAAACTCGTCTTTGTGCCAAGAGTACCCTGGAGAAACTTGGGGATCATTTGCAATTGCTGGGTTAGGATGGAAATTTTGGGGTCTTCCAACCATTCCTGATGAATAGCCTGAAGTTGAACGGTGACAAGGAATGAGAGGGAAAAGAGGGACCCTTCTCCTTCATATTTCCTGGAAAGAGCATCAACCACCACATTTTTTCCCCTTCTTATAAATGATCTCATAATCATATCCAAACAACTTGGTAACCCATTTTTGTTGCTCCAAGGATGAAATATGTTGTTCTAGGAAGTACTTGAGGCTTTGATGATCCATTTTATTTTGGACTCGTCGTCCCAATAGACAAGGTCGCTAGAGATCCACTACATGAAAAATATCCAACATTTCCTTTTCATAGATCGATTGGCCCAGATGTCGCTTCGACAATCGTTTTTTGGTGAAAGCCAAAGGTCATCCATCTTGCATAAGGACTGCCCGATTCCTCTCCCTGATGCATCGCATTCAAGAACAAACATCTTGGTGAAGTTAGGTAGGGCCAATATAGGAGTAGTGCACATAGATTCTTTCAAGGCTTGGAAGGATTGGTCAATAGATGGAGTCCAACTGAAAGCATTTTTTTTAAGGAGAGTTGTTAGAGGAGTCACGATTTTTCCATAATTTTGAACAAACTTTCCATAATATCCCATTAAACCCAAGAAACCACACATACTTTTAAGAGTTTTAGGGATACACAAATTCTGCATAGCTTAAATTTTCTTAGGATCCACTCGTACACCATTCTTGCCAACAATATGACCCAGGTACTCAACTTTAGAGATGCCAAAAGCACATTTATATTGTTTGAGGAATTTTTTTTTCTTGGAGAGGAGATGGAGAACTTGATCCACACGGGTGAGATGGGCTCACCAAGTTTTACTATAGATGAGAATATTTGAAAGAAGACTAACACAAAGTGACAAAAGAAACGATGAAAGACATGATTCATGAGACTTTGAAAAGTGGAGGGGGAATTATAGAGACCAAAGGGCATGACCAAAAAATCATAGTGGCCCTCATGAATGTGAAATGCAGTCTTTGGAATGTATTCCTTTTTCATACGTATTTGGTGATAACCATAATGGAGGTCAAGTTTGGTAAAGTATTGAGCCCCACTGAGTTCATCCAAAAGGTCAACTATGATAGGAATAGGAAATTTTTCTTTGATGGTAAGTTTGTTGAGGGGACAAAAATCAGGACACATGCACCAAGTTCCTTCCTTCTTCAGGACCATGACAAAAGGGGAAGAATAGGGGCTGGTACTGAGACAGATAAAACCTGCTTCTAGCAATTCTTGGAAATTTTTCTCAATTTCATTTTTGAGAAAAGGGATGGTGATAAGGGCACACATTGGGAGGAAGACTACTCAAAATTAAAGGAATGGAATGGTCATGGTCACCGTGTGAGGGGGGGAGGCCCTGGGGATTTTGGAAAAAAATGTGATGTTGGGAAAGGATATATTGAAGGTCAGGGTGCACAAAGGGAGTCTCAACTTCTTGAATGGATTGGAATTGGGAAATGATGCCAGAATGACCTTATTTGAGTAACATTTCCATGCAGTGGGAATTGATGATATCTGAAGAGCCTGCTGTAATGCTTTGGAATTTATACTGTTGGGATTCCTATTGGAATTGCATAGTCAAATCCTTAAAATCCATGGTTATGGGTCCTATAGTGCGTATCCATTCAACACTAAGAAAAATGTCACAACCACCCATGTCAATAGAAAACATGCGAGATTTCAAGTTATACTGACCAATTTGTAGGCACACATTTTCACAACACCCCCCACATTTCATGGAACCACCATGGGCAATCGTGATATAAAAATTGTTGACAACATGGATATAACAATTGATTTCTTGGGCAAGGCAATGATGAATGAAATTGTGAGTGTTTCCATTGTCAACTAAGATGGTGAATTTCATGTGCTTAATGTAACCAATCAATTTGAGGGTTTGGGGAGCAACAAATCTAGCGAGATCATTCAACGAAATCAGCGGTTCAATTTTGGGAGGATCATAGGGTGGCGTAAGATCATCTGCTTGGGGTAGTGTTGCATCAGGTGAAACCTCAACATCTTCATCAGAAGCATCCTCTGAATTGGCCATAAAAAGTTTATGTTCTTTACACTTGCTCCCAAGAAAGTATTTCTCATCACAATTATAACAAAGACCCTTGAGTTGATATTCAACCATTCCATCTTGTGTTAATTTTTTTACCTTGAGAGGAGTGGTTAGAGTGGTAGGATAGGGGGGTCAAGGGTGGGGAATAAAAGCAAGTTTTTTGTTCTGGGAAAAGATGACCTGTTGTGCCTCCTTGACGTGTTTAGTTGCTTCCAACCAAGTATGGGGGAAAGCCATGAGGCTCTAGGCTTGAATTTCATCCTTGAGGCCACTGATAAAGCATTCCTGGAAGAAGGCATCAGTCATACCCCATGTTCAAAAATCCAAGTGCTCGAAGGAAACAATAAAATTTTCCACTATTCCAGACTGTTTCGACTTAGTCAAATGACTTAAATGGTGGGTGTTTGTGTCAAAGTGTTCATACAAATCAACAAAAAATTGTGTCCAAGAAACATACCCTTGGTGTGAATTTCTATGTCATTTCCACCGTTTCAATCGTTCCATATCCAAATAGAGAACGTCGTAACGAAGCTTGGTCAAGTCATTGGTAATTCCAAGAAAGGAAAAATAATGTTCCATCTGAGTGACTTAAGTTGTTGGAACTGAGCCATCAAATTTGTTTACCTCAACCCATGGAAGATAGGGGGTCATGATCAGAATGAAATTTCAGTGGATTGGAAGAGTCAACACTTGGAGGTTTGGGCCAAAGGAGAAAGGACCCTTAGATAAGAATTGTTGGAAAGCAGAGTGGAGTTCTTCTATTCAAATTGATACTTGTTCCTGGAGGTGGTCCATTTTGGCATGAATGGTAATACTATAATTATTTAGTTTCTGATTGGTTTCGTCTTGGCGAGTGGGGGACATTAATATATGAGGGGGGGTTCCGTGGAAAAAAAGGCAGATAAGTGACACGTACCACTACGATAAGGGAAACGAGATGAAACCAATGGGATAAGTTCCAAATAAGGGTCCCATGAAGGGGTCGGGTCCACGAGAAAAAAAGGCTTGAAAATGATAGGTACCACTGTGATCGGGGAGAAGAGAGGAATCCAATGGGATAAGTGCCACATAAGGGTGCCAGGAAGGGGTCGGGTCCACAAAAAAAAAAGGCTTGAAAATGATAGCTACCACTATGATTAGGGTGAAGAGAGGAATCCAATTGGACAGTTCTAAATAATATTGCGTTGTCGAAATATCCAAATTCTTAATAGGAAAAAATGTGCAGTAAATTTGCAACCAGAATGCAGAAGGTAAGGTTTCATGGCCATAATGTCATTTTTGTTCCTTGTCTGATGTGTTCCCCCCGGTTAGGGTTAATAGGGTTCCTATGGAAAAGGTTTCTCCCTCTGCTATAGCTCTCTGATATATGTGTGGGTTCGAACATTAGTACTTGCCCCAATATCTCAGGGCACCAACTAAGGAGTCTCGACCATACACTTAGCCATACTACCCAATTTCCCAGGTACTAGAGAGTATATTCCTGAGTGATGTTCTCGATGGCACTATAGTAGTCAGGTGGTCGATCAATTGATCTAGGGCTGGTTTCAGGAGACCTAGGGGACTCCCGATATACCTACCGGTACGTGGGAGTGATGGTTGTGTAAAGATTTTGTCTAATGCAATACTACTCAAGGGGTGAAAACATGGGTTACATAGGTTTCCAACAAGGGAGAAACTTTGGTTTCTAGGAAACCCCATGAAACCGTCTATATTTCTCGTGTGTAGTCTTCCCCACTGCAGTTTTACTCATTGAACGACAAATCTTTGTGGTTTAAAGACGCCGATAGTACATGTCTCTATCCTAGAAAACAATTACCTATAATTCCTGCCTAGGAAAGTGCTTTGATACCACTAGTAAGGTACCAGATGTAATATAATATACAAAAATAAGAATATTTAACAGATATCAACAGAACAACAAAATATTGAAAAGAGCAATATCGAAAATACTACCTTTATTCAAAGAAATCAATGTTCACTTGCCTCTTCGAGGGGGAAAGCTCCAACAGAGTAGATCTCTATTACAATAATTCTCAAGACAAATATTTCTCATGCCTCCTACTCTTATTTATACTAATTCTATATTCTAAATAACATTCTAGAGGAATACATTTCTAGAAGCGGAAGCTTCTATTAGGTCTTCTTACATTGACTTGTTTATATTTATTAAATATTCCTTATTGACTAATGTCGACCTTTATTACATGGAAAATATATTATTCTATCTATGTGAGGGATTAGGGAGGTTAGGTCCCTAGCATTGACCCACATAACATGTTAATGGTGATCAAGTTGGGTAGTGGGTCAATTATAATTGTTGTCTGATTTGGTACCCAAAAGAGTGAAGGGTTGATTACAACTCTAATGAAAAGGATGCATAATATTTTACCCTTCAATTGGGGATCCTGACACCAAGGGCTTGCTTCTGACATAAGTCATTAGGGATCTAGAGGGTAAGGAGAACATTCCAACGGTGAAGAAGGACTGAGGAAGAAGATGAAAGAAGTTTCTTAAAAAACACATAAATGAAGAGCTCATGAATGCATAGATGAGAATGCAAGAAACCCATTAAGGAAAAAGACACAGAGCATGCAGATGCAGAAAAATTAAACCCATACAGAGGAATAGAGAATAATAACACATAGAGATGAATCACAGATTCACAAACATATGGTGATGCAACGAGAAGAATATCTCATGAACACAACTCTGAGCAACATAGAACCTCTGGGGATTTTTTCTGAAGAAAACAAAAATCTTACCCAAGAATAGAATGGTCACCCCTAAACAAATAAGACCCATATTTTGACTAGATCAAAATAGGACTACAACTTGGTACAAATGAAATCTAGTTGGAAAGGTACCTGATAAACTCGTGGAGGTCTTGAGCTCAATGGGAAGAGGGAAACTTCTGTTGTTGCCAGTGGAGTGAATGAGAGTAACCTTCTTGAGCCATTTCTTGACTTGGTAGTCAACTCAGATAGTCCCTTGGTGGTATCATGGCCTAGAACGAGGGTGGAATACTATAGGAAGGCTCAATACATCATAGCCTATGGTTGGGTGGAAAGGAATTTCCCTTCAGTCAGTTGGTTGGTTGGAAAACATCATCGAACATATAAGTGTTTTGCTTGTAATGTCTATTGACTATTTGCTAATAGTTATAAACAAAACTCTGTTACGTTTATGATTGTGTATGATGGATGAAGGATTATTAAAATATTAGGTTAAAAGGGGTGATATAATATTCCTTACTTGTTAAATGGAATAATTGTGATGATTGTGTGAAGAAGGCCAGTGTAGGTCAATGACCCTATATTTTCCCCTGCTTTTGAAATGGAAAGTTTATAGAATATGAAATGTTTATTAGGGGTTCAAGGGTAGAGTATTTCTTTCATGTTGGGAAGCGATTTAATATCCCAAAGCAACTAAGTTAAACCATGGCAGAATGAGTATGGGAAGACCGTGGGACTGTTAAGTCCATAAACCACCCTTTTCCTATTGAAAACCCTTATTTCATTCCAAATGAGAAATGGTCGTTGATTCGATAGAAGGATAAGATATTGACCATTCATCAATGATATGGACTTCGGGAGAAAGCCTATCAGAAGGAAATACCTCCGAGAAAATCCAAAATGTGAAGATCGATGGGAGAGTTATGAGAGAATGTGAGTCCTCAATCTATCAAAGGTTAAGCCGATGAGATCTGGGTTATAGATGCCTTTAACGTTATACCAATAAGTCTATCAGGAAGTAAGATATTGATATGGTCTAGGAAAATTCCTAAGAGAGGTCGCTAATGGGGAGAACCTGATACTGAGAACTCGAGAATGAGGAGGACTGCAGATCTATCAGTGTGGATTCCAATGGGTTTAGAGTTGTTAGATCTAGAATGACCCATCCACAAGAAGGATTCTTGTCAAAGTGGTGTGCTAGATAAATATCATGCAGTTGTGGGTTCCAAGTGATCCCTGACCGTCAGATGTGAGGATTCGATGATCATCAGATACAATAGAGGATTCTCATCTGAGAGGGCTAGTCGATAAGTCTTGTGATCACTCGGAGTGGGTGCACTCCAATGGTAGAAGTACCGAGTAGATAACAAACATGGATTTGAGGGTATGGTATCTTGATACAATCATTATTATTGGTCCATGGTGGACCCCACTAAGTCGATGTGTCGAATGGAGGATGGGAGAGGATTAGCCATCATGTAGTTTAAGGTGTTTATTTGATCGAGGCAGTGGATTCCATAATCCAAAGACTGTCAGACCTGACAGAAGTAAATCTATCGGGAATGTTTCATCGTAAATGGCACGTGGGTTTATGTAATCTTCTCTCCCAATGGGTTAAGAACCTGACTCACTGCTGACCATCGATTTGGTCGAGTTGAATGAGTCGCAACCGTCTGATTGGGAAGTTTTATTCCTAGTCTGTGTAGCAACATTTCGTCATAGAATTGATGGGTGGTACGCAGTGATGATCCTATGAATTCGTCACAAGAGCACATTGAGAAGGAGAAGTCCCTACATGAGCACCGAGGGATAAATGTCACGTAAGGGTGAAATACCAAGACCTGAAATGTATTGGAAGTGGAAATTTTACATCCCACTAGCCTAAGAGGGTTTAGGGTGTTGGGTGTGTTACATTAGTTCTTGCATCTCCCTCGAGGGTATTGTGTTACATTAGTTCTTGCATATTCTTCTTAGTATATTTTTCTCTTTTGTGTTTATAGTGTTTTCTTTTATCATTATGTTCTTCTTCATCATTAATGTATTTATCATCATTGTCTTCCCTTTTTTCATATGGACATTTAGCAACAAAATGTCCCACTCTACAACAATTAAAACATTTGAAGGGTATCTTAACTTTGTATTTGTCAGATCCTTATTTCAACTTCCTCACAAATTGTGCTTCTTTTGTATCTAATTCATCTTTTGTATCTAATTCATGGCTATAAAAATCACGAGATTTGTGTTATTTTGTCTTCTTTGATGCTTTGAAAGTTGCTTCCATCTGTGTTGGTTTTTTTTTTTCCTCATCTCATATGCATTGAGAACTCCATGTAGATCATCCATCGTCAGTTTCTCCAAATCCTTCATTTCTTCAATGGTAAAGGCCTTGGCATAAAATCTTAAGGGGAGTGACCTTAACACCTTTTGAAAAATAATTGGTTCTTCAACCTTCTCATCAAGTCATCTGATGGTGTTGTCCACACAAAGAAAATAGATTGCTACATTTTATTCATCTTTCATTTACAAACTCTCGAACTGTCTTCTATGATTTTGAAGCTTTTCTTTCTTCACCTTATCATTGCCTTCGTAGATGTTTTGAAGTTCGTTCCAATTTTTTTTTTCAATTCACAACGCATCATCTTGACAAATTCTAATTTTGATAGACCACACAATATGACATCCATGGCTTTTGCACTATTTTCCCTAGGATTTTTCCCAGCCGCATTTGTTGGTGGAGTTGTTGGGGTTGTATAACCAGTCATGATTGATTTCCAAATATCAAAACCAAGGGACAATATATATGTCCACATCCTCATTCTTCAAAAGGTGTATTTTGTTATGTCAAACAACAGATCCCTGCTTGTGGAGAAACCTTCTTGACTGGCCATGTGTTCTCCCGAGATCTTCCTTCTAGCAGTTAGATTGTTTCCAAAGGAACTTGCTCTGATATCAATTATTGAACTTATGTTTATACTGAGAGGCGGGTTGAATCAATATAAGATATTTTTTACTTTAAATGAGCATTCATGAATTATTCATTAACTTTAAAATAGTAAATCCACGTAAACTCAAATCACAATACAAATAGTTTAATTTGGAAACCCTTGTGGGAGAAAACTTGTTGGATGCATGCCTAGTCAGGAGAAAAGACTATTTTTGGGAAAATAAGCATGAAAGGAGGAAAGGAAAACTGGAAGGAAAAGCATCACATGTAAGGGAAGAAGGAGAGGCATGCATGCAAGGGAAACCTAACGATGCTAGGGTTAGGGTTTTTGTAATGTATTGTAATGGCTGATGAGCCAAGAATATAAATAGGTAGTACTTAGATGAAGAACGAGGCAGTCGACTAAGGGAGAGACAACATAGAATGGATGGCAGATAGTTGTAAGAACTGTACTACCCAATAAGATGGTGAGCTAGGGAGGCAGTGAGCGACTTGATCTTGAGGGTTAGATCGCACGCTAAGGAGCCTGGTGTGATCTAGTTAGCCTCACAGGGATCGAGGAGCCTATTGAAGAGAGTAAGATCTAAGATTGTAAACACGTGCAACGTGATATATTACTAAACCATAATAAAGAGATTGATATCCATATCTTTGTGGACATATCCTAGAAGGGGGTGAACCACGATAACACTTGTGTTGTGTGGATGAATGTATGTGTATTTATTGTTGTTAAATGTTGAATGTTAGATGAATGAATTAACTAGTTGAATCTGATATTTCACATGCATGAATAGAATGACTGCTATAATAAGATGTTAAACTGAATAAATAAAGATTACAAAGTACAACCACATATCTCCACTCATTCCCAGGTTGCAAACACCTGAGTATTGCAGCCACCCATAGAGCTATCTCGGGTGAGACTGCGCAGTAGATTCTATGTGTTGTGTTGCCTTTTGGTCTATTGGAAGGGCTCATAATTTTAGAGGGCTTTGGTTGGGAGCTTATTAAATCTGAACTGGGGTCAATCTATGATAGTAAGGTAGGATCAGAATAATAGATAAAGAATCCTAAGTAGAAGAGTAGAGACAAAACCCAACAAATGGTTCTATTGTTGGTTGGTTGGAACAGGATGGGATTGAGTATATGAGATTTGCGGAAGATGCGTCAAAAGAAGGATCGAACGGATGACAAGATGTTGAGAGAATGAGAATATAAAAGGGGATGTTGAGATATTGGAATCCAACAAAGGCAGAGATAGAGAGATGGTTGAAAACATAGGAGCTGGAGTTTGCGTAGAAAGATAACAAAAACCCAAAGTTGACACCGCACAAATATCTGGACAAGTACATATTCAACGACTTGCATGAAGTATTTTTCTGTGATTTCCTACATGTATTGTAGGAGTGGATAAAGAATTTGAAAGACAACCATCCCACAAATCATCTCAGACAGCTAGAGTGGAATCCCATAGAGATCGCATAGTTACAAGTTAATAATAAGTGTACATGGGCAATAGATTTCTTGTTAGACAACATTGTTGCAGGATTTATCAAAGAATTGGCAGTAGATACAATGAATTCTTACAGTACGGAAGAGCAAGATTTCTTGAAGGGACCTCGAGGTAGGTACATCAGATCATTATATACTTCCATTAAGATATTACTATATAACAAAAGTGTAATGACAATGGATTCATACAACTAAACTTCCCCACGTGCATGGGGGAAGGGGGGAAGCACTGACAGGAGAAAGAGAAATGGAAGGAGGAAGGGATAAAAGAAAGAAGGAGGAGGCATTGGACCCAATTATGATGGATGAAGACCAAATCAAGCGGATCATGGCAACAGCTGGAAGAACGCGCAATGGGGTACCCTACCAATATAAGATGAACACCAAGAAGAGAGTCGTAGTCGCGAGGGAGGGATTGGAAAGTGATGAAGAAAAGGTAGAGGATCTATGGGCTGTGGAGTAGATTGAGGAAATCTTGTGAGTGACATATGAGAGAAATACGAGAGGTCTAAGAGTGGGAATAAAAGGAAACACTCCTATCCATATCAGTGTTAGTGTGGAACCCATAAACCCATGCGCGAATAATACATCAAGAAGAACACCACCATTTAGAAAACCGAATTTTGGAAGAAGGAAGACAACAGGAAGTACATATACACAAGGAACAACAACTTGGAAGCCAGTTCAGGAAGCATTATTCAAGTATCTACACCACGCGAAGATAGTAGTTCAACATTCAGGATGGTAGGACATGATCCCACCATCAGGAAGACATGAACCCATAAACCCATGTGCGACTAATACACCAAGAAGAACACCACCATTTAGACAACCAAATTTCAGAAGAAGGAAGTACATATACATAAGGAACAACAACTGGGGGAGCCAGTTCATGAAGGATTAGTCAAGTATCTACACCACGTGAAGATAGTGTTTCAACATTCAAGATAGCAGGATAAGATCCCACCATCAGGTTACCAAAATTCAAAGGAGAGGCATCAGAGGACCCTGAGAAGCATTTGTTCATTTGTGAAAAGATCTAGGAAGCGAAACAGATCACAGATGAGGACACTAAACTTGCGCAGTTAGCTATCATACTAAGAGATCACACACTAGATTGGTACATGAGTTTAGCTTCAAACAGTCTACCAGGAACAACCAAAATGATTGGAGATATCAAAAATTTGTTGATAAATGAATTCCATAAGCCTAGTTCAGAGGATCAATATATGAATGAGATGATAGAGATTAGACAAAAACTAGGAGAATTTGTATGGGATATTGACCAGAGATTCAAACGATTGAAGGGAAATCTAAAGTATGCCATGACAGTTATGCAACATAAGCACATGTTCTTCAATTCACTGCTACCACACTTGAAATACCCTTTGTGACATCAGAAGTTTCAGACACAGGCATAGGCTCTACATGAATCCCTACAACTGGAAGAGAACCAATATCAAAAGACAGATCCAACCGTAGAGGAGATGAAAGAGGATCTAAAGAACTTAACATTCTAGCTAAACCAGAACAAAGGTAAGGACAAAAGAGAAGTTGTTTGGTGTACCACATGTAGGATAGAAGGACACCATAAGAACGAATGTCCAACATTCGCGCAATACATGGCAACATGAATGCCAAACTCATGCCAACAAGAGGAATGTTGTGTGAGATCTGTATGAAATAGGGGCATGATCCATATCACTTCCTAATGATGTAGAAGTACCCGACAGTATGTAAGAGCTCATATTGCAACTTTTGCAGGTCAGTAGGCCATGATGACAAAGATTGTAGGACCATGGACCTCATGAGGGAAAGAACATCTGATGCTTACAGGGTGTAGGAAGAAATGATGACCGGGAAATACATACCATAGTTTAACCAACTACCAACCCCGTATAATACTGTGCAACAGTAGTATAACACTCCGCATCGATAATATAACACTGTACAACCACAATACAATATTGCACAACCACACTATAATCCTGCGTAATATAACTAGGTGCCTCAGTACAATGCACCACAAGGAGATCGAGCTGGCTACAAAGGTGGAGGAAGAGGAAGAGGATGCTTTGGAAGAGCCAGAGGACCAGTGGTATGCCACAATTTTCAACAACCAGGACACTACGCAAGAGAATGTCCACTTCCACCTGCAACATGTATGTATTGTCGCACATCAGATCATGACACAAAAGAATGTCCTACACTATTGGGGAAGATCTAGGAAAAGAGAAATCAAAACAATCAGAATGTTCAATGGATTTTAGTAGAAGCAAGGGATGAAGGAAGAAACATAAATGTAGTTACGCGAGGAGGAGCTAAGACAAGAAATGACGCAGTAAGACAAGATCCAACACAACACCAATGGGTGAATACAAATGTTGAACCAAAGAAGCAGTTTGATGCACCAAATGAAAAAGAGATATTCAAGCAGGCCAGAAAATAATTCGTGAATCCAGACATTGCATCAACATCAACTATGCAACATAATAAGGAAGTACCAGCATACAGGATGCCTCCATAACTAGATCACACCAAAGAAGCACAACCCCGGGGACAAGTAAGTATGATTAAAGGTTTTTTGCAATCATGTGTTAAACTACTAAATGATCCATCCTCTGTTAAAGTATTACAAAATATGCTAGAAAGATGTAGCATAGAGGAAGAAGGAAAGATAGAACATAAAACAATTAATCATCTTCATATAAGGAGGACAAAAAAAGAATTCAGATTGAATGCTAACATTGGAGATTTCAACATGGGAGATATTATACTATATTTAGGATCCGAAGTAAATATGCTACCCAAGAAGACATGAAAATGTATGGGAGAACCCACATTAGGATATTTACATGTTCAGATGAAACTATCAAATCAACACAGATTTCTACCAATTGGAAGACTAAAAGGGTTGACAGTAGATCTGGATGGAGTGCGCACTAAATCCGACTTCGAAGTAATAGAGATAGTGGATGGCACAACACCTTATCTGACATTTATTGGCTTGGATTGGGCGTTCAACAATCAAGCCATAATCAACTTAAAGACGAGGAATATGACATTCGAGTCAGGAGAATACAAAGTCATTGTGCCATTGGACCCAGCAGAAGGGGAAAGGTTTGTAGAACCTACTTGCTTAGACATGGAGGAAATTAACTAGTTGTACATAACAACCATGGGAGGAGAAGATTATGTGAACCCAACCACAGATGGGGTACTCAGTTGGAGAAGCATCACCTCATGTGCATCAGACTTAGATATGGGATTAGAAAATTGGTAGCAGAGGTTACACGAAGTCTCCACAAGAAGATGCACAAGAATATACTTCACAGTAAGATGGGTAGGTACGGAGATAAGGGAACCTCCCAGATTCCATGGGGTGAATGAATTATAAGCATTCTTAACACGATACAAATATGAATTGTTAGAAAATCACATGATCTTAGCCTTGGATATAGCACTCAATGCAACACCTGCAAGATGGTGGGGTACGCATAAGAAAACAATTAAGGACTCGTACCAATGTAAGCAGTTACTGTGCATCAGGTTTGGTGCAGAATAGGGAAGCAACCAACTGCAGAAATATGATGTACAGGGGGCACCAAAAAAACACTTGGAGAAGTGCAGAACACTATGGAGGATGGCACCATGAGAAGAATGGACTCACCACTTTGTTCACACAATAGAAGGGATTCCAACAAACTAGTATACAGACTAGGAATTGCGCAGAAGAACTACAAACTGGACAATATTACAATATAACTTTACAGTCACTTTCTCATTTGAACATGAGAACCCCAACATAGACTCAACACTTAAACGAATCAGAGGGGTGATATTCATTAAAGAATCAGAAGTTGAACTCATGACAGAAGAACAACAACATAACAGACAGACAGTAAAAGAACTATTGTCATGCTACCGTGTGCAGGAAGAAGCACCAGACGAAGATTACCCGCGAAAAATTCAGATTGTAGAAGTTCAATTTGAAAGAGAAGTGGAAGGTCCACCTCTAGAATCAAAAGTATTTGTTGTGTCGATCAAGGTGAATAAAGTCAACATTGGGACAATTGAGAATCCCAAAATGGCCAGCATTGGATACTACTGGGATGAGAAAATAGTAGAAAGCATAACAAAGTTACTGCACGAGAGTGACCTTCTCCCAACAATGTTCACAGAAATGAAAGTCATAGAAGGAGAGCTAGTTGAAATGAAGATGGCTCTAAGATCTAAGGCAAGACCGATCAGACAACGACCATATATAAGCAAAAAGTCAAAGCCGAAATTGATAAGATGTTGGAGGTTGGAATCATAGAACTTATAGAGGAATCTAAATGGGTAAGCCCTATGGTAGTTCAAGAGAAAAAATAGAGAGGGATAGAGATATGTGTCGACTTGAGGAAGTTGAATGATGCATTCCTACATGACCCGTTCCCTACTCCTTTCATAGATGAGGTGTTGGAGAACGTAGGAGGACATTATCCATTCATTGATGGATTCTCAGGCTACCATCAGATCAAGATAGCTCCGGAAGACAGGTACAAGACCACTTTTTCCACATAATGGGGATCCTACCAGTACATAGTCATGTCGTTTGGACTGAAGAATCCACCAACAATATTTTCCAGAGTAGTCATAGCTGCATTCAAAGAATTCATCCACCAATTTCTAGAGGTATATCTAGATGATTGAACATTCTATAGTCTATTGAAATACCATGTAGAAGTGTTAAGGCTGATGTTAGAAATATGCAGAAAGTGTCAGATATCATTAAACATCAAGAAGGGCATCTTCGGGACACCCTTTGGGATACTATTGGGCCATATAGTATGCAAACAAGGCTTACTAGTAGATCTTGCTAAGATTGAAGTAATTTTTAATCTACCACCACAAAAATCAGTCTGTGAGTTAAGAGCAACATTGGGACACACAGGATACTACATGAAATTCATAAAAGGGCATGCGTAGATCACTGTGCCACTGGAGAAATTGTTAAGAAAAGACAAAAAGTTTTAGTGGACTGAGGACTGTCAACGAGGATTAGACACTTTGAAAGAGAAGATGGTAACTGCACCAATACAAGTATTCCTAGATTGGGAAAATACATTCCACGTATATGTAGATGCATCAACCATAACACTTGGAGCTATTCTAGCACAACCATGATCAGAAGAATTAGACCATCCTATAGCATTTGCTAGCAAAAAACTATCAGAATCAGAGCAAAATTACAATACCACAGAGACAAAAGGCTTAGCTATGGTCTATATGCTTCAGAAGTTCAGACATTACTTATTGGGAAAACATTTTAAGATATTTACAGACCATTCAACTCTCAAATACCTCGTCAACAAGCCAATGTTAGGGGGGATAATTTGTAGATGGTTATTGTTGTTCTAGGAATTCAACTTCGAAGTGATAGTCAAACCAAGGAAGTTGAATGTAGGACCTGATCACTTGTAAAGGATCACTAATGGAGAGGAACCTACGAATCTAGAGGACTACTTTCTCGATGCACAGTTATTTTCAATCTAAGTAGCCGATGAATATTTCTCAGAAATCATTCAATACTTGAGTACAGGGACTGCGCCACAAGAATTCAACACTGCGCATATGAGAAATATGGTAGTCAGGGCTGTAAACTATCAACTGATTGCAAGACACTTATACAAGATGGGTGCAGATAACATCTTGAGAAGATGTGTACTAGAACATGAAAGACCTAGGATTTTAGCAAACGCCCATGAGGGAATAGAAGGAGGACATTATGTAGGCAAAGATACGACGCAAAAGGTATTGCGTGCAAGACTATGGTGGTCGACTGTTCACAAAGACTCAAAGGACTACTGCCAGAGATGTGATGTATGTCATAGGGTTGGTAAACCAAATAGACAAGACAAGATGCCCCTGAGACCAAACAACCTTGCAGGTATTCAAAAAATGGGCAATAGACTTTGTGGGACCAATTAACCCACCAACAAATAGGTCAGGAGTGAGGTATATTAATACCGCGACAAAGTACTTAACAAGATGGGCAGAAGCAACACTAGTAAAATATTGCAGCATAGAGACAACAACACACTTCTTGTTTGAGCAAGTGATCACTAGAATTGGTTGCCCAAGGATTTTGATGAGTGACCAAGGAACTCACTTCATTAAAAAAACTATTAAGGTGATGACTAAGGAGTTTGAATTTTATCATCAAAAGAGTACACTATATCATCCTTAAGAAAATAGAATAGTGGAAGCCTTTAATAAGATCCTAAAAAATGCACCGACAAAGATCTACAATGTTAATAGGGACGGTTGGAACTTGAAGATACCAACAATACTATGGGCATACAGGACCACATGTAAAAAATTGATAGGGTAGACACCATTCAGATTGGTGTATGGACAAGAAGCAATGGTGCCACTAGAGTTTTTGGTGCCTAGTCTACGTGTAGCAACAATTACACACATGATAGAGTGATGCACAATACAAGAAAGGCTAAGTCAGTTGATGATCATGGAATAAGATAGGATTATAGTAGGGTTTCACCAAGAGGTACAGAAAGCAAGGGACAAAGCTTGGCATGATAGACATATCAAGAGGAAAAATTTCAAGGAGGGAGACCTAGTCTTGGTGTACGATAGTAAATCTCTTCAACACCTAGGAAAAATCAGAATGCATTGGTTGATACCATATGAAGTAAAGACTGTCACAGATGGGGGAGTTGTATAGATGAAGGATTTGAGAAGAACAGAACTCAGAGGAATGATCAATGGGAGTCGACTGAAGTTGTATAGGGACAGTCAACCTCCTAGCACTTAAAAAAAAAAGGACTACGTGCAACAACAAAGGGGTTACCACACCGGACATCAAAAGAAAACAACCAACGAAAGGAGACATAGTGCGACCAAAATAAATCGTCTATGTGCACTGGAAAAAACACATAAGGCGCACTCGAAAATGTTAGCGCGACGAAGAAAGGAACAATGATCAGAAAAAGGAGGAAATTGCAGGTACGAAAAATAGGCGCAAACTGACGACATCTATCAAAACTTAATGTCAAGAATGATTGATGGGATGTCGCATTAATTGAACCAACTAGTGACATCAAGGGAATTCAATGGAAGGTGCAGGGGAAGCACTAGTTCATTCAAAACACAACTTGGGTAACGTCTCCGAGAAGTTTCACATGATCCCTATATAAGGCAAGCACGCGGGTATCAGAAGGGTTATTGTGAAATTGGGAAAATCATAGAGTGACATAGTATATGGAGTAGAGAGCGAGTTTGCAAGAGTTACAGAACAAACTAGCTCGACGAAGACCATTCTTACCACCATGGCATCACCCAAGCTAGGAACATTGAGCCAGGCCTGCAAATGACCTCGAAGCAACCTTAGAGCACCTCAACAACCACAGGGTAGTGAACAGGCACCACCACGAAATACTAAATTCGTCAACTTGGAAGAAATCCCTTTGCCCAATATGGAACCAACGAACCGCACACCAGTGGTGGAGAACCCAACAAACATCAGTAGTGTCCATGGATATTGATCTGTTAGAAGTAGGATAGAGCCAGTAGGCCAAGGATGTAGCCAATCCTTTGTGCCCTGAAAACCCTCAGGAGGCCCCGAGGGTTAATGGGATGGTCCCAAACCAGGCATAAGCAGTTGCACCAGAAAGGTCACACACAAAAGTGCCGGAGCAATAACAAGAGGGCACAGTAGAAGATGTCACCAGTCGGGCAGAGGCGTATACAGAGGAGAGAAAAATGGAGGCTAGATCCTCGAGTCCACCACAATGGAAGGGAAAGCAACCAGTAGAAATATCACCGTGCAGACAGGCTGCAAAAACCATAGTCTTACCACGCATTTCGGAAGGGGAGCGTATTGTGGCTAACCTGTTAGGCTGCATGGAAACAATTCGATACTCAGATCATGATCTATCATTCCACCACAATGGAAGGGAAAGCAACCAGTAGCAATATCACCGTGCAGACAGGCTGCAAAAACCATAGTCTTACCACACATTTCGGAAGGGGAGCGTATTGTGGCTAACCTGTTAGGTTGCATGGAAACAATTGGAAACATGGACAAGTGTCCAGAGTTTACAAAGCAAGTTTACCTAGATACCATCGGTATAGGACCCTTTGACGAACCAATTTTCCAACTGAAGCAGTGGGCAGTTGGACTAGCCAACACCGCGATTATAAGCCCGTTGGAAATCCCACACTATGGAAGGGGCCATGACGTAAACAACTGCATCAAGAAGCTGATGGCAGTTACCCATGGAGGATACTTATGGGTGGAAGAGCTCGTCTCAATAGACATATATCTCATTACATATATTACAGGGCTGCCATATCTGGGGGAGACACATGCACAATTCATCGATGACAAAACAAAGGAGAATGCACTAGCTTAGGAAATGAAGAAGACGTATGGCAAAAAAAGAGGGTCGTGTGGAATCATCATTAAGCACATAAGTGATGCAACAACCAGGATGGCCACAAAACTGATGGTGTGCAAGTTTCTCAAGAAGTGTTGCAAGGAGGAAGTCCCTGTTGGGGTCGTCGCAACTGCAGCACAGTGCGTGGAGGGAACTATACTAAGTTGGGACCTGTACTTGTTGAATCTGTTCCTGGAAGACTACAAGGATGCACCGAACCTAGGGAAAAAATTTCACTACACTTGGCTACTCATCTTGATCGCCTTGGTCAGATGGAGGGAGCCTAAATATACATACTTTTGTGAGCAATTCACTCGTTTCCACGCAACGTGATACCTATCATCGAAGAGCACTTAAGACCCTAAGAACAAAAGTGAAAATGGAGGCATGTTCGCAGGGTATTACAATGACCTGCATGAAATCATTTCCAACACTTGGCATGTTGCACCAGAAGTGGTCTCACAATATCAGGGTATATCCAACTTTAAAGTGACTAGGCATGCAATATGGATCCAATCACGAAAGGATCCTGAGAAGTAATGGATACAACTATGGTATTGCATCAAGGAAGAGGACGTAGAAATGGACACCAGGGATTGACAAGATGACTGGAGAGTTCCAGTTCTGAATCAAAATATGTCCACGGATAAAGAGGCTAATGCAGGGCAAGAACAAACACCCGCAAGAGACAAAACGGTGCCCAAAAATCCAAATCCAGGTTAGAAGCCGACGCAATTGAAGAAAGGGGGTGTGTCCAAGAAAGGTACCCAGATGGGGAAGAATAACAACACCCAGGTGTCGTAGGAACAAGAAAAAGAGACTGAGACATCACAGGGGACCACATCAAGTGCTACTCAATAGGAATAAGGCCAGACCAAGAGGCCAATCATACACACTAGGGGTGCATGCAAGAAATCTAAGGCACACAAACT
>JZKD02S1600526.1:42492-62030 GCA_000966675.3 Picea glauca
ATTATTCCTTTGTCATTCTATATTTAGTCGCATCTATATGATCGCGACCTCATGGATTCACAAATTGGCAACTCTTTATCTATATATTCACACCATGAGCCTGACCGACCGCGGTCCATTTCAATACTTAGCCAATTATCTGATCACCGGGTCCCAGGTTTGCGGTATCCAACACCTATGTCCCCTGTTCTGTCATATACATCTTGCACCCAAAGAAATTTCATGATCTACAATTTATGCCTGTACTAGTGATAACTTAGTAGGGGTTCGAAAGGATTTGAATTAATAAGAGAATAGTAGATGTTCTTCTGTCAGATACTTAGCCCTTCTTCCCTTGTCTTCTTCCCGTGTATTATCAGTTTCTAGTTATATACTTAGTCTCCTTTCTATGATCGTGGGTTCCATCATTGGCGTGTTGACATATATTCATCTCCATCTATATCCTCACATGATGAATCCGACTGATCACTGTTCATTTTCATACTTAGCCAATTTTATGCCCACAGTTGTCGGGTTGGCACTTTCGAACTCTGCTGCTTCTTGTTCCGTGATATACATCTTGCACTCAAGTATACTGTGATCTACAATTCCACCGCAGAATCCTTAGTCCTTTTTCCCTTTTCTTCTTCCCATGTATTATCGCTTTCTAGTTATTTACTTAGTCATTTTTCTATGATCGCGGGTTCAAACGTTGGCGGGCTGACATATCTTTATCTTCGTCTATATCCTCACATGACGAATCCAACCAATCATTGTTCCTTTCCATACTTAGCCATTTTTATGGTCACGGTTGCCTGGTTGGCACTTTCGAACTCTGTTGCTTCTTGTTTCGTGATTTGTGGTATCCATCATTATGTTCTCTGTTTGCGGTATCCAACACTTACGTCCCCTGTTCCGACATATACATATTGCACCCAAAGAACTTCCATGATATGCAATTTATGCCTTTACTAGTGAGAACTCAACAGGGGTTCGAAAGGATTTGCATTAATAAACGAAAAATGGATGTTCTTCTGTTAGATACTTAGTCATTTTTCCCTTGTCTTATTCCTGTGTATTATCAATTTCTAGTTATATTACTAGTCACATTTCTATAATCTTGCCATCTCCATCTATATCCTCACATGACGAATCCGACCGACCAACCGCTATTCCTTTCCATACTTAGCCAATTTTATGCCCTCGGTTGCCAGGTTGGCACTTTCGGGATCTGTTGCTTCTTGTTCCATGATATACATCTTGTATTCAAAATTTCTGTGATCTACAATTCCACCATGGACTCCTTAGTCCTTTTTCCCTTTTCTTCTTCCCGTCTATTATCACTTTCTGGTTATTTACTTAGTGGCCTTTCTATGATCGCGACTTCCAACATTGGCAGGATGACATATCTCCATCTTCGTCTATATCCTCACATGACGAATCCAACCCACCGTTGTTCCTTTCCATACTTATCCAATTTTATATCCGCGGTTGTCGGGTTGGTGCTTTTGAACTCTATTGCTTCTTGTTCCGTGATATACATCGTGCACTCAAAACTTTTGTGATCTAAAATTCCACCACCGACTCCTCGAACTTGCAATCTTCATTCTATCACAACTCACAAATGTTTCAAAGTATCTGTCGCTACCTTCCATCCCCACTAACTTCCTGTCCTTCCTAATATACATTATTTATTCTCTTACTAGTGACAACTTAGCCAATTTTATCCATACTTAGCCAATTTAATGCCCGTGGTTGCCGGTTTTGCGCTTTCGAGCTCTACTGCTTCTTGTTCCGTGATATACATCTTGCACTCAAAATTTCCATGATCTACAATTCCACCGCGGAATCCTTAGTCCTTTTTCCCTTTTCTTCTTCCTGTGTATTATCGTTTTCTGGTTATTTACTTAGTGGCCTTTCTATGATCACGACTTCTAGCGTTAGCGCACTGACATATCTCCATCTCTGTCTATATCCTCACATGATGAATCTCACCCATTGTTGTTCCTTTCCATACATAGCCAATTTTATTTCCACGGTTGTTGGGTTGGCGCTTTCGAACTCTCTTGCTTCTTGTTCCGTGATATACATTGTGCACTCAAAAATTTTGTGATCTACAATTCCACCAATGACTCCTCGAACTCTCAAGCTTCACTCTACCACATCTTACAAATGTTTCAAAGTATCTGTCGTTGTCTTCCATCCCCACTAAATTCCTGTCCTTCCTAATATACATTAGTTATGCTCTTACTAGTGACAACTAGACACACTGGTACGAAATAGTTGGCATCAGACCATCTGCAATATACAAACTGACTACTGGATTCCGACATCGTCCGCTCTTCTGTGTTACAGATTATGAATTCAAATGTTCTGAGCGATACAATTTGAATTTTGAGGTATCACATCTTATGGAGAGGCCTTGTTAACCTGTTTTGGATCCTCGCATTGACGAGTTCACGAAATGTCCAATTCTTGGACACTATTTCGGGTTGCCGCTTTCAAACTCTGCTCGTTCTTGTTCCGTGATATACATATTCCACTCAAAATTTCCATTATATACAATTCCACCATGCACTCAACCCTTTTTCCCTTTTCTTCTTCCCGTGTGTTATCACCTTCTGGTTATGTACTTAGTCGCCTTTCTATGATCACAGGTTACAGTGTTGGCGGGACATATCTTCATTTCCATCTATATCCTCACATGACTAATCCGACCGACCGCTGTTCCTTTCCATACTTAGCCAATTTTATGGCCGCGCTTGCTAGGTTGGCGCTTTTGAACTCTGCTGCTTCTTGTTCCATGATACACATCTTGCACTCAAAACTTCTATGATCTACAATTCCACCGTGGACTCCTCGAACTCATAAGCTTCACTCCACCACGGTTCACAAATGTTTCGAAGTATTTGTCTCTTCCTTCTATCCCCATTAACTTCCTGCCGTTCATAATATACATTGCTTGTGCTCTTACTAGTGAAAAATGAACACACTGGCACGAAATATCTGGCATCTGGCCCTCCACAATATACAAATTGACTACTGGGTTCCGACATTGTCCCCTCTTCCATCTTACAGATTATGCATTCAAATGTTCAGAGTGATACAATTTGACCGTCGGGGCCTTACGTCTTTTGGGGAAGCCTTGTCACCCTATTTTGGATCCTCATGTTGACGCATTTAGGAAATCTCCAATTCTTAGTCAATGTTTCCGTTGTCACTTTCGAACTCTGCTGCTTCTTGTTCCGTGATATATATCTTGTACTCAAAATTTTCGTGATCTACAATTCCACTGCGGACTCCTTAGCCCTTTTTCCCTTTTCTTCTTCCCGTGTATTATCGCTTTCTGGTTATATACTTAGTCACATTTCTATGATCGCGGTTTCCAGCGTTGGCGGTCTGACATATCTTATCTCCATCTATATTCTCACATGACGAATCTGACCGATCGCTGTTGCTTTCCATACTTAGCCAATTTTATGGCCGCGATTGGCAGGTTGGCAGTTTCAAACTCTCTTGCTTCTTGTTTCGTGATGTACATCTTGCACTCAAAACTTTCATGATCTACAATTCCACTGCGGAATCCTCAAACTTGCAAGCTTTACTCTATGACGGTTCACAAATGTTTCAAATTATCTGTTACTTCCTTCCATCCCCACTAAATTCTTGTCCTTCCTAATATACATTGGTTATGCCCTTACTAGTGACAATTGCACACACTGGTATGAAACAGTTGGCATCCGACCCTCCACAATATACAAATTGACTACTGGGTTGCGACATCGTCCCCTCTTCCATGTTACAGATTATGCATTCAAATGTTCTGAGCGATACAATTTAACCGTCGGGGCCTCATATCTTCTGGGGAGACCTTGTCAGCCTATTTTGGATCCTCATGTTGACGGCTTCACGAAATCTCCAATTCTTAGTCACTGTTTCGGGTTGGCGCATTCGAACTTTGCTTCTTCTTGTTCTGTGATATACATATTGCACTCAAAATTTCCTTTATTTACAATTCCACTGCGGACTCCTTAGTTCTTTTTCCCTTTTCTTCTTCCCATGTGTTATCTCTTTGTGGTTATATACTTAGTCGCCTTTCTATGACCGCGGGTTCCAGTGTTGGCGGGTTGACATATCTTCATCTCCATCTATATCCTCACATGACGAATCTGACCAACCATTGTTCCTTTCCATACTTAGCCAATTTTATGGCCACGGTTGCCGGGTTGGCGCTTTCAAACTCTGTTGCTTCTTGGTCTGTGATATACATCGTGCACTCAAAACTTCCTTGATCTACAATTCCACCGCGGACTTCTTGAACTCACAAGATTCACTCTACCATGACTCACAAATGTTTCAAAGTATTTTTCACTGCCTTCCATCCCCACTAACTTCCTGTCCTTCCTAATATACATTAGTTATGCTCTTACTAGTGATATACAAATTTCCCTCTAGACTGACCCATCATACCCTCTTCAGTGTTACGTATATTACACTAAAAAATTTATGACACATACAATTTTACCCTTGCGCCCTCACTTCCAACGATTGTACCTTGTAACCCTATTTTGAAGCTGCTTTTTCCTGTCCCCGCAACCTCCGTACTTCTTTCTTATTATGCAATTAGAAACCTTTCATGCTAACAACTGACCATGCATGAGCCATCAACATTGTCATTAATGAGTGAAACGCTCAAGGAGATCTCCCATTATTACACATTAAACCAAGATCCGTGGAGATTTATATTGTACTTTTCGATTGTTCATCTCAAACACGCGTCATTGCGTTGGTCCGTTCAAGATATCTACAATGCTTAATTGCTCATTGTCGATCTGCCATGTTCGCATTTCTATGTATGCAATTACTAGTGTTTAATGTTAACAACGCATCATGCAACAACCGTCGAAATTGTCATTAATGAACGAAAGTCTCAAGGAGATCTCCCATTCACATGCATTGGACCAAGATTTGCGCATTGTTATATTATGCCTTCCAACTTTTCATTTCATTCATCGTCTGGAGAAAACAAACGTTCTTGTAGACTTATGGCAGTAGGTTGACAACAATTTTGTGGAGATACAGTAAATATCTTCAGACATTAGGACTAGAACTTCCAGTGGTCTCGGCCATACTTTTACTATTCATCCTGTTTCGCCCAGAACGAAGTGATTTGGACCTCTGGAATCGCTCATGCAGGCTGCGTCCCTGAGGTTTTTGACTGTAAGGAGGTGGTCTCTTGGTGCACCAAAAAATATATTCCAAGCCAAAGAATTTTTCCACTGCGTGACCATTCTCCTGTTTCTTTGTCACCTCAGGTCTTCCACAAGATGTTAAAATTGTTGGAGCCAACATTGACCTTCAGAGAACAAGATTGCAAGTAGTTCCTAGAAAAATATGATAAGGGGTTGGAAATATTAGTCGAGTTCCTCGAAGACCCAACGACAGTTTCTGAACATATCACAAAGTTGCAGGTAAGTTCCTTTAGAAGTCCATTTTGGGAAATTTCTTGGTTGTTTACAATAATAATGAGACAGACATCCACGATAAGCATTTCCCATATAATTATTTATATTTTGTACTTCATAGTCAAGGAAAAATTCATTTTCGATTGGGGGAAGCTAATTTCCATGGAGATATGTTCCCATTTGTCATGATTCAAAGAATCGAATAAATTTTATACGTCACCCTACTTGATTTTCGCAATAGTGCATTGTTGTCTGTTTCCAAAACTTTATCTTTCCAAGAAAATAAGCTGTGGATTCGACCCAGTAACATTCTGGTACCAGGCCCTGTGAAATCACAAGGCCTCTCATTATTCTTATGAAGTTTTTAATGGCTTTGTCTCAGTTTTCAAATATTTATTGTTAGGGAAGGATGCTCCACGGATGTCTAGCCAGGAAACCAAGTTTTTGAACAAGAAGGAAACACTTGAACAAAAGGAAAATCATAGTGTACTAATGGTATTTGGATCTAAGGAAAATACTGCTTTCCTTCCAATGCACATCACGGGCAAGATGTTTTTTGTAGAAATACAAAGGCAATACAACCACTGGTTTCATTTTTTCCATCATAAGAAAAAAAAGAAGTTGATTCATCTGCCTTGGAAAGTTGGGGACCTCGTGTGCAGAAACATCAACAAGATTGACGAATTTGTCGGCCATTTCAAGAAGAAGAACCTAACGTATGTTGAAAGGCTAAAAGGGTTCGACCCTAATGGGATTTTTCGAGAACATTTATTGGTAGTTGGATTTAGCATCTCTTTTATCCATAAACACCTGACTGAGGACAGGGATAGTGACGACAACAATCCTTCTTCTGGCTATTGTGATGCAGAGACATTGCAAAGCGCGACTGAGTTGTATAGACAACAGGTAAAAGTATCTAGTGAGAAGAGTTCCCAGTCCCCGACCAACACTCCCAAGAGCACGACATCATGGAGCATCGCTTCAACGACCCACTCCAGTAAGAAAGAAACCCATAAATATTTGAACGAAGGAGGAGATTAGAACCCTCCTCATATAAAAATTGATAGTTCTCACAAAATTCCACTGACCAAGAAGAGAAAAAACAATGCAGGCCAGGCGAATGAACCCAAAATTGAAAGTGAACAGGTGCAACTTGAAATTGAAACTGAGCACATGCACAAAATTGGGTCATCCGCAATGGAAATAGTTGAGACCGACATTTTTGACAAAGATGAATCCTTTGTATTCCAGAGCGCTTTTTTTGACAACCAATCTAAAAATATGGTCATTGAAAAGAGAGATGTAACAAATAGGAAAGGCAAATATCGCATAGAGATTAACTTTAGGAAAATGCAGCCATCCCAAATCTCCCTATTTCACTGCGTAACAAGTGATGCTCTTCATGATTCCATTGGAGGAATTGAAACGGAAAATGCCAGACTGAAAGGCCGCCTCAAGGAATTTGAAGAGGCTTTCATTGCCACCCCATAATTTTCCAGTCCTTTAGCAAAAAACATGCCTTCTACCACTGCAGCCAAGATGAAAGTATCCTTTACCCTCCTTGCATGCTCTAGATCCCTTGTAGAGAATAACATCAAGAAAATAATGCAGATAGTTACTGGAGCCTGGGAAACATCAAAAAATATAGTTTCCTTCCGAAAGAGGGAAAATGATTTGCTCGAAAATTTGGAGGAAAATTTAAAAAATGATCAATATTTTTGTGATCAGGTGCTGACCCCTTTTTCCAACCATGTCATCAACACCTCATAACTGAAAAGAAGACAAGAGAATATCCCCTCCCCAAAGAGGACCAAAAAAATAAAAACATGCTGGCAAAAGAAAGTTAAGAACCTCAAGCTCATTGTCGAATCATGTAAACAAACCTTATCAGAAAAGGAAGACTTATTCACAAGCCTGATCCAAATAGACTTAGCCAGAAGTACCAATGAGGTTCAATACCCAAGCTTAATTCTCAAATCCTTGTCAATGACCAAAGAATCCTTCCATGAAAAACTCGATATTTTAAAGGGGTTGTCTTTTGAAAAGTTTTACGACATAGTTGAACATCGTGTAGATGAGATCGAGCGCTGGGTACTGGACTATTCGACATACAATGAAGAAATTGAACAGAGTCTGCATAGTATTTCAATGGATCTAAGAAAATTAGAAAACAACCTTTACGACATAGAAATCTGGGATGAAATCAACATGGCCCCCATGAGAAGATACATTGAAGAATGGTTCCAACACAGAATGGACAACCTCATCCAGGAAGGGAAACAACTGGTCGACATGATTCCACTGACCATCGACGACAACAACAAAAACACATCGGCTTCATAGTAAGTCTATACTATCATCTTGTTATCTTTATCAATCCAGTTTAAGTCTATATTGTCATCTTGTTTTCTTTATCAATCCAATTATTACCTCTTTAAATAGAAAATTGTAACCAAACACTCACAACTTCCAATTTCTTCTTTTCAGGTCTTCCTCTCTACCGTCCTGCATTTCTTCTTTCGACATTCCTAATTCTTGCAATTATTTAATTTTATGGTCTATGGGAGCCCCAATCCCAGTCTATATAACAAACGCATTTAAATTTCCAGAAATATGTAATAGATATTATTAATTTTTGATAAATTTCAAAGAAAATTGATCTGGGAATGCCTTTGTTGCAAGACATTTTTACTATTCTATTGTATGCTTTTTGTTTCAAAGAAAACTAATTCAGGAGTGCTAGATTTTTTGTGTTCTGTTGTATGCTAAATATTTTTTGTCAAAGAAAAATAATTCGGGAATGCCTTTGCTGCACGACGTTGTTACTATTCTATTGTATGCTACATTGTCGGTATCAGACATTATTAATTTTTGATAAATTTCGAAGAAAACTAATTCAGGAATACTAAATTTTGCATGGCTACCACATGTACTTCACCTTGCTTCCCACATGTCTGTACTTGGTCACATTTATTCCCATTCCAACCTAGCAGGGACTATGCTGCCATGAAACACTTGTTACTTATTTGTCAAACCCATTAATCCATATATATATATATATATATATATATATATATATAATTTCTATTTCTATCTATTTTTGTCACTTTTGTATTGTTTATATATTTTATTTATTTATGAAAATCCAGAAGTTCTATCATTATTTATATTCTTTTTTATTTATCTTATTTATATTTTTCACTTTCTAGCCATTATACAATTCCCCCATAGTCTAATCACTACTAGAAACCTTTACTACTGGTAACAAATATTTTACAAGTGAAAAGAAAGTTCCAACATTTGCTACATTTTTTAATACCAACGATTTATTTAGGTATCTTCTCTCTCTTTCACGATTAGCACCCAAAAAGAAAAAAAAACAAATGAGGAATTATCAACTCTTAAATTGACTTTACAAAGATGGTAAATAATCCTAGCTTACTCCCTCAAATAATTCTATCAAAAGTACTTCACCTGTAGGCATAGTGTAGTTCTCAAAGACTATGATGATCTCCTTTAAATGTAGAGCTAAATCTTGCAACACCACATTGTTGACTAATAGTGTTCATGTCATCCAACTGATGACCAATAAAGAATCCCCATAGATTTGGAGATCTCTCACCCCACTATCATATGCTAACTTCAACAGAACCTTTAAAGCTAAAAAATCTACAATATTATTTGATCCCTTCCTACTATTGGCTTTGTAGGTATAATAGTATGAGTGTGAAAGAAACAAAATTCCTCCCAATCCACATTGTTTATCAACCCTGTGACATGTGCCATTGAAAAACCTTGAGGAACGACATTTATCAATCAACTCCCCTACATGTTGAGGGTGTTTGGAATTTTCATTCTTTTTAACCAAACTATAGAGTGCCACTACTTGTGAGAAAACATGAAAGGTTGGAATCACATTGTGTGAAAACAAATCATTGTTATAGGATAACCATACTCCCCATATAACAAGAAAAGGAAAAACTCTAAAAGCCTGTAATTTCAGTGTAGTAAACCTGATCTGAAGACAAAGATCTAGACTATATTTAGTCCACAACTCTCTTTGGCCTAGCCAATTACATACATACAACAAGATCTATTGGATAAAATAACATTCAACGAATAAGTGATAAGTTGTTTTTCATGCCCTCCTACAAAGAAAATAGATTATTTGTCCTTGAGTACTCTTTTTTGGTTGAGCCTTCCAAGTCATCACTCTATTTTGAAGAGATAACCACATAAACATATCCGTTTTCATTGGTTTCTTGAAATTCCATAACCCCCTCCACCACCACGTTGGAGTATATTGTGAAATTTCCATTAATAACTAGTACCCTACCTTCATTGTATATTCACCTCCAGTCTTATTCTTGGTCCAAACAAAACTATCACTCTCATCAGAAAGTCTTATGTGGGCTCTTTAAAATTCTGAAATGAAGGATTCCCATCCCCTCTTCCATTAACCAACTAGCCCCAATTCAATATTTGACTTCCATGCTTGTGACCATATGTTCATTTTATCTGGAGGACTACAGTCCTTTAATGAAAAAAATTCAAATGTCATAAATTTTCTAACAATTCATTTGAAAATTTGACTTGCCTGCCACATCCCATAAAGGTGTCCTCACCTTCCCTCATTGCTTCTCCATTACCCACATTCCAACCCAAATATCTACCTATCACCAAGAAGTAATAAACAATCACCTTCCAAAGAGAAGAGCCATTTTTCCAAGATTTATCATCTCTCCTTATCCAAGTCAAGATCGAATCAGGTTCTATATAGTTATGAAATATCATTTTTTTCCAAATATTTTCTTTATAAGATTCCATCAAGACTTACTAGAAAATGTAGTTCCAAAAAAATGAACATTTTTAAGATCCCACCCACCTTCCTCCTTAGGTTTCACAATCGACTTCCAACTCGCCTAATGGACTCCTTACTTCTCTTCTCTTCCACTCCAAAGAAATTTTATGAATAATTTTTCATTCTTCTCTAATACAACTTTGGGAATGTGAATCAAATATTGCCAATAGATTGGGATTTCTTCCAGAACCAATTTGAGTAGAATAAATGTACCTCCTCTAGATATCCAGCGGTAACTCCAATGGTTTATCCTCTTCTCCATCTTTCCAATGAGCCATCTCCAATCCTGTTATTTGTATGCATTTGTGATCCAGATTTATGAGAACAAAGAAATGAAACAAAGATATATAAAATTAACATAGATATGCAGAGAACAATAATGGAGATACAGTGAAACTTAACTTCTATTCAATAAATAAATCTATTGAAACTGTAAAATGCATAATGAAACAATCCTACTCAAATGGTGGTAGCTAATCTTTGAGAAGAGATGTGGCGACTACACGCATTCACTTGAGCACATTACAATGAGGCCTCCAAGCCTTTTTAGCATCAAGAAGTAATCATAAAACCATAGATATCCAAAAACCTAACCCTAGGAGATGAAGCGCCAAAATTCACGTGGGCCCCAATGGGGAAAGTTGGCACATCAACTTCCCGGGGTCATAAATTTTGCATACAATCTCCATTTTAGGTAAATGATAGCCCATTGGAAAGGTCTATCTGAGGACTACACAAGTTTCCATCATACTCTAACTCCATCCACAATGTGATTGTGGAAAGCCTAAAAAACATTGTTTAGGGCCTCAAAATGACCTTGAAAGTTTAGTACCCAAAAAGCTAGAAAAAAACTTCCAAGATGAAAACTGTATGTGAGCCAGTTGGAAGAGGTGGGGGGGTACTGATATACACCTTTATCAATCCTCCAAAACTAAGAAGCAATGGTATCGATTTCATTGAATGCCTCCATCATATGAGGAAATTTCTGTTGAATTTGGCCCTAAGTGAGCCACTTGCCTTGGTGCAGGAGTTGCCCCACTTTGACAACACGATAAAGTTGAAACTTTTGTTGGCGATTTCCCTTGAAATGTGTGTCCATGATCTCATCAGTGGATTCCTATTCCATGCAGTTAGGGTTGAGATTTGTTGGTGTCAACTATTCTACTATCTTTGAGGTGTCCAATAATGGTGGAAAGTATGGCCGAAGGAGGTCCACATTAAACACTGGGTGCAAGCCAAGGAAGGGGTGAATGTTGAGCTCAAAAACATTGTCACCCATAGATTTTGTATAAGTTCCATAGAAGAGTGGAAGAATCTTCTGATGGGGTCATGTACAACATTCTTTCTGCAAATGGAACCAAACTTTATCTCCCACCTGAAACGTGTGTGGCACCCGGTTTTGATCATGGCGCTTATTGTACTTGGAATTGGACATCTGGAAAATATCTTGAACCTATTGACGGACGTGATGGATTTGTTCGATGAACCGAGTGGATTTTTCAGCTTCGGTTTGAGCATGGGACGATTCTTCTTGTGTGGAAGAAAGGGGTACTACAACATCCATGGGACCTAATGGCTGAAATCCCAACCCCACCTAAAAGGGGTTGTGGTCGGTTGAGATATGTATGGATCTATTGTAACTATGTTTGACATAGGGAAGACTCTCATACCATGTGCATGGATGATTGGAATTGTACATGCACAATATATGCACAATCATCATGTTGAAGACCTTAGTTTGGCAATCCATTTGGGGGTAGAAGGTCGTGGATTTGGTGAGCTTGGTGTCCAGTCTTGACCAAAGGTTAGACTAGAATGTGATGATGAATTGACTGTCTCGATATGAGATGATGGTTTTTAGTATCCCAAAATGTACCCACACTCGTTCCAAGAAGAGATTGGTAGTGGCCTCTGCTATGATTCTCTTCTTGCAGGCAGTCATAATAGCCATCTTGGAAAATCAAACAACAACCAAAAAAACATAGTCATTTCCATGCTTGGTTGAAGGAAGGATCGACATGAAGTCCATTGAGATGGATTCCCAAGGTATGTTGGGAGTAGGAAGAGGTGTGTACATGCCTTGTTTCTTAATGGTAGGTTTGGAAATGGTGTAGGACGTGCAAGACCTAATATACTTGTTGACATCTTATTGAAGTTTTGGACAATAGAAATGTTGTTGCAACACTGCCACTATATTTTCTATGCTGAAGTGTCCTTCCACCCACCTGTAGTGAGCTTCCAAAATCAACTTCATTCACTCACTTTATGGGATGCATAGATGGCTCTGGTAGCACAACAACCCATCCCAAAGATGGAAATCAATGACAATTGTGTTTGTGCCCAGCATATGGTAGGTAGTAGAAAAGGCATGATATCTCTTGTAGAGTTGGGGCCATCCAGAGGTCTCATGTTCGCAAGAGTGTAGCACCATGGTTAGTGATGCAACTGGAGGTCGACTGAGGCAGTCAACGATGGAGTTGGTTCTCCCTGTCTTATACTTGATGTTGATATGGAACTGTTGCAAGTGTGTGGACCACTTATGAGATTGGTCATTCTGTATTTTTCCTTGTATCTGCATGAATTGCAGAGACTTATGATCAGTGTGGATGATTGTCTCATTCTTGAGAATGTAATTCCTTCACCGGCGGTAGGATTGTACAATGAAGTACATTTATTTTTCGTAAGTGGGGTACTTATAGGAAATATATGATAGTGTATCACTATGATAGGAAACAAGATTTCCATGTTGAGTGAGAAATGCGCCCACATCATATTCTGAAGCATTTTTCTCAATATCAAAATACTAATGTAGGTCAAGTAATGAGAGAATCATGGCTAAGCACAAGAGTTGCTTCAAATCCTCGAAATATTTCTTTTGTGAATGGCCCCACATGAAATTTTCCTTGCAACCACCCCTGGTCACTTGGCTAAGGGCCCATGCAATGTGGGAGAATGCCAACATGAACGTGAGATAAAAATTGACAAGGCCTAAGAAGCTATGAATATCGGTGAGTGTGGTTGAGGTTTTCCAGTCACAAATGACCTGAATTTTTGCTGGATCGACATGCACCCCATTCTCATCAACAATGTATCCTAGGTACTGGACCTTGTTCATGTCGAAGGAGCATTTTTCCATATTTTCATATAGCTTGTGTTGTTGCAAAGTGTGCAGAACCTACTGAATATGATGCAAGTGTTCCACCCAAATATTGTTGAATATTAGGATGTCATCTCATTACACCACCACAAAAGAATTGGTGAAAGGCTACAAGATATCATCCATCATCCTCATGAAATTTGTTGGGGCATTTTTCAAGCCAAAGTGCATGACCAACCATTCAAAAAGACCTTCTTTGGACTTGAAGGAAGTCTTCCAGACATCAGTCTTCTCTATTGGGAACTGGTGGTAGCCATACTTTAGATCAATCTTACCGAAGTATTTGTCCCCCTTGAGTTGGTCAAGGAGATCATCAATTTAGGGAATTGGGTACTAGTTCTTGACTGTGATTTTATTTAGGGATCGGTAATTAATGCAGAATCGCCAAGTCCCGTATTTCTTCTACACAAGCACAATTGGGCTTCCACAAGGTGATGAGCTTGGTCAAATGTGCCCATTTTCGAATAGCTCTTGGATCTGGCACTTGATTTCCTCATTTTCTGATAGAGAGTGGTGATAGACTATCCCATTAGGTAGCGATGCACTGAGGGTCATATTGATTGAGTGCTTGACCTAATAATGCAAAGGTACCCCAGTGGGTGAGGAAAAGGTGTCTTTGTATTCTTCCATGACCTTATCCACTTGCTTATTCTATGTGGAGAGACCTTTCATGGAGGCTATGGATGTGGCTGCAACCTCCCTCTCACTTTCAACATGAATCATGAAGAATAAAACTTCCCAGTCTGAGAGATGACCTTCCTGCATTGCTTGGAAGAGATCAAGGAAATGGAAGTAGGTGGGAATACCTCGTGTATCCTATATAATTTCCTATCCAAAGTAATGATAACACTACAAGGCCTAGACTCATATACAACATGAAGTTTCCATAAATAAGGTTGACCCAAAATAATATCACAAACTTCAAGGGGTGTGACATCACACAATACCTCATATTTGAAGGGCTTTATGTTGTAGGGCAGGCGACATTGTTGGATGACATGGAGATCGCTCCCTTGGCATAGAGATCCGATGGTGTATGGTTGTGGGCGTATTGTTGTTATCAGAGCCAACCACTTGATGACCTCTACTAATATGAGGTTATTTTGGCTACCGCTATCAACGATGAAGTGTAGTGGAGTACCCATAGCTCACATCTATGAATAAAAGAGGCCCTCATCTTCCTCTGGTTCATTAGGTTCACCGGGATGGACCTTGGTGGTATAAATGGTGGCACTGGGTTCTGCATCAATGATATGTCTCCCTTTTTCTTGTTCTAACTCAGAGTCAGAACCCACAAATTATTTATAGGCTTTCACCTCGACCACCAATGACTTCTTTGAGAAACATTCAACAGTGTTATTCCAAGGGATCTTATGGAACCCGCACCACTTCCCCGTGTATTTCTTTGTCTTCCCATTTTCCTTCTTTGTTTGAGGCTTATACTAGTTTTCCTAAGGTTTTCAATCCTTGCTCTATCCTTTTTTTGGGGGTTGGGGCCACATTTTCCCTACTTCTACTGTGAGGGGTTCACATAACCAAATTGTCTCGTCTTTTGTTTAAGATTTTGCTCGATTTTGATAACATATCGATAGGTCACACCCAAGGACGAGATGTCAAGAAACTCCATTTTTTTCTCGTTGTATAGATACATACCATCATGGTACTTGAGTACTAGATTTCTCTCAGAGTCTTCGATACCCAACTTGGTGCACAAGGTATGGAAGACATTGGTGAAATCTGACACCGTTTGGTCCCTTTCCTGTCGCGGTGTGGTCCATCCTATATATAAGTCATCATAACTTCCAACAAGGTAGTATTGTTCCTTAATAGAATCTCTGAAATAACCCCAAGTGGGTGAGATTACAAATAATGTAGATTCATCTATTGTCTTTTTATCATAGAAAGTCTCCAACCAATCTTTGACATGGGGGATGGCCTTGACTCAAAATGTAATATTTTCTCTATCAAAAAAGTTATGGATATAAAAATACCCTTCTACAAGGTTTAACCATTTGTATACAACATCACAATCTATTTTATCTTAAAATATAGGAATATCAAAATTGATGTGTACCTTGAAGGGGGCGGTGCCTCTGCTTGAGGAAGATGTGTCGCCTGTTGGCAGTGGTCGAAGAATTTGCGCAAAATTATCCATCATATAATTCTTCTGTCATGAAATGGATTCCTAGAGAAATAGTTTAAATGGATCTCCTGCCCCATCATATCTATTTTATTCCCCCATGAGTGGTCGTCGGGTTTGGTGAGGCCGGTCTTGCAAAATCTCAACTAGTTCGAGTCCCAACTGCTTATACCTTGACCTCATTGGGGACATGCACAAAGAAACAAATGAAGAGAATACTTCTCTGATACCACTAATATGGATTTATGAGAGAAATGAAATGAAACACAGGTCTATAACATTAACAAAAATATGCAGAGAACAATAACAAAGATACAGTGAAACTTAACTTTTATTCAATAAATAAATATGTTGAAACTGTAAAATGTAGAATGAAACAATCTTGCTCGAATGTTCATAGCTAATCTCTCAGAAGAGATGTGGCGGATATGTGCATTCTCTTGAGAACATTACAATGAGGCCTCCAATCCTTTTTAGCATCAAGAAGTAATCAGAAAACCCTAGACATCCAAAAATCTAATCCTAGGAGATGAAGTGCCAAAAGTCATGTGGGCTCCGATGGGTTAAGTTGGTACATCAACTTCCCGAGGTCGTAACTTTTTCATACGAACTCCATTTTAGACACACAATAGCCCATTGGAAAGGTATATATAATGACTACACATGTTTCCTTCACACTCTAAATTTGTCGATAGTGTGACTGTGGCAAGCCCAAAAAAATTGTTTAGGGCCTCAAAATGGTCGTGAATGTTTAGGACCCGAAAACCTAGAAACAAACTGCCAAGATGAAAACTATATGTGAGCTAGTTGAAAGAGGTGGGTGGCCACCAATATCCACCTAGATAAATCCTCCCCCCTTAGGAAGAAATGATCTCCATTATGTTGAATTTCCCCATTAGATGAGGAAATTTTTGTTGAATTTGGCCACAGGTGAGCCACTTGCCTTAGTGTAGGAGCTTCCCCGCTTTGACAACACGATAAAGCTAAAAAAAAAATGGTGATTACCTTTGGCCTATGTTTCCATGATATGATTAGTGGATTCCTATTCCATGTAGTTAGGGTTGATATTTTTCAGTGTCAACTGTTATGCTATCTATGACATGTCCAATAATGGTGGAAATTATGGTTGAAGGAGGTCCACATTAAACACTAGGTGCAATCCAAGGAAAGGGGGGGATGTTGAGCTCAAAAGAATTATCACCAACAACCTTGGATATGGTGTTAGGTCCATAGCGGAGTGGACGAAGATTCAGATGGGATCCTATAAGGTGTTCTTTCTGTAAATGCAACCAAACTTTATCTCCCACCTAAAAATTATGTGGCACTCGATGTTGATCATGGCGTTGTTTGTGCTCTGCATTGGAATTCTACAAAATATCATGAACTTGTTGGAAGATGTGTTGGATTTTGTTGGTTTGTACTCTCTGAGTTATACCTTTAACATGATTTGACTCAGTTTCAAGTCTACCGGGGTTCCAACAAATCCTCTAAAACTGTCGACTCTCCTGGTAAACCAAAAGGCAACGCAGTACACAGAGTGCACTGTGCAGTCTCACCCGAGATAGTCTTAATGGGTGACTGCAATACTCAAGTTTTTCCAGTCCAATATTGAATGGAGATATGAGAAGCGTGCAATGATATTTCTATTTAACTTATTAAATCAATATACCGTCATTCCCACTTATGCATGTAATGTAATCAAACCCATTAGCTCATTCATTCATCATGCTAACATCTACTCATAAATAGTAAAAGAGACACAATTATTCAATCACATAACACAGGTTTTACCGTGGTTCACCCCACTGGGTTAGATCCACAAATATCTGGCTCTCGAGCTCTTCTATTATGGTAGTTCCAAAACTATAGTGTTGCGTGCTTTACAAATCATCCTCAATCGCATCGAGATCTATTATGAGGTAGACTAGATCACACCAGGCTCCTGAGCCTGTGATCTAACCCTCAATATATACCCTCCTAACCCCTCTACATCTCAACAACTTACAAAATTAGATCGGATTACAATAGTATTACCGACCAAACCCGACTCTCTCTCTCTCTCTCTCAAAACCATTCTTTCATGATCTCCCAACTACTGCCTAGGTATCTATATATATGTGTTTCTGGCTCATCAACCATTATAATGTATTACAAAAACCCTAACGACATTAGGTCTTCCATGCATAAGTGCGTGTTGCTCTTCCTTCTGGCTGTCGCTTTCTTGGTGCATGCCTTTCTTCCCAAAATAACCTTTCTTTTCTGATTCGGCCTGCTTCCAAAAGGCCCCCAAAATTGACATGTGGCTTGTCCTGAGCCATCTAGCCCTTGTGTGATTCATTGATCTCTCTCGTGATTGTTTGTAACTTCTCCCTGAGGTTCATTGCTTGAGTTCGTGCCTGTGTGGTCTTCTCCTTGAGTGTGTCTAATACCTTCACTGCAATCGTGTCGCTAGCCAACCTTTCACATTATTCCTGGGTTTGTGCCATATATATTTTGGCTTCCTATGCCTCTACAATGACCTCTGCTGCTCACTCTTGGAGCAGTTCCATTTGAGCTTAGCGCTCCTTTTTTTGTGTCTGCGTAGTTATGAGTTCTTCCTACAGTTTCTTCATGTCCTACGCTCCTTTGACGTGCTTTGTGATCGACATTGTCTTCTTCCTCTGCTTGAGGTCCTAGATAGATGCACTTATCCTTTCTCCTTCCTAGTCCCACTACTGGACCTGCAGATCGTCTTCCAACTTTGTCCAGAGATGTGCTTCTTTCTCGAACAAGTCGGTCGTCGCATGGACTTGTCTCTCTATCTCCTTTATCTGCATTGTTTCCTCCTGTTTCCTTTTCTACCTCACCACTGGTGGAGTGGTGGGTGTGCGCTTCTCCCAGAGATGCTTGATCTCCTTTTGGTATTGATCGATTGTCTGCACAATCTGATCAATCTTCTCTGTCACTGTGAGTTCGGCCGTCTGCACATGATTTGGTATTTTCTCGTAGGCTACGACCACTTTCTCTTATTTGGTCTTGAGCTTAGCCTGCTCGAGTATCAATTCCAACTCGTCTTGATTGTCCTTTGTCTGCTGCAATTTTGATGTCTCCGTGCATGCGCGATACTGTACCTCCTGTGTAATGTTGACTTGCAGTTTATACAAGGCCTTGGTTTGTATCCATGTCAATACCAACCGTAGTTGAGCCAATTCCTTGAGGGGTGTCTGCCCCATGATTTTGTGCATGCGTAACATGCCGGGTGTGATGTGAAATGTATAGCTCGGTTGTGTTGTCGTCTGGATCCTATCCTTCTTTCTTGATCTAGCTTCACCTCCTATATGTGATGCTGACAGACCCATTTTTATGATGTTGTCGGTTTCCTGTGCTTCCTCGATCTGCTTGAGGATTTGTCGCATGTATGCCAACTCTTCTTCAATTCTGTCCCTTTGGCATGCCGCAGTTTTGAAATCTTTGACTGTGTGATACTGGATCATTTGGGCCACCATGTTTGCATCATCCTCAGTGATCGTGTATTTTGGGGGATTTCTATGTGCCTTCGCCTTCTTGCGCGCACCCCCTGTCTGGGTGATTGGCCTCTTACTTTGGCCTTGCTCTTGTGGAGTAGCACTTGATGGAGTTTCCTGTGTTGTCTCAGCTTGTGTTTGTTGTACCTATGGTGCCTATGTCTTTTTCTTCTTCCCCGTCTAGGCACATGTCTTGGATGTTCCCCCTTTATTCTGTTGTGCCTTATTCTGACATGTCCTTGGTTTCTTGGGAACTGTTACTTCCTCGGGTTGTGTCTGTTCCTACCTCACCTCCTCAACATGTGTGTATTTTTGTCTTATGTTAAGAACCAAACATCAATATAGCATGGAAAAACCTCAGGAAAAGTACTCAATGCCTTGAAACATAGATAATTTCAGATAATAAGCCTCTTCGAGGGGGCAACCTCCTTTT
>JZKD02S1600526.1:63332-82358 GCA_000966675.3 Picea glauca
GTCTCCTTGGTATATATAGGAGACTAGGAGGTATAATTACAAATAATGGCCTAAAGCCGACATAATTAAAATAACATTACTAATCTAAATTACAACTAATGGCCTAAATATGACACAAATAAAATAGCATTACTAATCTAATATGCCCCAATTAAGGGGTAATGAGCCAATATTAGGGCTTAACATCTTACCTCCTCCTTCTTTATCTCTGCGGATATTTCTCGAGTGAGGACTTGAATCCTCCATTCGTCTTCCCAATCCTTAATGGCCATTTGTATGTCCCCCTCCATGATGCAGTAACGTAGTTGTAGCCATTGATTGTCGGGGTCCTTCTGTACCTGGATCTACATCGCATGTCTAGTGGATTTGAAGTTGGCTATGCCCTGATATCATGCAACAACTTCCAGTGTTACCCTTCAAGTGTTGGTGATGGTGTCCTGTATGTCATGGATATATCCTTCAAATACAGTTGCATTCGCTTTCCTATTCTTCACGTCTGAAGTGGCTCCAAGTGATAAGTATCGTGCTTCATTGAAGGGTTTGGGTTTAGTGGGAAAAATTGAGTACATTGTCTCCTTCCATCCCATCATGGCTATCAGGATGAGTATCCATGAATAATGAAATTATGTCCCCAGATCCTGCGCATACTTGCATTCGTCTAGGAAAAAATTCAACTAATAAGGGGCATAGCTGAGTATGGTGCCCTCAGCACACTGTGCTGCAGCTGCGAAAACCCCGGCCGAGAATTCCTCCTTGCGGAATTTCTTGAGAAACTTGCATGCCATAATTTTTGTGTCCATTCTTGTTGCGATGTCACTCATGCGCCTGATAATGATTCTGTGTGACCCCCTTTCAGTGCCATATTTCTTCTTCATCTCCTCAACTAGTTCTTTCTCCTTTATTTTTTCCTACAGGATCTGTGCAAGACCCATACTTTTGGCAGCCCTGTGATGTATGTGATGAGCTCTATGTCTATTGAAATGATTTGTTCCAGCAATAGATATTCTCCATCTGTGACCGACATCAGCTGCTTGATGCAAGTGTTTGCATATTGGCCTCTCCCAAAGTGTGGTAGGTCCAAGAGACCTAGGATTCTGATTTTGGCCAGTCCTGTTGCCCACTCGACTGGTTGATGGATTGGTTCCCCAAAGGGTCCTATACCCATAGTCTGTAGGTAGACTTGGTTAGAGAACTATAGGAACTTTTCCATGTTTTTTACATCGTGGTTTGAGTACCTCAATTTCTCTACATATCCGAGAAAATTTGTTGGTACATGTACCCCTTTCGTTATGCTTAGAAAAACAATTGTTGTGGTGGGTTGTCTGCGGGGTGACCTAGGTACCATCTCCTTGTCCTTTCACTATGGTGGCTGGCTCGAGGTTCCAACCTCCATTGTTCGTTCTTAGGCATACTCCTTTGGTCATCCAACAGTATCTTCCACTGCTCCTTCTTGTGGTTATTCTGATGTGGTTGTCTGGGATTATTCCAGTGGGACTATTTCTTCCTAGTTTAGAGCCATCCCATTGACTCTTGGGGCTTCTTCAGGTTTTTCTGGGTGCCCTAGGTTGCCTGCATCTTCAACCGGTTGGCCCTATCCTTCTTGTGGCATATCAATGACCATACCCGCTGGTGTTGTCTGGTAGGTTTCCTCCACAATGGGTGTGGGGCTTCCTGGTGTTGTATCCGATGATGGTATTTCATCCACATTGATGACTTCTGGTGGCTAATATGGTTGTTGTTCTCGTCCCTATGGTTGTGATTGTGCTCTGGTACTACTTCGAGATATTCTAGCAGCCTGGTTCAATTCTCCCTGTTTGGGTGGTTCCATGGTGATAAAGTTGTCTTTTCACGAGCTCAGTGGCTTCTGTAACCTCTGAAACCTTCACTCTTTGCTTCATATGCTCTCTCTCTTTGTGCCTTGCATGATTTTGCAATAACCTTTCCTCTCCCACGTTCTTATTTTGTATCGGTGTCATGTGAAGCTTGTCGGAGATGTTACCACGATTATGGTTTAAATGAACCACTGATTCCTTCGTACTTGCCATTGATCACCCTTGCCATTGCCAATTAGCGTGATTAATCTGGTGTCCCGTTAGTCTTTTCTGGAATTCAACTCTGATAGCCTCTATCAATTGGTGCTTCTTTTTTCGTATATTCCTTTCCCACTTGTTTTTTCTCTATGGTGATTGTTGGCCTTGTCTCCATCGAGCTCGTATTGCCGAGTGTGCATGATCCTTCTATTTTCGACGCATTCTCCTTTTGTTTTCATTGCACTCTTCCCCTGTTGTTACCTTTTTATGCCCTACACTATATCTTTTTTTATTATTATTGTGCAGTGGCTTTCAAGTCGTGGGTGATCGAGTGTCCTTATACAGCTTTAGTCGACTCCCGTTGATCATTCCTTTGATTTTTGTGCCTCCTAAGTCCTTCAAATGTACAACTCCCCCATCCATGACAGATTTTACTTCGTATGGTCCTAACCAATGCATCCTGAGTTTTCCTGGGTGTTGAAGGGATTTACTGTCATACATCAACACTAAGTCTCCTTCCTTGAACATTTTCCTCTTGATATGTATGTCATGCCACTCTTTGTTCCTTTATTTCTGAACTTCTTGGTGGAACCCTGATAGGATCCTATCTTCCTCCATGATTATCACTTGATTCAACCTCTCCTGTATTGCGTCTCGTTCTACCATGTTCCTAATTGCTGCTATGCGTAGACTGGGTACCAAAAATTCTAATGGCACCACTGCTTCTTGTCCATATACCAATCTGAATGGTGTGTTTCCTGACAACTTCTTGCATGTGGTCCTGTATGCCCACAATACTGTTGGTATTTTTAGGTCCCAATCGTCCCTATTAATGTTGCATATCTTCGTCAATGCATTTTCTAGGATTTTGTTAAAGGCTTCTATTGTTCCATTTTCCTGTGGATGATATGGTGTACTCTTTTGATTATGGACTTCAAATTCCTCAGTCATAGCCTTAATGATTTTTTTAATGAAGTGAGTGCCCTGGTCACTCATCAAAATCCTTGGGCAACTAAATATAGTGATCACTTGTTCAAACAGAAAGTGTGTTGCTGTCTCTGCACTGCAATATTTGACTAGTGTTGCTTCCTCCCATCTTGTTAGGTATTCTTTCGCAGTGATAATGTACCTTGCTCTTGTCCTCTTGGAGGGTGGGTTAATTGGTCCCACAAAATCTATTGCCCATTTTTCGAATACCTGCAAAGTTACCTGTGGTTGCAGGGGCATCTCGTCCCTTCTATTCGGTTTACTAACCCTCTGACATACATTGCATTTCTGGAAGTACTCTTTCGAGTCTCTTTGAATGGTCAGCCACCATAGTCCTATGCGCAATAACCTCTGCACAGTAGATTTTTCTACGTATTTTCCTCCGGCTATTCCCTCATGGGCTTCTGCTAAGATCCTTGGTATTTCATGTTCCAACACACATCTTCTCAAGATGCTATTTGCACCCTTTTTGTATAAGTGTCCTGCAATCAACTGATAGTCTGCAGCCTGGACTACCAGGTTTTTCTTCTACACGGTGTTGTATTCCTGTGGTGCAGTTCCTGGACTCAAGTACTGGATGATATATGAAAAGTATTCACCGATGATCTGGACTGAAAATAATTGCGCGTTTAGAAATTTTTCCTCTAAATTGGTAGTTTCCTCTTTGTTCCTGACCCTTGACAGGTGGTCAAGTCCTGCATTCAACTTTTGGGGTTTGACTATTACTTAAAAATCAAATTCTTGAAACAATAGTAACCATCTGCAAATTCTCCCCCCCAACATTGGCGTTTTGACTAGGTACTTAAGGGTTGAATGATTTGTGAACATCTTAAAATTTTTTCCAGGTAGGTAATTCCTAAAATTCTAAAGTGCATACACCATTGCCAGACCTTCTTGCTCTGTAGTGTTGTAGTTCTTCTCGGAGTCTGATAGTTTTCTGCTTGCAAATTCTATGGGGTGATCCAAATCCCTTGCTCCTAGCCGCACTAGAATAGCTCCAAGTGCTATGGCCGATGCAACTACATGTATGTGGAATGTCTTCTCCCAGTCTGGGAATACTAGTATTGGCATTGTTACCATTTTTTCTTTCAACATATCCAGACCGTGTTGAAAATCCTCATTCCACTAGAACCTTGTATCTTTTCTTAACAATTTCTCCATTGGCGTGGTGATCTGTGTGTACCCTTTTATAAATTTTCTGTAGTATCCTGTGTGTCCCAATGTCACTCTTAGTTGATGAACTATTTTTGGTGGTGGTAGGTTAACGATTACTGCAATTTTTGCAGGATCTAATAGTAAACCTTGCTTTCATACTATATGGCCCAATAGTATCCCAAACGGTGTTTCAAACATGGACTTCTTTATGTTTAATGATATCTTGCATTGCCGAAATATTTCTAACATCAGCCACAAGATCTCTACATGGTCTTTCAACAGACTACAGACTGCCCATTCATCCAAGTATACCTCTAGAAATTGGTGGATAAATTATTTAAACACAACTATGACTACTCTAGAAAATATTTTTGGTGCATTCTTTAGTCCAAACGACATGGCTGTGTACTGGCAGGATCCCCATTCTGTAGCAAACATGGTCTTATATCTTTCTTGCGGTGCTATCTTGATCTGGTGGTAGCCTGAGAATCCATTGGTGAATGAGTAAACTTTGTGTCCTCCTATGTTCTCCAACACCTCATCCATGAAGGGTGTAGGGAACGAGTCATGTAGGCACACATCATTCAACTTCCTCAAATTGACGCATATTCTTATCCCACCTTGTGTTTTCTCTTGAACTACCATCGGGATTATCCACTTGGATTCTTCCATAGGTTCTATGATTTTGGCTTCCAACATCCTATCAATCTCATCTTTGACTTTTTGCTTATATATTGGATTTAGTCTGTATGGTCGTTGTCTAATCGATCTTGCCTCATCTCTGAGTGGTATCTGTTAACGATATTTCTGGTAAGGGGGGGGTAAAATGCGAAGGAACGGGTAAAAACCCACTTGTCCTAAGTTCGGGACGCAAATGCGCCCATGTTTAATTTGGAATCACTTTTGGACGGCAGGATTTCGCGCGCCAGGATCAACGACGTGCATCGGATTTTGGAGCCACCCCGCCTTTCTACCTTTAAGCGGAGAGGGGGGGTACGGAATCAGGGGTGCACCTTCTCAATGGTCAAGATCTAAGCGCCTGGATCAACGGTGCTCAATTCAATTCTGGAGCCCCCCGCCTTTCTACCTTTAAGCCGGGGGGGGTCCGAAATCAGGCGCGCGTCTTCCCGATGGCCGAGATCAAAGCGCCCAGATCAACGACGCTCAGGCGTTCCTATCTTTCTCAGCTGCTCTGTTTTTAATCAACATGGGCCCTTCTCCCTGGTTGCCATGTGTCTCCCCATCTCCACTCTTTTAGTCCCTCTCATCATCCACTCGCCACCTGCCACGTGTCCCGCTCCTTTTCACATCATCCTCCCGCTAAAAGCAAGCCCATTATATCTCATCTCCTGCCCCCTCCGCCTATTATCTTCTGCCATGTGTCTTCCTTTGTCGTCCCTCTCACGCCTTGTCACTTCTTATCACACCCTCATGGTCTTGGTGCCACTACTCCCATTATGCGCCCCATCCCTCGTGTTGGCCTCCCTGCCTATCCCTCAGGTCGTTCAGCTGATCCAGGTGGTGGTGCGAAGGGTCTTCCACGTCACAAGAGTGTTGAGTTGGCTGGGCCATCCTCAATCCCAATGAAACAGTTATTGAAGTAGTTGGTGGTGGTTAGACATCGCCTCTGCCATAATGGGAAAGCCCGACAACAAATTAATGAGGCACGTCGATTCGCCTATGGAACTGTCAGGAGTTCGATTGCGTCTACCATAAGTTGCACGATAATTCAGAGACTGTAGGTGTTGACTGTCAGAAGCCATGCAGATGCAAAGCTTTTAATGAAACGTCTCGATTCTGTTGCTGTTGTTGTTTTGAGTATATGAAGGCGTTTTTGCCATTTTTGTATCTATCGATGGTTGAGCAGAGCTCTTGGTTGTGAAGCTTTAATGAAGCACTGATACTCTGGTTATGTATGAACTCTTGAGACTTCTTGCCTTATGAATGCTAGTTTATTTTATATCTTTGTTATACTGTGTTAGAACGGCTTGGAATTGGAGGATCCAGTCGAGCTGCAACTGTTATAGGATGATGTTGTAATGGATCACTGTAATAGTTGCGTCGTTCTAATCATTTCTTGTGATTTTCCCAGCGCTAAGTGACTTGGAATTGGAGGATCCAGTCAAGTCTCCTTTCGGTTTCTTGAGACCCTGAACCAAGCAGATCTTGCATTAAGAGTTATTCTTCTGCAAACTGCCGAAAGCCTATTGCCTAAAGTAGTTTGTTCGCCTTTCTTACTAAGTCTTCCACCTGTTCATCTTTCAATCAACCCATTGGCTGAAGTTAGGTCGAGACCTCCTTTGTTACTTACGTACCAGACCCAGTCCTTGAGTTAGAGAAATATTTCCTCGAGTCTTTATCTCCATTTGATCACCCCTTTATAAACCAATCGTGACACTAAACTGATGGGTGTCGGGCTCTTCTCCTGCAAGCAATCCAAGAGTGACTTCTGACGCTAACAATATCTTCATTTCACCTAGCTCTCCTGCTATTCCCTTCATTTCTGTGAATGTTGTGGGAAACAGGTCGTTGTACTCGCACAACAACTCTGTTATGCTTTCCACTGTCTGTTCATCCCAGTAGTCTCCAATGCTGGCTATTTTGGGATTCTCAACTGTCCCAATGTTGACTTTCTTCACCTTGATCAGTGCAACAATTACTTCTGATTCTAGAGGTGGACCTTCGACTTCTCTTTCGCCTTCAGCTTCCTTAATATGGATATCACACGGATCATCTTCCTCTAGTACTTCTTCTTGCACATGGTAGCATGACATCAGTTCTTTCACTATCTATCTGTTCCATTGTTTTTCCTCTGTTATGAGTTCGACTTCTGGTTCTTGGATGAATATCACCCCTCTTATTTGCTTAAGTTTTTCATCTATGTTGGGGTTCTCATGCTCGAAAGAGAAAGTGACCGTAAAGTTTTGTTGTAGTATTGTCCAGCTTGTAGTTCCTTTGTGCAGTTCCTAGTCTGTATACCAGTTTGCTGGTATTCCCTCTAATGTGTGTACGAAATGATGAGGCCATTCTTCTAGGGGTGTCATTTTCCACAGCGCTCTGCACTTCTCCAAGTGTTCCACTGGTGGCCCATATCCATCATTTTTTTGTTGCTGGTTGCTTCTCAATTCTACACCAAACCTTATGCACAGTAACCACTTACATTGGTACCAATCCTTGATTGTGTCCTTATGTGCGACCCACCATCTTTTAGGTGTGGCCTTGAGTGATATATAGAGTGTTGAGAGTCTCTGGTTTTCTAACACTTCATCTTCGTAATGTGTCAAGAGTGCTTCTATATCATTTACCCCATGGAAGCTAGGTGGTTCCTTTATCTCCATACCTACCCATCTAATTGTGTGGTATATTCTTGTGCATCTTCTTGTGGAAAATTTGTGTAGCCTCTGTTGTCAATTCTCTAAACCTGTATCTGAGTCTTATGCACATGAAGTAATTCTCTACCAACTAAGTATCCCATATGTATTTGGGTTCACGTAATCCTCATCTAGTGCAGTTGTTCTGTACAACTGGATAATTTCCTCCAAGTCCAAGCAAGTAGGCTCTACAAACCTTTCCCCTTCTGATGGGTCTAATGGCGCAATGAACCTGTATTCTCCTGACTCAAATGTCAATTTTTGTGTATTTAAGTTGATTATGGTCTAGTTTTCAAACTCCCAATCCAAGCTGAGCAATGTTGGATATGGTGTTCTGTCGTCCACTATCTCTATTACTTCAAAGTCATATTTACTACGCACTCCGTCCAAATCTACTGTCACTCCTTTCAGTCTCCCAATTGGTAGAACTCTGTGTTGGTTTGCTAGTTTCGGTTGAATGGATGAATATCCTAATGTGGGCTCTCCCATACATTGTCATGTCTTCTTGGATAATACATTGACTTCGGATCCTAGAACCAATATAATATCTCCCATGTTGAAATATCCAATGTTGGCGTTCAACCTGAACCTCCTACTTGTTCTTCTCCTTGTATGTAGGTGATTGACTGTTTTCTGTTCTAGTTTTCCTTCTGTCTCTATGCTACATATTTCTAATATATTTTGCAATATTTTGACAGAGGATGGATCATTTAGTAATTTTACGCATGATTGCAAAGAGCCTTTGATTGTACTTACTTGTCCCAGGGGCTGCATTTCTTTGGTATGATCCAATGATGGTGGCATCTCGTATTTTGGTACTTTCTTAGTCTACTACATGGTTGAAGTCTACGTAATGTCAGGCTTCATAAATTGTTGTCTGTCTTGCTTAATTATCTCCTTCTTGTTCTTCGCATTAAACTACTTCCTTGGTGCAACATTCTTCTTCACCCATTGATGGTGTACTGGCTCTTTTCGTACTGCATCGTTTCCTGTTTAGCTCCTTTGTGCGTAACGATGTTGATGTTTCGTCCTTCCTCCCTTGCTTCTACTGAAATCCATTGAACATTCTAGTTGTTTTGATTCCTCTTTTCCTAGATCTTCCCTAATAACGTAGCACATTCTTTCGTTTCATGATCCGATGCGTGACAATACATACAAGTCGCTCGTGGAAGTGGACATTCTCTTGCATAATGTCCTGGTTGTTGACAATTGTGATATACCATTGGTCCTATACCTCTTCCAAAGACTCCTCTTGCTCGTCCTCTGCCTTTGTAGCCAGCTCTATCCCCTCACACTGCGTTGTACTGAGGCGCCTGGTTATACTACGCGGTATTGTAGTGGGGCTGTGCTGCATTATGTGGTTGTTATGCAGTGTTGTATGGGGTTGGTACTTGGTTAAACTGATGTGTGGCTTGCTCGATCATCATTTATTTATACACCCTATATGCATATGATTCCCATATGATGTCCTCTCTCTCATCAACTCCATGGTTCTATAGTCTTTGTCATCGTGGCCTACTGACTTGCAAAATTTTCAATATGAACTCTTTGAGACTCTCTGATACTTCTACATCATTTGGTAGTGGTATGGGTTGTGGCCCTATTTCTTACAAATTTTGCACCATAGTCCTCCTGTTGGTAACAAATTTGGCATTCTTGCTGCCATGTACTATGCGAATTTTGGACATTCGTTCTTATGGTGTCCTTCCATCCTGCATGTGGTACACCAAACAACTTTTTGTTTGTCCTTACTTTTGTTCTGGTTTAGCTGGAATGTTAAGTTCTTCAAATCCTCCTTTAGCTCTTCAATGGCTAGATCCGTCTTCTGATATTGGTTTTCTTCCAGTTGCAGGGCTGCCTGCAGAGCCTCTTCCCGTGTCTGAAACTTTTGTTGTCACAATGGATATTTCAAGTGTGGTAATAGTGAATTGAAAAATAGGTGCCTGTGTTGCATATCTGTCATGAGATATTTCAACTTTACTTTTAGTCACTTGAATCTCTCCTCAATCTCCCAATGGATTCTCCTGGTTTCTGTCTAATTTCTACAATCTCATTCATGTATTGATCCTCTGAAATTTTCTTTTGAAACTCATTTATCAACAATTTCTTGATATCTGTAATCATTCTAGTTGTTCCTGGTGGGTTGTTTGTATCTAAACGCATATACCAATCCAGTGTGGGATCCCTTAGTGTAATTTCTAGTTGTGCAAGTTTAGTGTCCTTGTCTATGATCTATTTTTCTTCCTAGATCTTTTCACAGATAAACAAGTGCTTCTCTTGGTCCTCCGATGCTTCTCCTTTGAATTCTGGTAACCTGATGGTGGGATTGTGTCCTGCCATCCTTAATGTTGAACTAATACCTCCACGTGGTGTATATACTTGACTAATATTTCTTCAACTAGCTCCCCCAGGTTTTGTTCCCTGTGTAGATGTACTTCCTGCTATCTTCCTTCTCCCAAATTCGGTTGTCTAAATGGTGGTGTTCTTTTTGGTGTGTTAGTTACACATGGGTTCATGGGTTCCACACTGACATTAATATGGATAGGATTGTTGCCTTTTATTCCTGCTCTTGGACCTCTCGTCTTCCTCTCATATGTTGCACGTAGGATTTCCTCAATCTGCTCCATAGCCTAAAGATCCTCTACCTCCTCTTCATCACTTGCCAAGCCTTCCCTCATGGCTATGACTCTCTTCTTAGCATTCACCTCATATTAGTAGGGTGATCCACTGCGCATCTTTTCAGATGTCGCCATGATCTGCTTGATCTGGTTTTCGTCCATCATGATCGGGTCCAAGGGTTCCTCCTTCTTTCCTTTATCCATTTCTCCTTCCATTTCTCTGTTTTCTGTCAGTGCTTGCCCCCTTCCCCCATGCACGTAGGGAACTTTAGCTGTCTGATTCCATTTTCATTACATCTTTGTTATAGAAAAATATCTTAATAGAAGTATACAGTGATCGAATATACCTTCCTAGAGGCCCTTTTAGAAACTCTTTCTCCGCTGCACTATACAACTTCGCAGTATCTACTACAAATTCTGTTATAAATCCTGCTACAATACTGTCAAGCCAAAAATCTATTGCGCAGGTGAATTTTTTATTCACCTATTGTAACTGTGTGATATGAACTGAGGTCCACTCTAACTGTCGGATCCAGTTTGTTGCATTTTTTTCCTTCAACCTCAATATCCACTCCTGCAATAAATGTGGAAAATCACAGAAAAAGACTTCATGTAGATCAGTAAACATGTACTTCTCAAGGCATTTGCACGGTGTTATTCTAGGGTTTCTGTTATCTTATTGCGCAAAATCTATCTCCTTTGTCTTCAACTAGATTTTGATCTCTTCTTTTGTGGGATTCCATGGTTTCAACATCCCCTTCTAGCGACACATTCTTCTCCCCTTCTTATCATCCGATTCGGTATTCGTTTGACCTACATTCCGTAGATATTTCATTCCGTTAACAGATCTTCAACAGATCCCATCTACTCAATCCTATGTTTTTCCAACTGGAAACGAAACCATTTGTTGGTTTTTACTCTCTAAGTTATACCTTTAACATGATTTGACCCAAGTTCAAGTCTACCAGGGTTCCAACAAAGCCTCTAAAATTATCGGTCGTCCTGGTAAACTAGAAGGCAACGCAGTACACAGAGTGCATTGTGCAGTATCACCCAAGATAGTCTTAATGGGTGACTGCAATACTCAAGTGTTTGTAGTCCAGTATTGAATGCAGATCTGAGAAGTGTGCGCTGAGAGTTCTATTGAACTTATTAAAAAAATATACTGTCATTGCCACTTATACATGTAATGTAATAAAACCCATTAGCTTATTCATTCATCATGCTAACATCTACTCATAAACAATAAAAGAGACACAAGTATTCAATCACATAACATAGGTTTTACTGTGGTTCACCCCCCCCCGGGCTACGTCCACAAAGATCTGGCTCTCTAGCTCTTCTATTATGGTAGTTCCAAAACTACAACGCCACATGCTTTATAATTCATCCTCAGTCGGGTTGAGATATATTATGAGGCGAACTAGATCACACCATGCTCCTCAGACTGTGATCTAACCATCAAGATCTACCCTCTTGACCCCTCTAAAACTCAACAACTTACAAAATTAGATCAGATTACAGTAGTATTACCGACCAAACCCAAATCTCTCTCTCTCTCTCAAAACCATTCTTTTATGATCTCCCAATTACTACCTAGGTATCTATATATATATGTTTTTGGCTCATCAACCATTACAATGTATTAAAAAAACCCTAACCCTAATTTCATTAGGTCTTCCATGCATGTGTGTGTGCTGCTCTTCCTTCCAGCTGGTGATTTCCTTGTGCATGCCTTTCTTCCCAAAGTAGCCTTTCTTTTCTGATTCGACCTGCTTCCAACAAATTTGTTCCATAAACCGAGTGGCTTTGTCGGATTTGGTTTGGGCATGGGATGATTCTTCTTGTGTGGATGCAAGGGATAGTGCAACATCCATGGGACCCAATGGTTGAAATCCCAATCCCACATGAAAGCGGATATGGTCGATTGAGCTATGTATAGATTTGTTGTAAATGTGATTAACATAGGGAAGAATCTCATCCCATGTGTGTAGATGCTTGGCATTGTACATGCACAAGACATGCACGATCATTTTGTTGAAGATCTTGATTTGGCCATCCATTTGGGGGTGGAAGGTCGTGGATTTGATGATCTTGGTGTCGATCTGTAACTAGAGGATTGACCAGAATGTGTTGAGGAACCGACTGTCCCGATATGAGATGATGGTTTTTGGTATCCCAAGATGTAACCACACTCATTCAAAGAAGAACTTGGCAGTGGCCTCCACTATAATGCTCTTCTTCCAGGCGGCCAAAATCGCCATCTTGGAAAATTGATCAACAACCACAAAACATAGTTATTTCCCTTCTTAATTGAAGGAATTCCTAACATATAGTCCATCGAGATGGATTCCTAGCTCCTATTGAGAGTAGGTAGAGGGTTGTACCTGCCTTATTTATTAATGGTCGGTTTGGAAATGGCATAAGCCATGAAGGAACTGATATACTTGTTCTTATCCTATCAAAGTTTCATCCAATATAAATGTTGTTGCAGCACTACAAATGAATTTTATACGCCAAAGTGTCCTGCCACTTGATTGTATTGAGATTCACAAATCATCTTCTCTCTCTTTCTTTATGGGACGCAAAGATGGCCTAGATGGCACAAAAACCCATCCTAAATATGGAAATCAGTGACAATTGTGTTTGTTCCCAGCATATGGTAGGTATTGGTGAAGTTAGGATCTCTCTCGTAGAGTTGGGGCCATCCAGAGGTCTCATGTCCACAGGAGTGCAACACTATGGTTAGTACTGCAACTAGAGGTCAACTGTTGTAGTCAATGACACGGTTCATTCTCCCTGTCTTATACTTGATATTGAGATGGAAATTATACAAGTATGTGGACCACTTATGATGATGAACATTCTACAATTTTTCTTGTGTCTGCATGAATTGTAGAGGCTTATGATCATTGTGGATGATTATCTCCTTCCCAAGAATGTAATGCCTCCATTGGAGGCAGTCTTGTACAATGGAGTACATTTCTTTTTCATAAGTGGGGTACTTACAGACAGTATCTGATAGTGTCTCACTATGATAGGCCATGTGATGTCCATGTCGAGTGAGAACTATGCCCACAACATAGTCTGAAGAATTTGTCTCAATCTCAAAAGGTTGTTGCAGGTCGGGTAATGAATGAAATGGGGTTGAGCACAAGCACTGCTTCAAATTATCAAATTCTTTTTGTTGCGACTGACCGCACCCCTAGTCACTTGTCTAAGGGCCCCTACAATGTGGTAGAATCTCAACATGAACCTGTGATAGAAATTGGCAAGGCCTAAGGAGCTCCGACGCTCAGTGAGTGTGGTTGGGGCTGGCCAATCACGAATGACATGGATCTTGGATGGATCAACATGCACCCCATGCTCATCAACAATGTAGCCTAGGTACGGAACCCTGTTCATGCCGAAGGAACATTTTTCCAAATTTTCATATAGCTTGTCTTTCCACAGAGTGTGCAGAACCTATTGAATATGTTGCAAGTGTTTCTCCCAACTCTTGTTGAAGATGTGGATGTCATCCAAAGACATCACCACAAAATAATTGGTGAAAGGATGCAAGATATCTTCCATCATCCTCATGAAAGTTGTCGAGGCATTTTTCAAGCCAAAGGGCATGACCAACCATTCAAAAAGACCAACTTTTTAATTGAAGGCAATCTTCCATACATCGATCTTCTCTATTGGGACTCGGTGGTAGGAAAACTTCATATCAATATTACTAAAGTATTTTTCCCCCTTGATCTGGTAAAGGAGATCGTCAATTTAGGGAATTGGGTATCGGTTCCTGAATGTGATTTTATTTAGGATTTGATAATCAATGCAGAGTTGTCAGGTCTCGTATTTCTTCTACACAAGAACAATTGGGCTTCCACAAGGTGATGAGCTTGGTTAGATGTGTCCATTTTGGAGCATCTCTTGGATCTGGTGCTTTATTTACTCATTTTTTGACAAAGAGCGACGATAGACTGGCCCATTGGGTAGCGGTGAGTCAGGGGTCATATTGATTCAGTGCTTGACCTGATAGTGTAGAGGTACCTTAGTGGGCGAGTAGAAGGTGTCTTTGTATTCTTCCAGGACCTTATCCACTTGCTTATGCTACATGGAGAGACCTACCGCAAAGGCCATGGATGTGGTTGCAACCTTCTACTCACTTTGAGCACAAATAATAAATAAGACAAACTTCCTGGTCTAAGAGATGACCTTCATGCATTTCTTGACAGAGATAAAGGAAATGGCAGTAGGTGGGACTATCTCGAGTATCATGTACAATTTCCTGTCCAAAGTAATAATAAAACTATGAGACCTAGACTCATATACAACATGATGTTTCCATAAATATGGTTGGACCAACATAACATAACAAAATTCAAGGGGAGAGACATCACACAATACCCCATATTTTAAGGGATTGATGTCGTAGGGCATGCGACATTGTTGGTTGACGCAGAGATCTCTCCCTTGGCAGAGCCATCTGATGGTGTATGGTTGTGGGTGTGGTGTTTTCTGTAAATCCAACGATTTATGACCTCTGCTGAGATGAGTTTCTTATGTCTACTACTATCAATGATGAAGTGCAATGAAGTACCCTTCACCCACATCTGTGAATGAAAGAGGCGCTCACCTTCCTCTGGTTCATCAGTTTCACTAGGTTGGACCTTGGTGGTAGAAAGAATTTCACTAGGTTTTTCATCAATGATCCGTCTCCCTTTTTCTGGTTCTGACTCAGAGTCAGAGCATACATTTGATTCATATACTATCACCTCGACCACCAATGACTTCTTTGAGCAACATTCAGCGGTGTTATGCCAGGGGATATTATGGAACTCACACCACTTCCATGTGTTTTTTATTGTCTTCCCATTGTACCTCTTTGTTTGCAACTTATACTGGTTGTCCTGAGGCTATCCATCCTTGCTCTATCCTTTTTTTTGTTGGTTGGGGCTACCTTTTCCCTGCTTCTTCTATGAGGGGTTTGCAGACCCAAACTTTTGCATCTTTTGTTTAAGATTATTCATGATTTTGACAACATATCAATAGGCCACTCCTAAGGATGAGATGTCCAGAAACTCCATTTATGTCTCAATGTATTTATACAGAATGCCACGATACTTGACCACTAGATTTCACTCAGATTCTATGATACCCATCTTGGTGCACAAGGTATGGAAGACATTGGTGAATTATTGCATTGTCTGGTCCCTTCCTTGTCGCAGTGTGGTCCATATTGTATATAAGTTGTCATAACTTCCAACATGCTAGTATTTTTCCTTAATATCATACTTGAAAGAACCCCAAGTGTGTGTGACTAAAAATAATGTAGATTCCTCTATTTCCTTTTCACAGAAAGTCTCCCACCAATATTTGACATGGGGGATGACCTTAAGGAGTGCAAATGTAATATATTATCTATCAGAAAAGTTATGGACAAAAAAATACCCTTCTAGAAGGTTTAACCATTTGTCTAAAACATGTACATCTATTTTACCTTCAAATATAGGAATATCAAAATTGATATGTACCTTGAAGGGGGCGGCGCCTTCACTTGAGGAAGATGCACCATTTGTTGGCAGTCGTCCAAGGATTTGCACAAAATTATCCGTCATCTCGTTCCTCTGTCATACGAGGGATTCCCTTAGAAATAATTTAAAGGGATCTCCTGCCCCATTGTCTCTCTTTTCTTCCCCCATGGGCATCCATCAGGTTCAGTCTGACAGATCTTGTAAAGGCTCAATTGGTTTGAGTCCTGATTTCTTATACCCTGACCTCGTTGGGGACATGCACAGAGAAAAAAATGAAGAGTAGACTTCTTTGATACCATTGATATGGATTTATGAGAAGAAGAAAATGAAACACAAATATATAACATTAACACATATATGTAGAGAATAATAACATAGATAGAGTGAAACTTAAATTATATTTAATAAAGAAATATGTTGAAACTGTAAAATGTAGAATGAAACATTCTTGTTTGAATGGTGGTAGCTAATCTATGAGAAGATATGTGGCAGCTATGCACATTCACTTGAGCACATTACAATGAGGCCTCCAAGCCTTTTTAGCATCAAGAAGTAATCATAAAACCCTAGACATCCAAAAACCTAACCCTAGGAGATGAAGTGACAAAAGTCATGTGAGCCCCGATGGGGTAAGTTTGTACATCAACTTCCCAAGGTCATAACTTTTGCATACGATCTCTATTTTAGGCGCATGATAGCCCGTTGGAAGGGTATATCCAAGGAATACACATGTTTCTATCACAATCTAACTTTGTCAACAATTTTACTGTGGTGATGTTATGCATTATTTTCATCACCCTTATGATCATTAATGATGTAAACCTATTTTTTGTATTCAGAGGGATCAATGGCCTGAATTCCTGAGGAAAGAAGGGAGAAGAACTTTACCTAAGAGATGAAATCATATTTTCCTTTGTAAAAACCCTAGTAAGGAGGATCATCACACCCTTTCCATTTCTAGGGGTGTGACGATCCCAGATCATCGCATGTTGTACTAAACCTGGCCTACAACGTCGTCGCACTCTTCTCAGTTCTAAGGGTGCGATGATTTTTGTACATGGGAAAAATGAGCATCTTCTCCATGCTTCTAGAAGGAGAAGATTCTGTAGTGAGGTGGCCTCTGATTGGTTTGGATCTTACTCTCTTTTCTGATTTAGTGGGATCATCCTAATGTCCTCAACTTATCCTCTTCAGCTTATAAAAGGAGAGGAGCTCTCATGGAGAAAGTTAGATTGGAAATTTGGCTTGATATTGTTAGCTTGGTTAGAGTGTCTTTAAGCTTTGCTTTGTCAAGATAGATTGTGAGTTATTTTAAGATCCATAGTCTCAGAAATCTTGGAGTAGAAGTGTGTGGGAAGCAAGGAACTATTGGAAGGAACCTGACAACATCAAGGCATTTAGTTGTATCTTTCTTCCACATTATTTAATACAAATATACTTTTATTTCCTATATGAATGTTATTTGTCCATATTGTATGATTCCTTGATCACGTACATAGTTTCATATCAAATATACTCTGTTATTCTTGTCTTCATTGGCTTGTGTTTCTTTGCAAATATTTATCCATAAGCCTCACGACGGAGATGGGATCACATTGGCAAGGTCAGGTCTACAACATTTAAAAGGTATATTTTGGATCCTCTTCTTGTTTGATAACTTAAATCTATGGAAAGTTTAGTATACTGTCTTGTTTTGTTCTAGTTTTGGAGTGAAAATAGGGAGATTTGTTTGTGTCCGCACTTATAGATTTGTCCAATAACAGGCAATCCCAAAAGACGTTGTTTAGGGCCTTAAAACGACCCTGGAAGTTTAGGACCTAAAAATCTAGAAAAAACCTGCCAAGATGAAAACTATATGTGAGCCAGTTGGAAGAGGTAGGTGGGCATTGATATCCACCTGGATTAATTTGACTTGAGAAAAAATCCAAGATATTCAATCCCATCATTGAAATTTGAGACTTGGAAATGAAATACTTCTATTAATTCTTCTCTAATTCTATCTTCATACTTCCACTCCATTGAAGCAAATAACTGATTTGTCCATGTTTATCAACATCTCTATTACCTTCTTGCATAGAGTTATAATGTCCTCTAATGCATATCACTTGACCAGGAAACTGATTGTAAAGAAAAAGGTGTCATATACAAACAACAAATGTGTAAGCATAAGATCCTATCCCTCTCTTATTCCTTTCATCCTTCCATTTCTCATTGCTTCTGAGATAGCATGACTCAAACCCTCCGTCACCAAAAGAAAGAGATACAAAAATAGAGGGCACCCTTGACGAAGACCATTACCAAGATTAAAAAAATGCAAAGAAGAACTGTTAACAAGCACCGAAAATGATAAGAATGTAGAACATGCCATTATTCAATCGATTAGATTTAGGGTGAAGCCGATATGTATGAAAAGCATTCTTAGATACAACTATCACACTCGATCATATGCCATTGATAAATCAAAAGTTTCCACCGTTGCACTATATGTTTTTGTCTTTATGCTATGAAAAACCTCATGCATTGAACCAACTACATCATGCATCTATCTTCCTTATATAAAACTAAACTACTCAAGAGAGATAACTTTTGACAATAACTTATTTAATCTCATAGGTAAGATTCTAGAAATAATTTTGTAAACACGGTTCTTTAATCTCACAAGGGTAATGTTTTGTTCCCCACCATACTTAAAAATTTCCATCCTGGAGGTTGTCATAATGCACCAATCTTTGGTAATGTGTCATGGTCCATTCTCTCATGATAAGAAGGGGATGTAGTTGTTATATATGAATTCTATGTAAAAACATATAAAGGCCACCTATTAAAGGAACAATCCAACTTGAGATTTACCCCCTCTAATGTTAATTTCCCCTTGTACTGATGCATTTAATGCACACTCATAACATGACTTTATCCCAGTAAAAAATGAAAGAATAAATCTTGAAACCTATAAAGGGGACTTGAAAAATAATGAATGGGTATCAAAAGGAAGTTAGGGGGTTGGGAATGCAAAAACTACCAAGGAAAGGGTATCTCAAGTAATAAGTGCTCCCTCTACAAAGGAACTCATAGAATGGATTTAATAACACCATAAGCCATGAAGTAAGCCCAAATCCATACTGTTAGTATGCATTTTTTATAAAGTGGGATTTTTCCTTAGGAAATAACCCCTTGGTGAAAAAATGAAGAAAGGGGTCCTAACGTAACCCATATTATTCTTTTATCCTAAGTTTTTTGGTGATTTGATGGCCTTGGCATGTTGTGATAAGGAGCATGCAGATCTCAGCAGCTGAGCATGGAGTGCTCAGATCTATGGTCCACATTTGATATCGACCCCCCCCCC
>JZKD02S1600526.1:94022-107415 GCA_000966675.3 Picea glauca
GGGTGTTGTATATGCATGTGCATTGTCCTTCATGTCCAAATACCTTTATCAATCTTGCGGTCCAAAACCCATGACTAGGGTTGACATCAATGACAACAACCAATATTCCAACAAATAGAACACATTTTCAAACTGATTGGCTTCCTTTGGGACACACCATATTCAAGACGAGGAAAGTATTCAACTGGGCATACATATTGGTTTTCAACATATGTCTACACACGAAGAATCTCACAGGTATGAAGCAACCATGTTTTTATATGTCAGGCTACATGATCGATTCCATTTGCTCCCTTGTACAAGTTTTTGACTTGGGGTGGAACTGGGACCAAAACCACCCCCCCATCTATGTATATTGCTTTCAAGTATGGAGCATTAATTAAAAAAAACACTTTTATGACATATGAAATCTATTTCTATCCCCTCTACGCTCAATTTTGTTTGGTTTCCCTAGATACATAATCTCCTTCAAAGCCAGGAATGGGATGAAAGGGGTATCCAATTGGTTTCTCTATAAATATTATTCATATATCAGGGTGTATGGGACCATTGGATCCCAACACCTTTTACCATACTTTTTCCCAGACCATTTGTTGATGAGGGAAATTTCATACCAAACCATAGGATTAGGGGTTACTGCACTATTTCAAATCAACAACAAAAAAACTTTGGCCAGTTTTCCCTATCCACATCAGAAGTTACAGTATTTACAATAGCCAACATGCAAGGAAAGAAGAAGAGGCCCTACAAGAGTTAATCCTATGCCTAGGAGAGCCCAAAGGACATGATCCTCATGAACTAACAATCATCCATGTCAAGTCTATTGGTATTACCCATTCCAATATCCATGTGGTTGATTTTTAAGAGGACAAGTTTAAGGGAACACTCTCTTATGATGAATTCCTACATCAGTTTCCCCATGATGCTGCTAAGTGGGATCTTGAAAATGAAAAAGAAGAGATCAAGAGGGAAACTCTAAACCAATTCCAGAGGTTACTTCAACAAGAAACATACACTGACATCACCAAATAGCAGGAGAAAACCAATAAGGAAGAACAACTAGAACAAAAAAGTCTCCAAGTTGAGAAAGATTACCAAAAAAGGCAAGATGAGGAGGAAAATAGCAGAAAATAACATGAGCACATGGTGCAACAAGATGCACTCCAAAATAATAAATAAGAAGAATCCAAATGGTCGGTTGATGAAGGAGAATCCAAGAGGTTAGATGATGAAGCATAAGCGAAGAAATTGGCTGATGAGGCAGAGGAAAAATGGGTAGCCGATGAAGCTGAAGCTAAGAGGAAGGTGGATGAGCTATTGAATCACAATTTAAGCCAGACCCCTAACACTCCATCGATGCCCAATCTGGGCATTATGAACGTACCCCCTCATGGATACATTCCCATAAGTACCATTCCAGGCGATTCCTCCTTCTCCTCCCAAGGCATGAGTTTTGAGGGCTATAACGTCCCCCAACCCATCTGAGCAACATTACGGTGCAAAATACTCTTAAAAATGAAATTTACAGCCAAATGATTTAATTCATTTAGTTGATTTCTTGTAGTTTACAACTATGAATTAAAACAAATTTAACTACTTTCTACAACCATGAAATAGATGCATCTACCACATGCTAATAAACAACATGAAATGCATCTAAAAAACTCATTACAACAACATATAAATCACCTCCTAATACATAGATTTCATGCACAACAATTAAACACATAATTTAACAAAACAACAAGATAAAACACTTATCTTTTCACAACAATTGTGCAACCAACTGCTTGGGATGAAAAATTCACCCAACCATAGACTGGTTGTTCCAAATCTCAATAGCCAGTCACCTCTGAGTTGAGGATAGCAATCCAAAAAAGAGGGTGGTGTCTCACAGTCCACTCACAACTCATTAAACTCTCAACCCAACTGATATCCTCCTACAACTATCCCTATTTTCCACTAGCTCTCTTCCTCTTGACCTGTCCAAACCAAGGAATGTACCCCTTCACTGATCAAAGTCCCTCAAGCGTTCCATTATTTTATTAGGGTCTCTCTGGCATAGGAAGATAAGAATATCTTAGCTGGAAACTCAAGGGAAATGGTTGTTAGGAAAAGTATCAACAAACCAATATAAAACACTTGTTGTTTTAGTGCAACTCACACAAGATTTCACTCTTCAGGACTGACAACCTGGCTCTTCAGTGTTCCATCTCCTAATATCTCTAATTATGCTCCATATTTCTTTATAATTTTCCCTCCATGGACGCATCAACTTCAATCTCTATTTCTTTCTCTCTCCTTCCCTCTCATGCACAAAAATTGACTAACTAAAATTGTTGTCCCAACCCATACGAATTTCATCTCTTTGGATTTCCTTTCTTGACTCACACTCTTCCCCAAGATGATTGTACTCAACCCACATGTGCCCAATAAATTTGGGATGTGACCACTCACAACCACCATCTTACATGTATTCAATGACTAGCTTTGGGAACACTAAATAAAAAATGGGAAGGTTCACATACAAATAACAAATTTAGGAAAATGGGTTAAATTAATATACATGGGTATTTCCCCCTTAGGCCCCTCTTGGCCATTATCCTAGACACTCCCCTCTCTTGTGGATTAATTCATCCCCTATATCTTTTCCATGTACCCTTATAGTTGGAATCACATTTTATTAATAAAACAAAGAAATACAATTCACATATTACATTGCTTTGGCCGTAGCCACACATTATATCTACATAATCATAAATTAAACTGGGGATTATAATGGGGATGTTACATTTCCCATCCCCTAAAATTGTGCACCTTCCTCAATGCACTCTATACCAATATACATATATGCAAATTTACATCACAATACTTAGAAAAACAAATTCTGCAATTTTACAACTCTAGCAGCAACTCCAACCATAATCTCATGTTCCTTTCAACTTGTTGACCCAAGTAATGCACCATTCATTTATCATGGATAACCCAAGGGATTTACCATATTTTTATTAGGGCTATCCCAAGGAATTATCCATTCTTTTATCAAGGTCCCAACAGAGTTGGCTAGGACTCTGAGATGTGGTTCTCCTACTCTAGCTACTCAAAATGGAGTCTTACATTATGTTTTCTTCAAAACTGTAAAACATTTGTAGGTATTCTTCCTGCATGTTTTCTTCATGCTCCCATGTAGCATGTTAGGGACCTAATCTCTCACGTATGTAGAACAATATATTTGGATGTAATAAAGGTCAATATTAATAAGGCCTTGCAATAAAGTAGAATAAGTTGAATGTAAGAAGACATAATATAAGATTTCGTTTCTAGAAGGATCTTCCTCTAGATGGTTTTTTTGATAGACATATTTAGTATAAATAGGAGTTGAGGGTATGATAACCCTAGCTTGGATATTATTTTAATAGAGCTTTGCTCGACTGGAGGTTGCCCCCTTGAAGAGGCCTGTGAACATTGTTCTCAGAATCAAAGTGCTCTTTCTGGAGTTATTTTGATATCATTTCAGTGTTATTATTGTGTTGTTCTGGTTATATTGTTATTTATCTACCATTTCTACCATTTTATTTATGTTATGCATACTTTTTATATCTGGAATATTACAAGTGGTATCAGAGCACTTTCCTCGGTAGAAAATTGTGGGTTAATTTTTTCCAGGGTAGATATGTATTCTGACGTCTTTAAGCTACATAGACATGTCGTTAAGCATATAAACCTGTGGTTGAGGGATTCATACACATAGGAAATACAAGTGGTTCTTAAGCTCACATTTGTTGGACACCCTTGTAACCCCTGTTGGTATCCCTTCGAGTGGTAGTGCATCAGACAACACCTGTATACAGACCTAGATTTCTTGAAGCCCTCTTTAGATAAACCGATCGACCGCCTAACTGCTATAGTGTCACCAAGAAAAACACAAGGGAAGATACTCTCTAGTACCTTAGTAGTCGGGTAGTATGGCTAAGGGCACAGTCTAGACTCCTTAGTTGGTGCCCTGAGATATTGATCCAAGTACTACTGTTGGACCCCACACGTATATCAGAGAGCTATAACACAGGGAAAACCCTTGTCTGTATAACCCTTGAATACCTAACCCTTGGGGACAGAAACAAAACATAAAACAGACAAGATCTATTGCCGCACAACTCTGTTCGAGTTACCAAATCACTACACATTTCTTCCTGGTTAAGCATTTGGGCATTTCATCACTGCAGTATTCTTCAAACCAAAGTATAACTCCACAGGTGTAAAAAAAAAAGTCTGGAAATTTTTGCACCATTATTTGAGACCTATTCCATTGGATTTATCTCTTCACCTTTATCACATTCATACCTATCATTTTTCAACAAAATTTTTGACCTCGCTCACCCCTTTTCGGTTCCCTCATCATCATGGCCCATACCCATAGCCAATACTTGGAAGCTCGCTTCAATATATTGCAATCTAATTTCATAGAGACCCAACAAGAAGTGAGACAAATCAGTGCCAATATTTCCACCATCAATCAAAACATGGACTCCTCCATTGTCGCATCAATCACCAAACTCAAAGAAGACCTCAAAAAAAAATGTGACTACCTAGCTTGAATATGTCATTTCAATTATCTACACCAAGATGCATATCCCTACAGATCCCCCTTTATCTAACCCACCTTTGCATACTGAAACTAAAACTTCCTCTCATTCCCATAACTTTCAGCCCCATCACTTCCAGCATGACCTACGCATTTCGCAGATGGATGTGACCAAATTTGATGCCTCGGATCCCACTGGTTGGGTAACTCAAATGGAACATTATTTCTCTTTGTAATACATTACAAATGATTTGGCCAAACTCTGGTATGGTGTTCTCCATATAGATCAAGAATGTTGGCAATGGTGGCAATGGTGGCAATGGAGAAAAACTTCTTGTCAAGGGTATATTGCTTGGACACACTTTGTGGCAGAGCTTTATGAGCTCTTTGACACTGACACCAACCATTTAGACTGTTTGACAAAGTTGAAACAATATAGAGCAGTGGAAGACTTTATAGCTTCTTTTGAGTGACTGAATTTTCGTACAGAGTGCATGTCAGATGCTTTTTTTTTAGAATGTTTTATTAGTGGTATCAACAATGAGATTCATGCCCATGTCCTCATGGATCAGCCTTAGAGTTGGGTGGAGGCTACTAAAAGAGATAAGGAAGCACAACATGTTGTCTCTTCTCAAAATCGGAAACCCCCCTTTATTCCTCGCACTAAACTAGTAAATCCCACTACTCCTTCTGCTCCACTAAAGATCCAAAAATTGACCAGGGCTGAAATGGATGAATGCCAACTCAAATGATTTTTTTATAATTGTGATGAAAAATATTTTCCGGGCCACAAGTGTAAGGAACAAAATCTTTTTATGGCCATCTCGGAGGATGTTTCGTAAGAGGATGTTGAAACTCCCCTTGTGTATGAGTCACCTGAACCCACTGACATAATCCCTCCCGAAGTAGAACTGATCATTTCCCTAAATTCTCTCATTAGCTTCTCTGCGCCCCAAAATATCAAGCTAATTGGCTACATCAAGCATAGGAAGTTCATCATTCTTGTTGATAGTGGAAGCACCTGCAATTTTATTCATCGTTGCATTGCCCAAGAAACCCATTGCTATATCGATGCAGTCAATAATTTCCAAATCATGATTGTCAATAGTGGCTCCATTAAATGTGGAAGGCGTTGTGAAAATATGTGTCTCCAAATTGGTGACTACCACCTGAAATCTCATATGTTTGCTATCGACATGGGCGGTTGTGACATTGTGTTGGTGCAGACTGGATAAGGACTTTGGGTCCCATTCTCATGGATTTTAAGGAATTAACCATCCAATTCGACTAGAAGGGCCAAAAATATAAGTTCCAAGGCATCATCGTCGGTTCACCTAAGATCATTAGTTCCAATCGCATGGAAAAGATGCTCAAAAAAGGCCATTTTGTCGTTATTTCCCAACTCCATGCCATACAAGTAACTGAGACACCCTCTGTGCTGCAAGACCTTCAATCCATCCTCTCTAAACATCAACTGGTCTTTTCCACTCCCCAGGGAATCCCTCCTTCCCATGGTTTTCATGATCATTCCATTCCCCTTGTACCAGGAATCCTTCCTCCCAATATTCGTCCCTATTGCCACCCCTTTTCCAAAAAAAATGAAATTGAGAAAATGGTTCAAGAACTTCTTCATGCAGGCGTTATCCTCCCTAGTATGAAACCATACTCTTTTCCTGTGGTCATGGTCCTAAAGAAACAAGGTTCTTGGTGCATGTGTCCTGACCTATGCACCCTAAAAAAAATCACCATTAAAGACAAATTTCCCATTCCTGTCATTGATGACCTCCTGGATGAATTGAGTGGTGCCCAGGTCTTTACTAAACTTGATCTTCGTTCTGGCTACCACCAGATTCATATGAAAGAGGCAGACATTCCTAAGACTTCCTTTAGAACTCATGAGGGCCACTATGATTTTTTGGTCATTCCCTTTGGCTTGTGTAATGCCCCCTCCACCTTCCAAAGCCTCATGAACCATGTCTTTCGTCCTTTTCTCCATAATTTTGTCTTAGTTTTCTTTGATGATATCCTCATCTATAGAAAAACATGGACATACCATCTTTCTCATGTGGATCAAGTTCTCCATCTACTCTCTCAGCACCAACGTTTCCTAAAACAATCTAAATGTGTTTTTGGCACCTCAGAAGTCCAGTACTTGGGTCATCTTTTTGGCAAGGATGACGTCAGGGTGGATCCTAAAAATATTGAAGCTATGCAATACTGGCCTCACCCAAAGACTCTCGAAATCTTGTGTGGATTTATGGGCTTAACAGGTTATTATCACAAGTTTGTTAAGAATTAGGGAAATATTGTGGCACCTCTCACTCCACTCCTTAAAAATAATTCTTTCACTTTGAATCCAGCAGCTGCTCAGGTTTTTCAAACCTTGAATATGGCCATGTGCACCACTCCAGTCCTGGCCCTTCCCAATTTCACAAAGACCTTTGTCCTGGAATGTGATGCTTCAGGGAAAGGAATTGGTGTTGTCCTTATGCAAGAAGGTCAGCCTTTGGCCTTTACCAGCAAACAATTGTCTAAATGAAATTTTGGCAAATCAATCTATGAAAAGGAAATTTTGGATATTCGGCATGTCGTTGATCTGTGGTTCCCTTATCTATTAGGGAAACACTTTCAAATTAAGACAGATCATCAAAGCCTCAAGTATTTTCAGGAACAATGCATTTCCTCCCCAGAGCAACAAAAATGGGTGACTAAGCTCTTTGGATATGATTATGAGATCATTTACAAGAAAGGAAAAGACAATGTGGTTGCAGATGCACTTTCTCGAAAATATGAAGATGAAGGATCCCTTTTTTCTCTCTCCTTCATTGTACTAGATTGGCTCCAAGCCGTTTTCCAAGAATGTCTATATGATCCTAAAAGTTCACATCTGATACAACAATTGTAGTCCAATTCTTTAGTCCCCCCAGGGTACTTTTGGCTCCATGATGAGCTTTGATACAAAGGTTGTTTGTATTTAAGTAAAACAGTCAAAACTTAAATCCACGGTACTTTATGAGCTTCATGCTACACCCACAACTGGGCACTCCGAGTTTACCAAAACCTATGACAGGGTCAAACGTTCTTTTTTCTGGGATGGTATGAAACCAGAGGTTCGTAATTTTGTAGCTGAATGTGATGTGTGTCAATGCAACAAGGGAGAAACAGTCAAATATACTGGCACACTACAACCACTTCCGATTCCAACTTCTATTTGGAGGGATATCTCTATGGATTTTATTACAGGCTTACCTAAATCGGGAAATAAATCAGTCATCATGGTGGTAGTCGATTTCCTTTCCAAGTATTCTCATTTATGTGCTCTTCAACACCCATTTACAACATCCATTGTGTCTCAATGTTTCATGGATCAGGTCTTCAAGCTTTATGACATGCCACATTCTATTGTTTCTGATCATGACCCAAATTTCACCAACAATTTTTGGCAAGCATTGTTCAAGCTTCAAGGGACCCAATTGCATCTCAACACAACTTATCATCCCCAGACTGATGGACAAACTAAAGTTTTCAACAAGTGTTTGGAAACATATTTGAGGTGTTTTGCATCGGAAAAACAAAATCAATGGGCTCAATGGTTACCTCTAGTTGAATGGTGGTACAACACTTCATACCATAAAACTACCCGCATGACTCCTTTTGAAGCGTATATGGACATAAGACACCTTTAGTTCTCTCATATTTACCAAGTGTCTCGAAGGTCCAAGCGGTTGACCAAACGCTTACAGTTCGAGAGGCTATTCTCTGTACCCTCAAAGAGAATTTGGTCATGGCCCAAAATCGCATGAAGCAACAAGCAGATTATGTTCTCTCTGAACATCAATATACGGAAGGGGATCATGTGTTTCTTCGACTGCAACCTTACAAGAAAAATTCCCTCAAGGTCGACCATTGTCAGAAGTTGGCACCCAAATTATATGGTCCTTATATTTTTCTCAAGCATGTGGGACAGGTGGCCTGTCAGTTAGCTTTTCCCAGTCATTCTAAGCTACATCCTATTTTTCATGGTTCATGCTTAAAGAAGGTTATTGTAACTAAGTGCCAAACTCAAACCAACCTTCTTGAGTTGGATGAAGAAGAATCCATTTGGATACAACCACAAGAAGTTTTGGACTAGCGTGAGCGTCGCTTGCATCAACGAACCATCAAGGAATTGTTAGTCCAGTGGAAAGATACAAATCCAACAGATGCCACTTGGGAAGCAACTACCATTCTACAACAATTTCCACATCTCAAGCCTTGAGGACAAGGTTGTTTTTAAGGGGGAGGACATGTTAGGGACCTAACCCCTCACGTATGTAGAAAAATATATTCGAATGTAATAAAGGTCAATATTAATAAGGCCTTGCAATAAAGTAGAATAAGTCGAATTTAAGAATACCTAATAGAAGCTTCTGCTTGTAGAAGGATCTTCCTCTAGATGATTCTTTTGTAGACATATTTAGTATAAATAGGATTCGAGGGTATGATAACCCTATCTTGGATATTATTTTAATAGAGCTCTACTCTACTGGAGGTTTCCCCCTCGAAGAGGTCCTTGAACATTTCTCTCAGAATCAAAGTTCTCTTTCTGGTGTTATTTTGATATCATTTCAGTGTTATTGTGGTGTTCTTCTAGTTATATTGTTATTTATCTTCCATTTCTAGCATTTTATTTATGTTCTGCATACTTTTTATATCTATAATATTACATAGAATATTCAGGACCTTAGTAGGTCCATTGAAACTTTACTTTCCTGAGCACTTTGACTTTCTGATCCAGGTTGCATACTGGTTCCACTCGGAAGTCCCCTTCGTGCTCCACCTGGATCACATTCCAATAAATTATGTGGTTAGGATCAAACACATTTCTTTAATAATGACACATCAAATACATTATGCACTCTCATGGATGCAAGAAAATCTAACATGTATGCAACTGGACCTATCTTTTCTATTATTTCAAAATGACCACAATATCTTGCTACCAACTTCGAGCAGCTTCCTAATCTTAGCGAACTTATCTTTGCCTTCAATTTCAAAAAAACATGTTCTCCCACTTTAAAATATTTGAAAACATTGTTTTTGTCTGCATAACTTTTCTTCCTATCCTGGGAAGCCTTCAAATTTTTCTTTATCTTTTCCATTTGATTCTCCATTTTTTTAACAATTCTGGCCCAACAACTTCTCTATCTGCTAGATTATCCAAACTCATTGGTCTGTTACATTTTCCTCCATACAATGCCTCAAATGGACTCATTTTCAATGAGTTCTGATACCCATTATTGTAGGAAAATTCAACTAAATGAATATAATCTTCCCACTTTGATGGTTGATCCATCACATACATTCTAAGAATGTCCTCAATTATCCTGTTAGGTCTTTTTGTTTTCCCATATGACTTAGGATGATATGCGGTACTGAGATTTAAATTTGTTTCAAATACCTTGAACAAACCTTTCCAAAAAATAGATGTGAACTTTGGATCTCTATCTAAAACTATTCCCTTAGGCACTCCATGTAGCCTAGCAACTTCTCTCATGTAAATTTCTGCAATATTTCTTGCCTTGTGTGTAGTCTTTACTGGAATAAAATGTGTTGCTTTAGACAATTTATCCACCACCACCATGATGGAATCATGTTGCTTCATTGTTCTGGGAAGCTTAGTAATAAAATCAACTGTAACTACTTCCCACTTCCATTTTGGAATGGGAAATGGTTGTAGAAAATCATTGGGTATCTATGTTTTGTTTTCACTTTTTGTCATTCTAGACATCTTACTATGTAATTATCCACTTACTTCTTCATTCCCGACCAAAAGTATTGGCTTCTTACTACTGCAATTATTTTCTAATATCCTAGGTGCCCTGCATATGGCACATTGTTCATCTCTTTCATCAATACATTTTTTAGCTCCCTGGAATTCGACACATACACCTTACCTTTGTACATGAGAATTCCATCTTCTTTCATCTCATAATAATTAAATTTCTGCTGAAAATTACCTTGCTGTAATGTCTCTTTTATTTTTAAATAATTTTTATCCGAATTTGTTGTTGCAACAATTTTGTCTTTTAGATCTGTCTTGTACATGCTAATGGATGCAATGTGCACTTCATGAGCTCTCCTAGTGAGTGCATCAACCACTTAATTTTTCTTTCCCTTTATATGCTTAATTTCAAAGTCATATTCACTTAGAAATTTCAGTCATCTAGTTTTCCTAGCATTTAGTGTTGGTTTTCCAAACAAATTATTCAGACCACAATGGTCCATCCTTAGCTCGAATTTATTACCCATAAGGTAATTCCTCCACATTTCCAATGCATGTACAATCACTGCTAACTCTAAGTCATGTGTATCATAATTCCTCTCATGCTCTTTTAATTTTGTGGACTCATAGCATGCCACATGGTCCCTTTCACTGAGAACCCCTTTGATTCCTTCCTTGCATGCATTGGTTTACAGAAAAAAATATTCATTTGGATTTTCAATCTTCACGATTGGTGCACTTGTCAATATTCCCTTCAATTATTGAAAAATCTCTTCACACTTGGAATTCCATTCAAATATCACTCCCTTATTTTGCAAAGAAGTGATTGGACTCGAAATCTTTGAAAACCCTTTTACGAATCTTTAGTAATAACCAACAAGACCCATGAGTGATATGACCTCTGTCACATTCTTTGGAGTTGTCCATCCTCCAATGGCCTTTATATTCTCAGGATCAACTTCTATCCCTACTGTTGATATTATATGCCCCAAGTAGTGAATCTTCTTTTTATAAAATATGCACTTACTTAACTTAGAATACAATCTATGCTCTCTTAAAACTTGCAACACCATTCTTAAATGTTTTTCATGTTCCTCCTTTGATTTATAATAGATGCGTATATCATCTAAGAAAACAATCACAAACTTGTCTAGGTACTCCTCGAACACTCCATTCATCAAACACATAAAAATTGTTGGGGCATTGGATAATCCAAATGGCACTATCATGAATTCATAATGCACATATCTTGTTCTGAATGTTGTCTTGTTGATGTCTTCTTCCTTTATCCTTACTTGATAATAGCCTAATCTCAAGTCAATCTTCAAAAATATTCTCACACCTTTTAGTTGATCAAACAAATCATCAATTATTGGAAAATGATACTTATTCTTTATGGTAACCTTATTAAGTTGCCTAAAATCAATACACAACCTTAAGGTTCCATCTTTCTTCTTCACAAAAAGAACCGGGGATCCCAAAGGTGACACACTTGGGTGTATATATCCCTTCTTCAAAAGTTATTCAAGTTGCATCTGTAACTCTTTTAGTTCTGGTGTGCCCATTCTGTAAGGTGTCTTAGAAAATGGGGCATCTCCTGACACTAAATCAATAGAGAAATCAATGTCTCTATTTGGTGGCAATCCTGTAATTTCTCTAAAAACATCTTCAAAATCCATCAAGACTATATGGTCTTCAATGCTTGCCACTTTTTCTTTGGTTTCCTCCTCCATATGGGCTGCAAACATTTGACATCCCTTCCTGAAGCTTTTCTTCAACTACATAGATGAAATCTTGCTAACAACTACAACTCTTGGAATGCCTTGAATCTTTCCTTGCTTCCCTTCTTCATCAAGACATGTGATATTCTTGTTGTAACAATATAGGAAATCATGATGTTTTTCTAACCAATCCATGCTAATTATACATTCATATGAACCCAATGGTATGATGTTTACATCTACCTTTGTTAAGCCCTAATATTGGCTCATTACCCCTTAATTGGGGCATATTAGATTAGTAATGTTATTTTATTTATGTTGGATTTAGGCCATTAGTTGTAATTATACCTCCTAGTCTCCTATATATACCAAGGAGATGTTATTTTATTTATGTCGGCTTTAGGCCATTAGTTGTAATTATACCTCCTAGTCTCTTATATATACCAAGGAGACATTTTCATTTTGAATGATCTTGTACTTGAACATTTAAGTGGGGTAAAAGGAGGTTTCCCCCTTGAAGAGGCTTATTATCTGATCTCTTTTTCAAGACATTGAGTACTTTTCCTGAGGTTTTTCTATGCTATATTGATGTTTGGTTCTTAACATATGGTATCAGAGCTCAAGGTCTTGGGGTTTCGCTGCTACATCTGAGACACCGTGGAATTTTTACTATAATTTTTTTTCTGCAATGTTTCATAAGGAACGGATTGGATTATATTTAGTAGACGGATCAAGGTACATTGGGTTCAAAATTCAGCTCCTGAGGCCTTATACTTTCGGAGATACAATCTGTACAAGATAGGGTTCTCGAATCATCCTGAAATGAGTCATTGCGGAATATTCGCTATAAAACATTTTCTGTAACGTTTCAGACCTTGAACTCTGGAGGCCATTTATAGAAATTAGTAAGGTATCTATGGTAAAAATTTTAGCTTCTGGGTCATCTTAAATTTGTATATACACCTTGTGTAAGATAGGGTATCTAATTAGTCCTATTGACTAGTCTCAGGAAGGTGTTCCAGGTAAAACAATCATAACTTCTTGCTAGAGTATCCAAATTGAGTGGGACTGGTTTCATTGGATCGTGAACAGTCTGTAGTATTTTGGGTGCGAGTTTCAGAATTTGATATGAATTATTTTGTGCGGGGCATGCTATACAAGGGAGATATCCTGGAAATGACAAAAATTGGCAAGTTGTGAGGAAGTTACCATAAATTCCACTTGGCACATCCAATTTTGATCAGACCTGTGGCATTGCAGAGAATAAATATCAGAGAACTACCTAAAATAAATTTTCATACCCAGAAGGGCCAAAACTTGGGAGAT
>JZKD02S1600526.1:110873-122805 GCA_000966675.3 Picea glauca
ATTGGGGCATATTAGATTAGTAATGTTATTTTATTTATGTCGACTTTAGGCCATTAGTTGTAATTATACCTCCTAGTCTCCTATATATACCAAGGAGATGTTATTTTATTTATGTCAGCTTTAGGCCATTAGTTGTAATTATACCTCCTAGTCTCCTATATATACCAAGGAGACATTTTCATTCTGAATGATCTTGTACTTGAACATTTAAGTGGGGTAAAAGGAGGTTTCCCCCTCTAAGAGGCTTATTATTTGAAATTATCTCTTTTTCAAGGCGTTGAGTACTTTTCCTGAGGTTTTTCTATGCTATATTGATGTTTGGTTCTTAACAACCTTCGTGTTGAGTCCATTCATGTATATTTGACAATATTTAACCAACTCATTGATATTTCTCTTAGCCCCGGTGGCTAACTGAACTAACCAATATTTCTTATGCTTACTTCCTTGCAAATGAAATATTTCAACAATTTTAGCATTTATTTAACTATGGCTAGATCCATAATCAATCAAAATTGCTATGGGTTGGTTATCAATATTACCTTCCACTTTGATCATGGGGGATTGATATTCTTCCTTCTTGTTGTCCAAGGCTGCATAAATCTTTGGCATGCTTCCTCCCATGTCTTCCACTGTTTCATCCTCCAGAATGTTGTGGACAATCCTCATTATTTCTCCTTTGTGAAGGAAGTCACTATATAAGTGATTTCCCTCACACCCCAAACATTGAACAGGTTGTTGCCTTGGCATTTTACTAAATGAATTTGCATTCTTTTGATCATTTTAGGCTGTCTGGCCTTGCTAATTTTCTTGGGAGTTATTTCTAAAAAAGGGTGGTTTAAAAACTTTCATCCTTTGATCCATTTTCCCTTTCAACTTGTTATTCCAATCCTTTTGGAAAACTGGCCTTCCTTTGCTTTTCTCATAAATATGTCTTGGTCTCCTTATGGTTTCCTCCAAGGTCTTGGGATTATCATATTGTATCTTATCACTATAGAAGGAGGGTAAGAGACTTAGAAACCTTTCAATTTTTACTTTCTCGTCCTTGATGAAGTCAACATATTTCAACAATTCAAAGAACCACTTCTATTCCTCCACTATCATGGTTGCCAACTTGAGTTCAAAGAAATCTTTCATTTTTCTTTCAGAATAATTCTCAGAAAAATATTTCTCTTTGAAATATCCTTTGAATTGCCTCCATGGGATCCTTTTCTCATCAAGGTTATTTGCTTGCTTAAGTTGATCCCATCACATGGATGCCTTCTCTTACAAGTGGTAGGTGTAAATTTTGGCTTCTACCCGGGATGGGTAATCATGTAGCTGAAAATATTTCTTCATTTCCAACAGCCAGGTCTCTTCCTCTTCTCATTTCCTGTGTTCACCATTGAAAGTAGGTGGTTTGATTTTCCTGAGTTCACCTTGCAAGATGTCTGCCTCAAGTCTTATTATTTTCCTCTGAACATGAGATACACTTGGGTTGCTTCCTGGTTCTGAACTTGCATGAGTTATTATAGTGGACTGCCTTGGATAATGATAATGTCTTTTCATGCTTCTTGACTACCTATCATTTCCATGATCATCCCTTTTTCTATGGGATCTAGATGTTGATACTTGTCTAGCGCTAATTGCTTGCTTGGTGCCAAAATATTTGTCAACTTTCTTATGAAACATGTTCAAGCTCTGAAGTATATCTTCTCGAGCCTTCATAATCCTTTCATTATCATCTCTGTAGCTATGCACTTCCCTATGCAGGTTTCTCATAGTGACAGGAACTTTCCTATCTCTTCTTCTATTTGAATCTATCTTAGCATTCCCCATGCTGACATGCAAACCTCTAATCTCTTCCTCATGGCTGTAAGATCCTTGAGCATCTTCCATAACTCTAGTCCTCATATAAGAACTAAATTTTATTTTTGTACATCTAATTCTACAAGAAATGTGCATATAATAATTAATTTTAGAACATGCATATTGCAAAACATTTCATTAATTAGAACACATGATGTTTCCTCATAAATTTATGAAGGACACATTGCATCAATTCACACTATTATTCCCTATATGCATTCCTCTTTGAAACATATTTCCAATGGATATACTCATGCCCCAATCTGATCTCTGATATGTAAGGTATGGCTTCTTGAAAAATCCATTTTCACAACTTTCTATGCATTTCCTCTACTAGTGTCATTTTACTGAAATGCTAACTTTTGTCAACTTCAGAAGAAAATAAGTCAGGAAATGGAGAAATTTTTATGAGACATAGATAATAATAATAACAGGGAATCCATAACAACTCTCAGAGTTTCAATCCGATTTTCCAGTAAAAAACTACAACAATATGGAATCTGCTTCTTTGTCCCTTTTTCACTCCTTTTTCTCAGCCTTGAAATTTTTAGCAGAAGTGTCTATCTCTCAATATGTGCATTTCTGGAAAAATTTCACAAAACCAAAGTTGTTTTTATTGATGAGTATATAAAAATTTGTCTGAATTAAATCTTTATAGTTTTGTGATCTAGGGTCACTTTTCCTTCTCTGAAAATCTCAAAAATCCCCAAAAAGTGGCCCAAAATAGTGGATTTTGGCCTATTTCAGTGTCCCCATTTAACTCCCCACATGATTTATTTAGTTCCTTTGTGGGTTATTTTTTTTCTTTCTTTTTAGAATCTCCCCAAATGTTTTGGCCTAATCCATGCTTCTATCAATGATCTGGACCTAGATCTTTAAAAACCATTATTTTTCACCTTTTGTCAAATTCAAGCAGAATTGGATAAGGGTCCTCTATGGAAATTTTGTAGACCTCCTCTCTCCAGAAAAAAACCATACAATTTATCTCAATCGGATGAAATTTTCTCTAGTTATGGACAAAATAAGAAAATGGCTCCAAACTTGGTTTTTGTTTTTTGAAACTGTGGAACAATTTTACCTATGTGCAATCTGCGCCATTGATCTCAGTTCAGAAGAAATTTGGGTCATTGATATACTCTCTATCATCCATTGGTGACCAAATTTCTCCTGTGTCACACACAATACTTCCCCAAACTACCGACCCGACCATCGACCATCATCTCAACTCCCCGATAACTTATTTGCACACAACTCCAAACTGATCGATCTAGTCGTCGATCGTCATTCGTTGGTGACTTTCGTTGGTGAATGGAAACCTCAACAAATTTGTTCAATGACTGACCATCTACTCATCGATGATCAACGATCCCTGATGGTTTTTTAATACACTTTCCTAAATCGACCGATTTGACCATCAACCATTGACTACCTCTGTTGGCTGACTTGGCATGACACATGAATGTTGAAGTGGAATGACACGTCATCCTAAAGTGTCAACTTGGGTTATGTTGCATGGCACATGGATGATGATGCGGCATGACACATGGATGACGAAATCATCATCCTCTTTCCCCCATTGGCCATCAACTGATTCTCTTGATTGACCAAAAATGTTTGTTGAATCAGCCAATGCTCGACCATTGGCACGTCGATCATCGACGACTTCTGTTTCCTGATTTGAAATATGTCTCCCAACTCAACCGAAATCTAATCGTCAACCATTTATGGTCAGAGAAGCATTATGGTCGAACCAAAATCTACGCCATTTCAATCGATTTGTCCATCGGTCGTCGACGATTTCTCTTGGTGAACTTTAACACTTAGAAAAATTTCAAATTTTCTCTGATTGATCTAGACCATCGATTTTCTCCCTTTCACACCCCCAATTTAATCCTGGTATTTGATTTGATCAACCTTTCAAATGGCCGAAACATTATGAATTTTTAAATTTATTATGATGAATCCCAACTGTCGATCTCGAGGGAAAAAAGAGATGTCAACCATCAATCCACCAAACTGTCTGTAACTTTACATGCAGCCATTGAAACTCCAATTTCGACCATTCTAGGTCAAATTTCAATCTGCAACTTCACTTCTCTACTCCATAATCCCTCTCAAACTATTTGAAGTCATTAAAACTCGGATTTGACTCACGAAAATGGGGATTTCTCTCTAAAATATATGTTTTCCCCCCAAATCGGTCACAAACAAAATCTGCAACAAAAAATCTTCACCGATTCGCTCTGGTTCAACCCCATACAAGACGAATGTTTGAACCAGAGCTCTGAGACTATAATGTAACGTCCCCCAACCCATCTAAGCGACATTACGGTGCATAATACTCTTAAAAATGAAATTTACAGCTAAATAATTTAATTCATTTATAGTTAGTTGATTTTTTGTAGCTTACAACTATGAATTAAAACAAATTTAGATATTGTCTACAACCATGAAATAAAAGAATCTACCACATGCTAACAAACAACATGAAATGCAACTAAAAAACTGATTTCATGCCCAACAATTAAATACATAATTTAACATAGCAGCAAGATAAAACACTTATCTTTTCACAACAGTTGTGAAACTAGTTGCTTGGGATAGACATTCCAGCCAACCATACATTGGTTGTTCCAAGTATCAATAGCCAGTCACCCCCGAGATAAGGATATAAATCCACAAAAGAGGGTGGTCTCTCATAGTCCACTCACATCTCATAAACCTCTCAACCTAATTGATATCCTCCTACAACTATCTCGATTTTCCACCATCTCTCTTCCTCTTGACCTATCCAACCCAAGGAATGTACCCCTTCATTGATCTTAGTCCCTCAGGTGTCCCATTATTTTATCACGGTCCCTCTGTCACAAGAAGATAGGAATATCTTAGTTGGGAACTCAAGGGAAATTGGTGTTAGGAAAACTATTAGCAAACCAACAACTCACAAAGGAGTTAACTCTTCAAGCTTGACAACTTGGATCTTCAGTTTTCCAACTCCCATTCACTCCAATTACACTCTAGCTTTCTCTATAATTCTCCCTCCATGGATGCATCATCTTCAAGCTCTGTTTATGCTCTCTCCTTCCCTCTCATGCACAAAAATTGACTAACTAAAATTGTTGTCCCAACCCATATGAATTTCCTCTGTTTGGCTTTCTTTTCTTGATTCACACTCTTCCCCAAGATAATTGTACTCAACCCCCATGTGCCCAATAAATTTAGAATGTGACCACTCACACCCACCCTCTTACATGTATTCAATTATTGTCTTTGGGAACACTCAATAAAAAATGGGAAGGTTCATATACAAATAACAAATTTAGGAAAATGGGTTAAATTAATATACATGGGTATTTCCCCCTTGGACCCCTCTTCGCCATTATCCTAGACACTCGCCTCTCTTGTGGATTAATTCATCCACCATCTCTTTTCCATGTCCCCTTAGCAAGTATCATCACATTTTATTAATAAAACAAAAAAATACAATTCACATATTACATCGCTTTGTCCGTAGCCACACATTATATCTACATAATCATAAATTAAACTGGGGATTATAATGGGCATGTTACAAGGGCTCTATAGTATCCATTCGAGACTATGAATTTGGTAACATGATATGAAGTATTGAGAATATATTGGCCAAGAGGAAAAGAGGAGAAGACACGAGGTCAAAATCATCTACAGAGAGGGTATTAAAATGGAAAGTAAGGCCTGATCCTGAAGAAAACATGGTTCAAGATGCCTTTGCACTCAATGTTTTCGCAGGGCTAAATGCCTCATTTTTCCTTGAGGTAACCAACTCCCTAAACACTGTCAAGAAAAAAGTAGTTGAATTGGAGACATAACTAAAATATTTAAAGGACAATCTCATCATAGATGTCTAGAAAGTCGTAGAAGTAGCTGAAAGTCTCAGTATAGAAAAGATGAATAGATCCCTACAAGATCAAAGAGACCAAATGAATGAAAAATTCAAGAAAATGATGAAAATCCAACAGGAAACCCATAGAAACGAGTTATAGGAGGAAATAAAGAATCTCAAGAAATCCATATAAGAGACCAAAGAATCAACATGTATTGTAGAATATGTCGAGGCACATGCACTAGAATTGAGTGAAGAACTCGCAACAAGAAATAATGAACTCCACAATCTGCTAAATAGCATACAAGCTGAGCGAGAAGAAGAACTCAGGCTACAAAGCACATTGGTAGACAATCAAGAAAGGCATTAGAAAGAAAGCGAATTCTTAGAGGAAATGCTCAGTTGGAAGGATATGCACAAATCTCCACCTACCACACTGTCGATATATTCCAAGAGGGGAAAACTTAGATTCTAGATGTTATTTGACACTTGCAGACCTCTCTTCAAGAATGTACAGACCACCCAACGGGAAACACCTGACACTTAAGCGAAGCTATGGAGTAGTGAAAATGATCTTGCAGAAGAGGTAGGGGTACAACTGATGAAATCCATCGATGAATCAATGTCATCCAACACCAGAATGGTTGAGGTGGATGATTAGAAGAAATATATCCAGATGAACATTCAAAATTTGTGTCAATTTGAAGGAAAATCAATTTAAAAACACTTGTTTAAACCCTCTCGACTCACCCACAAAATCCAATCCTTTGTCAAGAACACAATAGAGTAGTTATACTAAGAAGTATCCACCAAAGTTTGCAATGAAGAATCAATCTTGGAAATATCACAATCAAGCAAACACGAGAGCATATTGAGAGATCATTCCCTCTGGAAATAATATCAAGATCAACTACAGGAACATGACAACTCATGATTATAAATACCACAATTCTTTGAAGATGTTACCTTCTTCAGTTATTGTAATCTCATTTTGAAGTTGAAATATTAAGAGTCTCTTTTTGTAAAATGACCGATATTTAATGATTACAAAGATAATTATTCTAAACAGTCACTCCTCACTATAAAAAGGAAGAATTTCCATTTGAAATGGATTTTTGGTTTCGGAATGTAGCAAGACAATATTTTTACTGCAAGTTAATTTGAACCGAGAGACATTCTAATGGGAGATTATGGTGTTGATATGTATGAATGTGAATATTCTATTTATAAATGTATTTTACTATATTTTTTGAATATTGGTTTACAGGTTACTTATGAATTAATGTTTTCACTTTTTATAGTTGCCATGATTTTCAAAATGAGTAAAGCGATAGTATGATACATTTAACTAATCAATTTCATGATTCTAACTAGTTATGCTATTGAAATTTCATGTTACTTGTGTCATGAATTTCTTCTATATATATTTCATTGTATTCATCCTTGTTAGTTTACTTATGATCAGGATAGGTTACCTTAGAATTAGATAGAGATTGCATCTTAGAATAATAATCATTCATCTTAGCTTAAAATTAGTTAGTTAGAATTTTCATTTTTAATTCAACTGAGAACCTTCGGTTCTCATATTCATATTTAGTTAGTATATTAGTTAGATTGGTAACCAGGCCAAAATATGGTCATAAACATTATTCCAAATGAGAGTGGGTCTAATTGGGACCTCCCATCGGGCGTTTTCCCTCATCTGATTGAGCGGGTCATTCTGGCCCATCGACAGAAATGACGCTATAAGGAGGGCCACATAACTGAATGGATGCTAATAGAAGCTCAAACCCTTCCCGTTATGTCCCACAAGTAATATTTTCCTTGAAAAGTGATTCCCACCAAGATCGCTCCTAACACACTTTCCTTCCTTCGGAGTATGTCATGAACATGCCATATCAGGTTAACACTCATTGCACTTCTTCTCATCCTGAACATTCCTTTTCTTCCCCACAACCTCATGTACCGACCGTCTCGGAGATTGAATCCATAGTCATACATTCAACTAAATGAACCAACCGTGCCCTGACTAGACAACTCAGTAGGAATACCAAACATCTACCCTTGGACTACTCTTTTCCTGAAAATTAGGAAGACCTTCGACATATAGACCCCTACTTCACCAACCCAAACTCCTTTCAAGAAAACCATTCAGTTGGAACCCTTGAATATCACGTTCCTGAGGACACTTCTAATTTTCCCGAGACTTCCAACTTTGATATTGAATATTATTTATTATCCAGTTGAGCAGGAGGTAGACCACCCTTGCCTCTCGAGTCACCCCCTTACACTCCCAAACATGATTAAGAGGAAAAATACAAAGAAAGAGACGAGTCTGAGAGTGAACCCAAAAATAACCCATATCAGATCATTGTTTATCAACCCCCATACATGGTTGGATAAAATGCAAACCATAATCCTCCCCCATACCATCCTTGGTTGTTAGTTGATGCATTCATTGTACCAGTGGTCCAGCATGACATGCCCCGACACCCTGAGAAGTTCCTACCTAAATTCGACCCTGACAAAAAATATTTACCTAAAAATCATGTGAATAAATTCCTGCTGGCTATTAAGTTAAAGAGCATTCGACATGAAGACATTGTCTGTCATTTGTTCCCCCTTAATTTTGAAGAGAAATATTCGACATGGTATTTCTCTCTAGAAGAATCCTCCATTACAAATTGGAGAACAATTGAAACCATTTTCCTTAGGAAGTTTGGGGAAAACAAAACACCGACCACCTGGGTTGTATAACTCTAGAGAGTCAAGATGGATTCGAAACAATTGGTTACTAATTACAATCAAAGTTTCATTACTCTGTTAAAACGAATCCCATGTGTCTCAAAACTCGTTGAATATGTACCTATTGAATTATACACCTATGGTTTGCCTATGTCCATGGACATGTATGTAAAAAAATCTGAGAAAGGAACTCTAGAAGAAGCTTTGCAAGAGGCCCTTAAGTTTGAGAAAAAATGATGAGTTTAAAAGGAATTTCTAGCTCAAATCCCACTAAAGACAAAGATAAAGGTAAAGTTTATGCATCTAAACCCAATGAAGATTAGAAGACTTTTGATTCAATGGACATGGAATCTCTTCAAAGGATCATTAAGAAGTTATCCAACGACCTAATAGACCTGAAAAAATGTGGTGGAGAAGGATCCTCTAGCCATAAAAAATTATTTAGGTTCCCCCCCAAGAAATATAAGAACATGCTACCAACCAACAAAAGCATCCCTTCTCACACGAAAATCATTAACAGGGAGGATATTGTCTAGGCCCTCCAAACTTGGGAAATAGATAATATGACTAAAGTTGATTATGAGGGAGAAGTAATTCAGGAACAACAAGAACAACCTCAGGAATCTAACAATCATGTAGAACAACAATTAAACTCATTTTGGTATATTTGTTATGGTGAGGATGAAGAAGAAGTTGAAGAAGTACATGTGTCACAAAATGTTGTTACCACTAGGAGTTCTAGTAATAAGGTTTTCGATGGCACCCCCAATACCACTAATCCTACTTCCCCCACCACATCCACTTCCAAACAACCATCTTCTTCTACCAATACTAATCCCAATTCCTCCAAAACCACACCTTACAATCCTAAAAAGATTGATCAAACACTAAAACCCAATATTTCATCACACCCCTGGCCATATTGGAATATGATTTCCTAAAATATCTGAAGAAAACAAAAGCTAACATTTCCTTGTTTGAGCTTATGAAGATTCCACAAATTTAAGAGAATTTTATCAAAACTCTACAAGGCAAAACTTCCTCTAGCTCAAAGGAAATAAATGTTGGAACCAAGAAAGGAACCATGAAGGTAAATTATTCTAACAATATCACTCCATATAAAATCTAGGTAAACAATAATGTTTCCTTAACTGGTCAAAGATCCATATATATATCACCCCTCCTTTCCTCATTACTTTTGAAATATTTAATAGAAATGTCCATAATTTCATGGTAGACTCGGGAGATTCATCTAATGTCATGCCCCTAAATATCTGTGACAAGCTTAATGTCAAACATGAACCATCTAACATTCATATTATTTAGTTAGATAGAATCAGAGTTAAAGTTATTGGAGAATTAAAAAAAGTCTTGAATAGGATGTCTGCTAATCCAAAAGTTCATCAAACTATAGATATAATAGTAGTAGACATACCTGGAAACTATAACATGCTTTTAAGTCGAGATTGGTCAACTATGTTAAATGGCTACTTTGCTACCATTTGGTATCAATTATGGCTCCCTTATAATGGTAAAATGAATCAGATAAGGGTTGATAGAGAAAGGTATATGAAACATTTTGTTACTGATCTGAATGAACCAAATGAATCGGTAATGTTTAACAATTCAATTTTGGGTAATTATTCATATGAATTTTTTTTGGGGAATTTCACAGCTGAACCATCATCTCTTGCAGAATATAACACATAATCTGAAATCCTTCATTGCACGCAGATTGTTGAGCCCAACTGTAATATAATAGATCAAACTAACATCTCCTCTAATGTACAACCTAACATAGTTTCTAGAGGTAGATTAGAAATGATGATTAACTCGACTAACCCCACCAAAACAAAAAAATGTGAAAACTTAAAATAAAATGTTGCAACAAAGAAAGGGGATTCTAACATGTGGACTCTATTTTCTGACAGATCCAAATCTTTGGAAGATGCAGGTGTTGGTTACATATTGAAAGATTTGTCAGGAATAAAAACATTAATCTCATGCATTCTAGAATTCTCATGCACCAATAATACTGTTGAATATGATGCTTTGTTGCAGGGGTTAAGAAAAGCAGTAGACTTGAAAGTTGAGAAAATCAAGGTATTTGGTGATTCACAAATCATCATAAAACAAGTAAGGAACACCATTCATTGTCTTTCAAGTAATTTGAAACACTATCAACTTGAGGTTTGGGAACTAATCAAATATTTTGTTTCATTTAATATTAGTTCAGTAACTCATTCGCTAAACTATGACATTGATTTGCTATCCAATGTGGCGCCTAGCTTAATACCCTCTGAGGGATTGATGCCTAACACTTTTTCTATTGAACTTTTATACAAGCCTTTAATTCTTGACAATATAAAAAATTAGAGAGTCTTTGATGAAGACCAGTATCTGTTAAATTTCTTAGATCTCAAAGACAATTTCAAAGACTCTATCATTTATGAAAGCTAACATGTCCAACTGGTGAATTCAGATATATTCGACCCGGTTCAATCAGACATCACATTAGGTTCAACCAAATGTATCCCAAGGAATGTAGTGAGATTAGAAAAACTATATGATCTCCAAGACAAGTTCAAGAAATTCATCAATTGCAAAACCAACAGTTCATCTATGCAGTTCGAAGTGGTGAACTTGGGGACAAATACCATGCCTCAAAACATTAATCTTGGAAAAATTTGTGCTCCTGAAGAAAAATGAGCTCACATCAAATTATTCTTGGAATAAAAATACATCATTTCCTGGATCTACGATGATCTCAAAATGTATGAAAACAAAATCATACAACACATAATTCCCATGAAGCCTATGGTGAAACCATTTAAACAAAATCTGAGGAATATGCACCCTAACCTTGAGCTTCGGGTCAAAGAAGAATTGAATAAGTTGTTAGCGGCCAAGATAATATTCATAGTAAGACATATGCAATGGATCTACAACTTAGTGCCGGTAAGGAAAAATAATGGGGATATAAGGCTTTGTATTGATTTTAGCAATTTGAAGAGAGCCTTAGAGTAGGATAATTACCTAGTTCCCCTGATGGAACAAATCCTGTAGTTTGTATACGGCTCTGAGATGATCTCCCTTGTAGATGGATTTTCGGGTTATAACCAAGTCTTAGTGGCCCATGATGATCAACTAAAAACAAATTTTCATACCAAGTGGGGAACATATGCTTACAAGAAGATGTTGTTTGGTCTCATCAATGTTGGAGCAAAATTCCATAGGGCCATGGACATTTCCTTCAGGGGTATTCTTGGAGAATGTGTCGTGGTGTATCTTGATGATACTATATTTTCGAGGGATAGAAAATATCATACAACTCATTTTAAGAAAGTAATTAATAGATGTATAAGGTATAGCATCTCTCTTAATCGTAAGAAATATGTTTTTTCTGTCAACGAAGGAAACCTGCTAGGATTCATTTTTTCCAGGCATGGTATAAAAATTGAACTTGAGAGAACTGAAGAA
>JZKD02S1600526.1:122855-135166 GCA_000966675.3 Picea glauca
TTTTAATCCTTTTTAACCATAGTATATAAGTGTTGTTTATATTTATGATAAATTTATAGATATCATTAAACAAGTGCAGAATAGATAAACCATGAACAATGATAAATCACACACATACACAGTACACCAGTATTTTTACATGGAAATCCAATGCAGGAGAAAACCACAAAATGTTTTTTCTTATATGCCTTTAAGAATTACATTTATTGGAAGCACCAACTTCCTTTGTTTTCTAGCTGCAACTGGAAGGAGGCTCCAACCCCCTATATTTTCAGGCTACAACCTGAGGGAAGATCCAAATCCCAAATTCTATGGCTCCAACCAAAAGGAGGATACAACCCCCTATGCTCTCCGACTACAACCACCTATCCTTTCCCCGTCCCGTCGCCCTGAAATATAAGTGCCAAATGGATGATGAAACCACTACCACACTATCACTGTGAGATATACCGTTGTAAACATATACCAATCTATTCCAACGACCTGTAACCAACCTATACCAATAGCCCGTGATCAACCTGTACTTGTAATCGGTCTGTACCAACAAAAGCCAACATGTACACGACATATATATGTTGCATCTCGTGTATGTACTTGACCTTTTTATACTGCAGTTTGCATATGTACACATCTTGTATATTCTATAGCATGCATACACCTTCAGAAAGATAGGGTTTTCACATTTATGAAACTCATACTCTTTTCTTTCTCTATCACATCAACCTATAACCTGTTACTGTGTCCAATCTGTAGATGTTCCCTATTCATACATCATGATACATATCCCTTAACCAAGTGCATCTATGTCTCTCTAGTCATGTGCCATACATGTGTATACAATCATAATCAAGTGTAATAACCCTCACATGGACTAGACATCAAAACCTCATTGAAATGCAGCCTCACACTACACAAACAACTTCAAAACCACTTCACAACCAAAATCCCTCAACCATGTACCACAAAACCCCTCAACCATGTTCCAAGAAATACAAGATATACCTAAATACTAACAAGATGTACCAATGATAAATATCAAAATACACAAACACTTTATTTCTATAGATCTTGCTTATATAGTAAGTGCCATACAACCAATAGCCTCTCTAGGGAAAATTCTCAAACCCCCATAACCATATCTCATGTACACAACAATATCAACCTACATGTAAAAATAAGACATACCTTTTGAACCTGTAGATAGATCTGTTGTACTTGATCATTGTAGACCTTCCTGGGAGCTTGCTTTCAGACTCTACAGACCTAGCATCTTCATATCCTCAATATTTCATGGATTTTCCCAACTGTACGCGACCTATTCTTCTTCATCCTATGTATGTACGTGCTCTGTTCTTCTTCAGCCTGCGTATGTATGCGCCTTCCTCCACTGCAGCTCGCTTACACCTCAAAAAGTAAGGTTTTTTCAGTAATTCAACAATTCTGAAACTTTCATCGTCAACCTTCCTTTGCTACCTCAAACTTACATAACTTCAAATGTATCAATTAGTAGCTGAAATAAAATTTTCCCAAATAATAGATATTCAATCTGATCATTAGGTGATAATAGGAGACCCTTTCTCTCTTATTTATACTCTTCAAATAACTTCCTCAAGGGGTTATCTTCTAACTAAATTTACCCAACTTCCTTATTTTAGGGATAACCCACTTCTAACCACTTTGTTCACTTACAACCGCTTTATCCACAAATAGTAATCTCTCCACTTCTAGTTGCAATTATTTTTTTTTTTTTCGCAACAACTTAACACATGATCAACTCCTAGTTACAAACACTTTGACTAGTAAACATCTTCTAGGAGCTTCTATAATAAATTGACTTCTTTGACCTTCTAGGGGCTTCTATATAAATCATGAGGGTTCTCCAAATTCACAAGGCCATAACTCTCTAATCGTGAGGAATTATGTGACGTTCCACATATCACCAAAAATGACACTACATGTATTATTCAGTTATAATACTCTTAGATGCATCTTCACTAATATTCATTCTTTTATACCTAAAATAAACTTGATTCCCTTAGCCATACTATTAGGGATATCGTAATTTTCTACCGGACTTGCTTCAAGGTTTGAAAACAATGAAAACCAACCCAATTAATAAATAATATCCCCCTTTGGCATTGATGAAAACACTCTAATGCAACACTGAAGTACATGCTCCCCTATGACCACTGGTCCCCCTGGAATCATGCCTCAGTTCTCTCTCCAAACATATAACTCTCTCTCCATGCATCTGAATAATCTCTCCCCCTTTGACATCAATGGCAAAGGAAACCTCCCATTATGGCTTCTCCCCCTGACTGAACTGAGTTGTCCCTGGGGCTGCTCCCCTTAACTGAAATATCCCCAAACTGAATTGTCCTCTTTATGGTGCTTCCTCATGTATATCTAAGACATATAAGATAAGAATTCAAAAGCATTCATTTTGGAGTGGAAACTAATCCGAGTCTCTGTCGAAGATACTCAAAATATTCCCTTGGAAGCGGTTTTGTAAAGATATCTACAATCTATTATTTTGTTCCCACATATTCACCTTTTATGTTCTTCTCCGCAACATGTTCCCATAGAAATTGAAACTTGATCAGAATCTACTTCATCTTAAAGTGCATCATTGGATTCTTTGAGATACTGATGGTTCTTGTGTTGTCATAAAATATCGAAATGGGCTCATCATACTAAATTTGTATATCTTTCAATGTTTTTTTCATCCACAGAACCTGTGTACAACATGTTGCTGCTGCCATATACTCTTCTTCGATTGTAGTCAATGATACTGATGATTGTTTCTTTCTTATCCAAGATACCAAACACTCACCCAAGTAGAATTTTGATTCACTTTTACTTCTCCGGTCATCGATGCAACTTGCCCAATCTGCATCTGTGTAGGTAATAAGTGATAGATCCTTTCCTTTTGGATACCATAATCCAAACTCTTATGTACCCTTGAGATATCTAAATATCCTATTTATTGCTAAAATATGTGATTACTTTGGTGCTACCTAAAATCGTGCCACATGTCCAACTGCCTGCATCACATCTAGTTTGGATGTTGTCACATAAAGTAAGCTTCCAATAATTACCTGTACTACCTTTGAATCATCATTTTTACTTAGCTTGCAATTGGTTTTCATAGGAGTACTGACTAGTTTTCAATCTTCCATTCTGAACCACTTCAACATTTATCTGATATACTTGGTTTGACAGATAAAAATTCCTTGGTTTCTTTGACATATCTAAAGACCCAATAAGAAAGATAATTCTTGAAGCAATGACATCTCAAACTCATTTTGAATATCCTTTGCAAATTTCTAGCTCATCCTGTCATCATCACTACCAAATATAATATCATCAACATAAATTTCAATTAATAAAATGCTATATTGATTTACCTTGATGTAGAAGTTGTTATCTGCATTTCCCTTTATCAACCCTTGTTGTTGTAAGTATCTGTCCATTCTAGAATACCATTCTCTAGGGGACTGTTTGAGACCATATAAGGCCTTCTTCAACCTACAAAAATAATTTTCATTCTCTTACAACTAAAATCCTTTTGGTTTCTCAATGTAGACTTCTTCTAGATCTCCATTCAGGAAAGTTGATTTCATGTCCATCTGATATAATTTAATATTCTTGGGGCATGCATAAGCTAGGATCAATCTCATTGATTCCATTTTGGAAACTAGGGAAAATGTCTCTTCAAAGTCAATACCTTCAACTTAAGTGTATCCTTTACATACCAATATTTCTTTATTCCTGTTAACCTGTCCATATTCGTTTAATTTGTTTATGAAGACCCACTTTGTACCGATCACATTCTTGTTCCTTGTCCTTGGAACCAGTTCCCAAGAGTCATTATTTTTTTATCTGATCTAATTCTGCATCCATTTCTTTGATCCAGAGTTCATCCCTACTGTATTATTCAAAGCTACCTGGCTCAATTGTAGATAATAATTCTATATGTTGTTGTTCTGGTGACCAAATTCTTCTTATGGTTTACCCTCCTGCATCCTTATTCCCAATAATCTGACTCGTTGGATGATTCTTTTGTACTCGTCTGCTAGGTGTCTTTGGAGGTGCCTAAGGATCTTTTTTTTCTTCTTCTAATTTTCCTTTTTCATCTTCCTTTTTTTCTTCTTATTCTTTTACTTCTTCAGAAACATGTTCCAATGAGTCTTTTCTTTCTTCCTTTATTTCACATCCACCTGTCTCATCAATGGTCACATTGATGATTTCCACTATTGTTTTTATTCGTAGATTGAAACACTTGTATTCTTTCCTTGAAATTGAGCATCCAACTAGTATACCTTTGTCAAATCGAGAATCGAACTTTCCCATTTTGTAGTCTTCTCTTTTGATGTAACATTTTCTTCCAAAATTTTTGAAGTCCTTCACATTGGCTAGTCTTCCTTTCCATAGCTCATAAGGAGTTTTATCAATGTTGTTTATTAGAATTACTCTATTTTTACTGTGAACTGTTGTATGGAATTCTTATTCCCAAACGACATCTTTCAACTTGGAATCCATCAACATTGTTCTGGTCATTTCCTGTATTGTCTTGTTCTTTCTTGCCACAACTCCATTTTGTTGAGGTTTCCTGGCTATCGAAAACCATCTCTTTATACCACGCTCAGTGTAGATGTCCATAAAATCTTTTGATTTAAATTCCCCGCCATTGTCAGATCTTAAAAACTTGAGCTTTGAATCTATTTCATTTTCAACCATCTCCTTATATATATTGAAGTTTTCAAATGCTTCTGACTTCTTCCTAAGAAACTACACTGTAGTCATTCTTGTATAATCATCAACCAAAAGCATAAAATACTGCTCACCTTTCAATCCTTTTGTTCTTGTTGGTCCAACTAGATTAGTATGAACAAGTTTAAGTGGATTTGTTGAGGAGGACTCTTTTGTTTTGAACTTGGTCTTGGTTTTCTTTCCTTGTAGACAATGCTTGCATAAGATATTTGATGGTTTTGAAATCTGGGGAATTTCTCTCACTGCTTCCTTTTTTCTTACCTTGACAATATTATTGAAGTTTATGTGACCCATTCTTCTGTGCCACATCCAACTCTCATATTCCTTTCCTAAGAAACACTTTTCCTTTCCAATTTCATTTAACACATATATGTTTCTTGGCATTCTTATAGTTGTAGCCGCTAACTTTCCTGAACCTACTTTTCTTATTTCACATTTCTTGGAATCAAACACAAGTTTGTGTCCTTGATCAAACATTTTACTTACACTTATAAGGTTAGGTTTCATGTCTTCCACTAGTAGAACATTCTCTGCCTTGGCTTCCTTGTTTCCAATCTTAACTGTTCCTCTTTCTATAATCCTAGCTGAGTTTTCATTCCCAAATGATACTGATCCATCTCTTTCCCTTTTCAATGTCAAAAACTTATCCTTATCACCTGTCATATGCTTTGAGCAACCACTGTCAACATACCAACCAAGTTTCTTGTGTTGAGCTTGCAAAGTGAGTGTGCATTCTTCATTTGTGTACTGATTATGCTTTCTTACTCATACTCTTTGTGTTTCCTGTCTGTGACTGTTATTATTCTATTGTGGTTCTCTTGGAGGGATTTTCATTCTACAATATTTGGCCTTGTGTCGAAATTTGTCGCACTTGTAGCATTCCATCTCAGTACTCAAGGATTCAAACATGTTATAGCTTATATTCTATGTATGACTAAGCCTTCTTGAATAATCATTTTGTGCATAAATTTCACGGTTGTTTATATTCATGTTATTTTCTCTGGAATTTACAAACTTATGTCCAAAATTATTACATGAATAACATAAACTAATAAATATAGTTTGATACATGGGAGTTGTAGATATTCGAGAATAAGTTACTTTTTTGAACCCTTCTTCTTCTTAAGGCCTTCTTGTTTCTGACTGCCACTGATTCTGAAATCTAAATCTTCTAGGTGGAGGATTTTCTCTGTGATCTTCCTTGTGAAGCTTCTTGTCTTCTTCTCTTTCATTGTATCCTATGACTATCTCTACATAGCTTCTATTATCACTCTGTAATTTTCCTTGGTTTTTGAAGGAAAACCCATAGGTAACCACAAACCGACTTGCAAATTGGAAGCTATCCCTTCCAACTGAGAGAGGGCTCTCTCTGATAACTTAGCCACAAGAAAGACTGGTTATTTAATAAACATAATGACTATATCTTCAATTGAGTGTGGTTTTCAAAATATGATGGAAGGGTTGAGTGAAACACCTATTGGGCATGGAGTCATAATAAAGAGATGTCAAATCAAAGCTTTCAAAACTGGTTAATATGAAAAAATTCACTTCAAAGGATAGCTAGACAACAATCTGTTATTCATAATGGCTATTTTAGTATGGTGGTGAGAAGAAAGAAACACATCAATGATAACAGAGCACCTGTCAATAGATGAATTTTGTTACAATATCAGAAGATTAATGCAAGAAGTTGAAAGTGAGATGAAGAGCATCAATGATGAATTCTCTATCTATAACCATTCATTCAAAATAGAGGAATAAACATAAACATGAACAATATGGAAAACATTCACAAAAAAAACACATTGTAGATTACCAAAAAATGAATCTCTGATACAAAATGTCCAAAAATGTCTCATCTAAAGCTTCTCATTAACAAAAAAACATATACAATAGCCAAAGAGTCTTTTTTCTCAAGTCCCAAACCCAAAACTCTTCCTTCCCATTCAATATATAGTCTCACACCCCATCTCAACCTAAGGAGGTTGAAATCCTTCTCTAGATAAAGATAAAAAGAGGTTGCAACCATTTTGGAAATAAGTAATTACAAAATCAACGCATTTCCTATTTTATAGTGTTTAGTTATTAATTAAATTTGGCAAAAATATGGAAAAATAGGCTGTAAATATCTATTCGAATCTCCAAACCCATGACACCTGTGAAAAACCCAAGAGAGTTTTTTGTAGATGAACCTATGATCAAGAACAAACTCTTTCATTTTGTTGAGATCAATCACCATCTACTCGAAATCTGAGCTTGAAGTTAACTGCAAAAACAGTTAGCTACAAAACTTTTGTAGCGCTTCCCCTCTTTTTCTTTTGTTGGTGCTACAAAAGTTCTGGGAAAACTGTGTTTTTTCTTGACATCATATCCAAAATTCCTCCAACCTTCATATCCAAAGTATTACAACCATCTCCAATCACAAAATATATGAAACACTAATAATGGATACATATGTAAGGTTTGGTTCCTTTACATTTTCTCTATACTAGCAGCTTCAAAGAAATTAGTTTTTAACACCTAGAGGATACTTCAACAAGAATTTTTAATTTCCTTTTATATATCTTTCTCTTAACTAGATACAATTCCTCCTTTAATGCTCTATTTTCTTCCTATATATCTCTAATATATTTATGTAGGGGTAGCCTCCTTTTTAGTCTTTTTATGTTCTTGTTCAGGTTCCATGGTTGCAAATGGAGGGTAAAAAAGTACTAGGAAGATTACACAATAGAAAAAAAATCAATAGTGTGCAGGAGATTTGGAAACCTTATGGTTTTGCAGCTACCAAGAAATTTCACAGCAACCAGGATATTTCGCAGCAACTAAATTTTTTGCAGCAAATAGGAAATTTCAAGACAAGAAGGGTTAGATGATTTAAAAGGTGGAAATACAAACTCTTAAAACTTGGTTCATGGCTGGATGAATTTTCCATGGGGGAAGCACTGAATCCCATGCTTGAAAACCCATGATTGCTTACCGTTATGGGAATAAGGCAATTCTGCAATGATTTAATAGCTGACAGGTGGATGTTGCGAAATGCTAGGATATTTTTCAGTGAACTTAAAATTGATTGATAACAGTAGAAATTGATTTGAGGGAATATGTAAAGCTTGGTACATATCATAAAATTACTTCAAGACTCTTTTTAAATTATGATGTCATAAGTTTTCTACTTTCCTTTACAAATAATGACAAGAAGACTCTATGAAAACGATGTGTCTGATTCAACTTGACTGCACTTTTGATAAGACTAGCCACTCACTCATGACTCAATACTCAAATTCCCTTAGACATGACCAATCAAACCCAAACTTGAAACATAATGAATGAATCCAAATGATTTTTCATAGAAAACTAGCCCTAGGACCTTGAAACATGATATTGAAAGGCTAAGCCATGAACACAAGACTCAACAATAAACAAAACAAAATATCTTCACATTTGTACACTTATACACACTAGCATGGGCTCCAATGGGGATGTCATACTCCCTGTGAGGTAGTAAAGAACCAACAGACCCAGTGCCTATCCATTTTGTTGCTTCTAATTCGAAGATCGCAACCTGTACCAATCCTCAACTGAACCAAATCCATTCTTGAAACAAAAACCAAAACTATACACTGTTGTAAAAAGATGCTCAAACTAAAATGTGAAAACACACATATTTAAAGGGATTCTCAAAACTGTGAGCTTATTCAAAACACTCCTACTTAATGAACTAGTCCACGAGCTTCTCATTCATGTGAAATAAAAAATCCAATGCAACCATGCAAGCATCTTGTCCACAGGTTGAATTCCTTGCATGTATTTCTTCAGGGGTAAAAGGAAAACCTCGCTTAATGACAACTTGTCTGAAAATTTGAAAACAGATTCAATGTTGAAAAAATATGAAAAAATTGGGCCCACTTGTTGACTCCAAAAAGACTGCAAAAGGATCTAAAAATGAATGAAAATTAATGTCTTTCTCATCCAAAATATTGTGACTCCACTCCAGTTGACTTACATGCCATGAATCTACCCCTTCATCTGCATCTTCTCTTTCATATACTTCACCCGATGAATATCATAAAGAGGCTGAAAATTCTAATGAGACTGCTGCAAACAAAAATATTTTGAACAAGAAAATAGTGTTGGTTAAAATACTAACTCTTCATCCTCATTTTCAAATTTATAGTTTACCAATGGCTGAAAATTTCCACTAATAAAAGTTTCCATATAGCAAGCTACAGGATCGTTAAGAACATGGAAAGGATGTTGTTGATTTGTAATGTCATTATTTTGTTTTAGTAAACCGATGGGATTTTGCATCAACTCAAATCCTTTTCTTTCATTAATAATTTGAAAATTCTCTTTCATAAACTTGAATGAAGAAAAACATAGAGGCAAAGAATTACTTTCATCTGACTTCCTACTTTCCTCATGCTCTTTAACATTACTGAGATATGTGGGATGAATACTTTCATTGAACTGTTGAAACCGAATACTTCTTGATGGATAACATGCAGTTGATTTTTCTTGAAAGACAACCTCACTGTAATCATCATATTCATCATATATAGGTAAACTAGAAAACTGATATATGTCATATTGAAAATCATTATAGGAAAACAAAATTTGTTGATCTTGAATATCAACAACAAGAAAATTTGGTACATCAGCCTACTTTTTAATAAGTGGGTCATGGTCTTCTGTAAAAACATGATTATTGAAAGCTTCAAGGAAATGCATGGAACAATCAATATTCTACTCATACATTTCACCATCTTCCTCTGTATTTACAACTTCATCCAAAATCTGATTTGGGTGCTTCTCACACGATAGAAGGTTATCCTCAATCTCTTTAGCATCATTAAAATGCTACTACAATGTAACATACATCCTCTCCATTAGCATGAAAGATTGATCTGGATGAAAGGTTTTTTCATAACACAACATGGAAACAACTTCATAGGGTTGGATATTTTTAGGCATATTGTAGTAAACATTATGAAATATTTTATTGAACATGGAGACATTCTCTTCTTTTTGTCTTTTCATGGCATGAAACTCTGAAAGACACAAATCCTAAGACTTCCTCTCACCCCAAAACTTGAGAAAAACATTACTCATTTCCTCCCATGAACTAATGAATTCAGGATTCAAATGCCTAAACCATTCCTTGGCATCCCCCTGTAGTGACTGAGAAAATGCTCTCATATAAACATCATCATTCTCAACTTCAAAAATTTCAATGAAATGCTCAAAATCCTTAAGGCGTTTTTCAGCTATGAGGTTGTCAAGTTCCCCGTCAAAATAGGGAGATATTTTTAATGATTTGGAAAAACATCATGAAGGATATGGGGTAATTTTATTGGTCTATATATGTCTTGGATCTTGGAGGTTTTAGGATTAGGTATAGGAGGTACTATAGCATCCTTTATCTCTCGAGGCTGAAAATACTGATCAATATCATCATATGGATCAGATAAAGGCTCTTGGTCAAAATCAGTTATGCAAGGAGAAGGTATATATACATATTTTAAGGAGGGATATACAAGTTTAGATCTATGGTTATCATTCAAATACACCAAATAATGGAAAATATTTTTGATACATTCAGGAAAAGACAAGAGGTAATTGATGAAAAATAGTATTACATCTTGGAGAAAAATCAAGTTTTGATACCTTGGTCTTTGTATCTTCATGTTTCTGTCAGCAAGGTTCTTCCTCCAGTAGAGTCTTTAAATTTAGTTGAAGCTTGATTGGAGTCACTATGAAAATCTCTAAAATCTCTATTTTTTTGCAAATGGAGTCGCCAGGGTAAAAACTATAACAACCAACCTCTATGTTTGGTTCTTTGTTTACCCTTAGGAATCAGATCTACAACAATGATGTTTATGTCCAGGAAAATTTAACCTTTCTCTCCCAAAAAATGGTGCCAAAATGTTATCACTCCATAATTTTCCTTTCCTGTGGAAGGAAAACCCATAGGTAACCACAAACTGACTTGAATATTGGAAGCTAGCCCTTCCAACCCAGAGAGGACTCTCTCTGATAACTCAACCACGGGAAAGACTGGTTATTTAATAAAATCAATGGATAGATCTTCAATTGAGTAATGTTTTCAAAATATGATGGCAGGGTTAAGTGAAACAACCATTGGGTATGGAGTCATAATAAATAGATGTCAAATCAAATCTTTCAAAACTAGCTAATAACAACAAAGGCACTTCAAAGGCTAGGTAGCTAGTAATTTGACAATAATCATAGCTATTGTAGTATGGCGGTGAGAAGAAAGAAACACATCAATTATAATAGAGCACTTGTCAGTAGATGAATTATGTTACAATATCAGAAGATTAATGCAGGGAGTTGAATGTGAGATAAAGAACATCGACAATGAATTCTCTATCTATAATCATTCATTCAGAATAGAGGAATAAACATAATGATGAACAAGATGGAAACAATTCACAAAGTAAACACACTGTAGATTACCAACACAAGAATCTCTTAGACAAAATGTCCAAAAATATCTGCTCAAAATATTTTCATTAACACAAAAACATTTACAACAACCAAAGAGTCTTTTTCCTCAAGTCCCGGACCCTAAACTCTTACTTCCCATTAAATATAAAGTCTCACACCCCATATCAACCTAAGGAGGTAGAAATCCTTCTTTAGCTAAAGATAGAAATAGGTTACAACCATTTTGGAAAGAAGTAATTACGAAATCTGCTCATTTCCTATTTTATAGGGTTTAGTTATTAATTAAATTTGGTGAAAATATGGAAAAATAGGTTGTAAATATCCATTCGAATATCCTAAAAAATGAAACCTATGCAAAAAATGAGAGAGGATTTTGTAGATGACCCCATTCTCAAGAAAACCCTCTTTTAGTTTGTTGAGATCAATCACCATATACTCAAAATATGAGATTGAAGTTAACTGCAAAAATAGTCAGCTACAAAACTTCTGTAGCACTTTCCCCTCTTTTTCTTATGTTGGAACTGTAGAAGTTCTGGGAAAAATGTGGTTTTACTTTAGATCGTATCCAAAATTCCTCCAACCTTAATATCCAAATTATTCCAACCATATTCAATCACAAAATATATGAAACACTAATGATGGAGGCATATGTAAGGTTTGGTTCCTTTACATTTTCTCTATACTAGCAGCTTCAAAGACATTAGTTTTTAAGACCTAGAAGCGACTTCAACAAGAGTATTTAATATCATTATATATATATTTTTGTTAACCAACTTCATTTCCTCCTTTAATGTTTTGTTCTAAGCCTATATAGCTCTGATCTATTTATGAAGGGATAACCTCCTTTTCAGTCTTCTTCTGTTCTTGTTCAGGTTCCATGCTTGCAAATGGAGGGTAAAATAGTATTGGGAAACTTAGTCAAAAACAAAAAATTCAATAGTGTGCAGGAGATTTGGAAACCTTGTTGGAAATATGGCTACAACAGAGATGACGCAGATGATCAAGGCGCAGATGATCAAGGTTGTCATTGATGGCAATCGATTGTTTATGAAGAACAGATGCTGAAACAT
>JZKD02S1600526.1:158064-168175 GCA_000966675.3 Picea glauca
CTGTGAGGGGCCATCACCTAAAAAAATAAAAAATATTAAATTTATATGGCCAATTTTTAAATATCATTGAAGTAGTTCATTAATATTAAAAAATAACTCTGGAATGTAATTATTTACCTGGTCCTCTTGTCAGCACTATTGGAATGGTTGTCGGACTGTCCACCTGATCTCCAAGTCGAGGATTATCATCTATGACATTCTCTGCCATTGAAACATCAAAATTTATAAGTACAAAATTATTAAGTATCTGATTAATATATAGACATTTTACCGTCATGGGCCTCAGTCAAAGGAACATATTGGGGCTACACCTCACTGGGATGGGGATGTTGGGGAGCACCATGATCTTCTGGAAGCATTTCACTATCAACCCTATGTTTTTCAGTACTAATGGTTTCGTTGATAGTGTTGCTCCCCTGATTAAAACAAAGTAAGACATTAAATTATGGATGATATCAAATATTTACGTATTTTATAAGTAACAAAAGGTTAATGTGGACTAATTTTTATTTACCTTATCCCGAAAATTGGATCTTGGGGTCTGCCCCATGTGCTACAAGGGAAAAACTCTCTATGGCCAAGGGTAAACCACAACAGACAGGTATGACTGTAGAAATCAACTCAATTCCAACATGTTCTATATAAGCTAATTTGCAATACGAGGAAGAAGCCTACCTCGACCCAATCATTTGATGTTGTTCCACCATTGATCACTTTGACCCAAAGCTTCACACCTGCAATAAGTTCTCAACAAACAAGCGATGCAAGTATATAGTGACAATATAGAAAATGAGTTAGCACATCAGATAGCACAATCTGTTAATAAACATTACAAACATGCCCGTGGATAATAATCATATATTTGCAAGATATTGATAGGATAGGAAAGGAATATTTCTATTAATAATTGATCAACATAAGTATCAATGTTACAAACTTCTGTGTCGACACAATTCAAAACCAAGAAACCAAGTTCCTTCCAACTGGGTCTCCACCACTTCAATCCTCCACCAAAGGCAAGCTCATAGCAAAGAGATAATGCGATCCTCTCAACAATAAGGAAAGAGCTTGGGGGATGAACACTGTGTTCAGAATTGAGGGACAAAGGGATGTAGACTCAATATGAAATAATTTCTCCAGAGTAACTTTGCTCTCAAAGTTGAATTCTTTCTCTCTCTTTTTCCATAGCTCAAAATTGTTCTCTTATAGCCTCAATAATGCAACTGAAGGGCCGAGTCAGAACGTTTCCAGTATATGGAAGGACAAAGATTAGAGATCATTTGTCGTGACATGGAAAACCGACCTCATTTTGTATTTTCTGGCACAAATCCTGATATACGTGAGCTGTAGTGGAGCAGCAAGTGTATACACATCTTGCAAAGTAGTTAGGAAGCGTATATGTGAAAAAATATATAATTTTGGCTTTGGGTTTATCAAAAAGGGGGTTGACAAATCTGCATAGCGAAATGGAAAAAGGCCCTATGTGAAAGATAAAAATGGTGAGGCAAATATTGCTATAACAGATGCCCCCTAATGTGTGAGATCAGAGGAGTATCTGTGATGGCCGAAATACATTATAAATACCCCAGAAGTTGAGTGGTAGAGAACTAGCTGGATGAAATCAATTGTTCATTACATTATGTACTGACTTTGCATACATGGCTGCCAAAAATACAATGGAGATCCATGTGGAAAATATACCAACAAATGTTCATGGCCATGAGTAGGAAAATATAAATGCGGTTACATGCTAATAGTTGTCATAGTCATGAACAAGGCCCAGTGAAACCAATCTCAAAATAAATCTGAAGATATCTGTATACCATGGAGCACAATCTAATCTCCCATGATCGCTGAAGTCAAATAGGTACTGGTCCGATGAAATGGAAGCAACAACTTAGGAAAGCTGTGTCTACAAAGTGATGTCTTCAAGTCTTCAATACAATCCGCCAATGGTGCAAGTCTACATCATGTGAATAAATGAGTTGAGGTCAAACACGATGAGACATCGTTTGATTACCAGTCATTGAGGTATATCGTTAACAAACGCGAGACAACCTACCAATGATGAAAGTAGGTATGAAGGCACCAAGTAGATCTCTACAAATGTGAATAAAGGAGTTGGTGTCGAACATTTGAGAGATCCATTGATCAGGAGACATTGATGTATTCCCATCTGTCAATGGTGAGAGAGCCTGCCACTAATGATTGCAAACCTCAAGGTACTCATAAAACTCTAAGTCTCATATCCAGAATACATGAGCTGAAGTCGATGGAAAGAGACCCACTGAAAGGAGAGAATTAAGGCATCTCTCATCAGTCAGCATGAGTAACAAAGCAGGAGCTTCATGATTTGGTGGATATCGGACGAAGAACATGTTCATGAACCAATGACCCTGTGCATCTTTCGTGTGTGCCAAATGCAAGTGGTACACGAAAACAACCCTCTGAATAGTAGCTAGTGATGAAAACTGTTGAAAAAGGCGAGGAAACCACCAATAAGGCTAATGGCATCCAAGACATTTCACGAATCCCAAAGTGTGAATAAATGTCTTATCGTCGAACACAAGGGAAACCACCTAGTCAACAACCCATGATGAAATGTCGATTGTTGGGTTCAAGGTGACCTACCAATGATGAAAGTAGAGCCAGGGTGCATCATAAGACCGAAGTATCATGTGATTCTAAGACAAACTAAGGGTATGGCCGACCTGCGAAGTCAAGATTTCTGAAGAGTGGCCAACACATTTTGATAGACTTCCTTTGAACAAGAGCATGAGACATACGGTGGACTCTGGCAGCATAGACTTAATGATTTTACAATTAGATGCAGGAGGCATCCATAATGTTCTCTATAATGGCTGGAAGATTAACTAGTCACTAGAGAAAATTATGTAACAAGATCAGCTTCCTAAGGCCATGCTAAACCCACAATTATGATGACGCAAGGACTCAATGACTTTGTGCTATGTTCAAAGGCAACACTACTACTTCCAATTACAATATAGTACTCCCTTCCCGCCCGTATGTTTTTTGTTTTTTCATAACAAGTGAATGCTATGATACAGAGGAGGGAACGAGTGTTGCAAGTAAGTGAAACTAGTTCCAACAGTGGAACGTACCTATGCTCAATGCAAGGAAATGCATGCAGGAGATGGACACTCGGGGTGATGTTCCCTCCAGGGTATAGGGTGTCAATTTTCAAAGGATATAAACAAGGCTCTGCTTGGTTGAGGATGCAAACTACTTGGGCCATGGTTTATAACTCAAAGTGAGAACCGGCTAAAGGCTTAATGTTGCAAGCAAGGGCATGAGATGCAATCACAATTTAACGCCAAAAAATGTCATTTTTTATATCTTTTAGTCTACTTGGTGTGAAAAAGGGGTAAACTTGTGCCAAATAAACGTCTTTTCAAATCCAATTTTCAAGTGTGAAAAAGACAAGTTCACCCGACGATCTTTTCCATTTTTTATAGTGAGTTAGAAAAGAGCTTAACTAAGACTCATGATATTTCAAATACAATTTTAACGAGTGTGAAAGGGAAAAATCACTCGGTGATCTTTTCAGTTTTTGGACGAGTCAGGAAAGAGCTTAACTGAGACTCGTGACCTTTCAAATACAAATTAATGAGCGTGAAAGGAGCAAATCCCTCGAAAATATTTTTGCTTTTAGAATGAGTCGGAAAAGATCTTAACTTGGACTCGTTGGGAGATTCTAGGAGGAAATTCACAGGGGAGGCCAAGGCTCCCATGCGGACCTTCTATGGAATGTCGGTATCTTACAAAGCACTGACACAAGCTCGGGAAGACCCAAATCTCTCCAAGTCGAGGAGGGAAAAGTGCCAATGGAGGTTATCATCTCCGTGTTATATCATATAATGTGTCTTCTTGGAAAATACATAGGCGGAGGCATTGGATTCCCCACAAGAACATCCCAATCAAAGGTAACCTCGTCAGGACTTGGAGGGAGAGAACTCGGGAAGAGTAAAAATATCTCTTGTTCAAAAGGTGAAGTTATAGAAATGCTAAGGACATGGCATATAAGGTATAGAACCAAAACCAGAAGAGTGGGATCGACCAAAAATTTCATTGGCGTGACCACTTCCTTAGACTTGTCACTCTCCAAGAGAAGAGTGAGCTCGATCGAAGATTGCATCGATATGACCACTTATTCAACCATTGGTTGAATAGTATGCGAGAAAACAAGGTCAAGAGGTGCATCACCCCAAAAAATAGGAGTGTTTTCGATCGAAGATTACATCGACATGATCGTTGGTTGAACAAGATGCGAGACAACAATGTCAACAGACGCATCACTCTTGAACATAGGAGAGGTGTCGGTTGAAGATTGCATTGACATGACCACAGGTTGGACGGGATGTGAGACAACAAGGTCAAAGGACACATCAACCCCTAAAGGAAAAGGGGTGTCAGCCAAAGATTGCATCGGCATGACTGTTGTATCAACCAAAGAAGGAACAGAGTGTTGTGAAACCATAGATGCCTCAGAACTTGAAGGGCCCTTAGGTGAGCCCCACGTTTCCGGTATCCCAGCAGTAACATGAAACAAACGAGTAAGGTGACTTCCTTCACAAGTCTTGCAAAGGAATCTAGGCTTACGTCTGAGATGTCTAGGATTCTCAATCATATGAATGCCCCTAGCATGACTTACAGTGGTTGGTGACATGCTCCCAGCATGACTTGTAGAGGCTAGTAGAAAATATCCAATATGACTAGCAGAGGTTGGTGATGGATCCCTAACATGACTAGGAGAGGTTGGTGATGGATGTGCAGTGTGACTAGCCATGACCAGACATGTGCCCCCAGCATGACTTGCAGTGACTGGTTGTAGGTATTCAACATGACTTGCAGAGGTTGTCGACCAATCTCCAGCATGACTAGCAGAGGTTGGTGATATAATGCCAGTATGAAATGTAGTGACTGGAATTTTTCCCCCAGCATGATTTGCAGCAGCTGGTTACATGTCTTCAACATGACTCGTAGAGGTTGTCGACCAATCTCCAACATGACTGGAAGAGGTTGGTGATATAATGCCAGTATGACATACAGTGAATGGACTTGTGGAGGTAGTGAATTTTGGCATTTGAGACCAAGGTCCAAGGAAAGATTGGTTTTGAGAAATTATAGGCCAGGAAGGATCCTAGTTTACACCTTGTCCTTGTACCTTGTCCCTGTCCAACAGGATAGTATCCTCCCCCATACTGATTCATAAAGGGTTGCAAGGGCATTGACACTAAGGAATTCACTTGCGAAGGGAAAGCGACATGACAAGGGTTTCTCATGTGAGGATATATGTTTCCCCCAAGTGAAGTAACTTCGTGAGGGGGGTTTCCCATACTATAAAAATAACTCCCCCCGGATGAAACATCGGAGGACAGACGAAGGTCCACCATGGGAATAGTTTTCGTAGGAACTGAAATAGCGAAAGAAGGATAAGTGGACAGAGTGTGATAAGTAGAATGATTGCTTAATTGGGCACTCAATTCTTGCATAGTGGATTCGTAGGAAGGAATATTCCAACCTCCTATCGTAAGAGGTGTTTGAAGGATATGACTCCCTCCAAACGGAGAGGGATAAAAAGGAGGCATCATGCCCCCAAACCCAAAAATTTTATTCGCATAAGGAGGCGAGACAGAGGATGGAAAGTGCGAAGACATATCAGACATACCATGAGAAAAATTATTAGAGAGCCAAGGCATTGACTGAGTACCACAATTCTGCATAACATTATAAAAAGAGGATGGATTTTCCCCCATTAATGTCATGGGGGGGGGGTAGCAGTAAATGAGGGAGAAAAAGGAACTCCACTATCCATGATAACAAAGACTCAACACAAAATCCTATGGTCAACTAATAGTCAAAGAGAATACCAAAAATTCAAACGACCAATATGCATGCAAATGGGCTAAAGTGGTTGAGTGGCCTCCCTCACTAAAGAAGGTATGTCTCGTCCAAGAGGGACCCGAGACTCCCTGTTAAAGTTTGGAGGTAACATAATCAGTTATAAGGACCCTCATAGGATTAACAACTAGTCATTCAGATCCCCCCGGAGAGGTAATCTTCCATAAAGGTTGTGTGTTGTCCGACCCCTATCTGAGTCAGGATACAAGTAGAATAACCCCTGCAAGTAACCTATGAGAAACTTAAGTCAAGCAACTAATCAACCACTTTATAAATGATGCACAAGAAAACAGTCATAAGTCTGGATTACCGTATGGGCAGGGTAGCAAAGCCCAAAACCTTGAAAGTACTGCCTCTCATAGAGGTATGGATACTAGCAAGATCCCCAAATATGAATAAATCCACAGAAATATCTTTGACGCTAGGTGAGTATCCAGGGGATATCCCTTCAACAAACTTTGTGCGACCTCGTGCTTAACTCCAGTGTGAGCAGAGCCTCCTGATATTACCAATCATACAATGGATTTCTCAACTCCCTGTATTAGACACATAAGTTGATTTAATTGCCTTGGAGAAGTTTACTCACAAAATCCTATTCCAAGGCACTAAATCCTAGGCTAGTTTGTGCACCCTAAAAAATAAAATCGTGACTAATCAATTTTAGTTTAAAGCGTAAATTTTATTATCTGTGATTACTCAAAGAGGTATGGAAATGAAACTCATGGTGTTATGACCCTGCATGAAAAGAAAATTAGATATAATGCAAAGCCTAACCTTAACTTTTCAGTGAATGATATGCTAAATAAAAATAGTGCAATCTTAAATTTTAACTCTGCAACTCAGAAGTAAAATGCAATCTTTTGCTAAATGTGCTAAGTTAATGATAAAGGTTCAAAGACAAAAATACCAACCAATGCAAAATGCCTATTTATTTTTGTATTTTCAATGTATAAAAAAGAAAATGCATGGACTGATAAATGACTTGATATATAACTTCTATTGTGTATAAAACCAATCACTCAAGCAAAATACCAAGCAGCTAAGTAGACATCCCAACTACCAAGGACAAATAAAAAATGGAAAACAAAGAGAAAGATGCCACCCAAAAATTCAACTCCAAAAAGGTTTCCTGTCATCCCAGATAATCTCAACAGGTACCACAAAGACCTAAGAAGGCTCAATGATCCTAAAAACCTACCCAGTAGTCACTAAACCAAGAAAACAAGCAAGGGGAAGTGGTATGCGCTCCTGTTCAAGAGAAAAGGGCGTATATACACCTCTTGTAGTGGGACAACAAGCGTATACACATGGTTATCAGGGGAAAAATGGCGTATATCTTTTAAAACAAGGCTAAGCAAGGTTAAAAGGATGAAAACTCAGACCCAAAGTGAACAGACTCTGTCCAACTGTGATATGACAATAAATACAAAGGTAAAAGAGCAATGTAAGAAGGAAAAATACTTCAACCCTTAGAAGGAAGATCTCTCCCCAGTGGAGTCGCCAATTCTGTTACAAGGGAAAAACTCTCTATGGCCAAGGGTAAACCACAACAAACAGGTATGACTACAGAAATCAACTCAATTCCAACATGTGTTATATAAACTAATACGAGGAAGAAGCCTACCTCGACCCAATCGTTTGATGTCGTTCCACCGTTGAGCACTTTGACCCAAAGCTTTACACTTGCAAGAAGTTCTCAACAAACAAGCGATGCAAGTATATAGTGACAATATATAAAATGAGTTAGCACATCAGATAGCACAATCCATTAATAAGAATTACAAACATGCCCATGGATAATAATCATATATTTGCAAGATATCGATAGGACGGGAAAGGAGTATTTCTATTAATAATTGATCAACAGAAGTATCAGCGTTATAGACTTTCGTGTCGGCACGATTCGAAACCAAGAAACCAAGTTCCTTCCAACTGGGTCTCCACCACTTCAATCCCCCACCAAAGGAAAGCTCATAGCAAAGAGATAATGAGATCCTCTTGACAATGAGGAAATATCTTGGGGGTTGAACACTATGTTCATACTTGAGGGACAAAGGGATGCAGACTCAATATGAAGTAATTTCTCCAGAGTAACTTTGCTCTCAAAGTTGAATGTTTTCTCTCTCTTTTTCCATAGCTCAAAATTGTGCTCTTATAGCCTCCAGAATGCAACTGAAGGGCTGAGTCGAAATGTTTCCAGTATATGGAAGTCCAAAGATCAGAGATCATTTGTCATGACATGGAAAACTGACCTCATTTTGTATTTTCTGGCACAAATCCTGATATATGTGAGTTGTAGTGGAGCAACAAGTGTATACACATCTTGCAAAGAAGTTAGGAAGCGTATATGTGGAAAAATATATAATTTTGGCTCTGGGTTTATCAAAAATGGGGTTGATAAGTCTGTATAGGGAAATGGAAAAAGGCCCTCTGTGCAAGATAACAATGGTGAGGCAAATATTGCTATAACACCATGATTTTCCTATGATCAACCACGAATTTATAACCGTACTTGTAACCAAGTTGGAGGTCTTCCTCCGTGGTTTCAGTTCCAAAGTCGTCACCCTGCATTGCATAAGGGTATGGTTTTTTAATTTTTTTCACTGCAATTACCTTAAAGTTGTATGGTGATACAAATAATATTCTTAAGATGTTTGGGTACTTACGATTCGTGACTGTAACCTCGAGTAGCCGCCCTGGCCTAGATTTTGTTCGCCATGTTTGGCAATCCTTGCTTTGGTTTCCTTCGAAGTGTCAGGCAACCTATCATCAAAATTTTCAAGTATGCTATATATAGCCACACTTTTATTTAGATCTAAAGAAAAATAAAGCTAGTATTGATTCAAAAATTTGTAATTTACCTTGGTGTACCAGTTATTTGTTCTCTTGATTTTTTCAAAATATTCTCTTTTGCATCATCAATGATCACCTTCCACTCCCTCTCTGGAATTGAGGGAGGATTCTCATACCTAATATTTATTGCCAAGCTTCGTCTATAAACATCTCGGGTATAATTTAAATATTCACCTGCTGCAGATGTGACCACTTTTGTATTGAACGTGTGTACACCAAAGAGGCCTTCAAGATAATCCATAAGTTCCTTTTTTAGGTTGGAATTCTGGCAATTCCACCTCATGCATAAGGTTGCCCCAAAAATAGACAAGGCCTTGCTCTCTACGTGCCTATAAAAAAGGTCGTTTCCTACACACAAAAAGATATGACCATTAATTTAAAATTAATAATCTAGATGATTTCTGTATGATGACAACATTAAACGATTAAAATATGAATTAAAACTACCTAGGAGTCTTGATTGTTTTAATGGAAGTCCATTATCGTCGACCAAAAATGTGCACGGAAGGGTCCCCATGCTTGTCACATGTCTAGCTCCAGGAAATGCAACCATCTCAACCACATCACTATCATCCTCATCTCTGCCACCATCTCTAGACTCTGATTGAGGTGTGGATGCCTGTCGGTGCATGTCATGGCTCCTATCTAAATGAGGTGTGGAATATAGAGAAGTAAATAGTTCTCTAGAAGCTATATGACCTCCCACATCAGGACTCTATAGCGTCTCCGTAGTGCCACTACTACCAACCCCATGTTGAATAGGCTCCAAATATTCCTTTATAAAAAAGAAAATGTTTTTTTCATGAGATAATGTAAAAGTTAAAGAACAAAGTATCATAATTGAACATATGAGTGCATTAAAAAAAAAAAATTATGGTTATTACCTTATATGAGTTAAGTTGTGACATAAGGAGCTTGATCCTTTCTTTGACGTTCGGAGTTTGTTCTGGACGATCTAACAAGCTAGCAAGTTCCTTGTTATATTTAATGATATTTTTTTTTAATAACAACATTAGATCAATGCAAGAATAAAACCCCTCCTCATCGACGGAATCATGATCCACATGGCCTGCTGACTACATATAATTTAAGCAAAAACAATGTTATTTCAATAAAATTATATAAGCAAATAATAAAAACAACGTAAAATGAAAGTGGAAATTGATAATCATTTACATGTTCTACGGCTGGCCCTTTTCTATGATCATCTTGCCACATTAAAATATAATTAGAACCCCCAAATATTTAAAAAATTGTTAATGATAACAAAAAACCAATGTTAAAGATAATATTTACAACAATGTTAAAGATAATAAAAAAATATAATGCAATAAGT
>JZKD02S1600537.1:0-23886 GCA_000966675.3 Picea glauca
AGAATAATTATTGATTGTATTGAGGTGATTTGCAGAAAAATGATGATGTGCTTATTATCCAAAATCTCATAAAATGTTGATTAATTTGAAAAATTATGAGATAACACAATAGAAAATAAAAGAACTCAAATTATACAATATTGATGACATACATCTATGAATTCCCTTCAAAAAATGAGACTGATCTTCGTCAAAGTACATTACAACAGGGACTTACAAAAGCCAATTTGATGGACTATCTTTAATTCCACTACTCAAACTCATAAATAGATTTCACCATTTAATTCTTTATGAAATCCTGATAAAAATGAGCATAAATTCGACCATATTCTGAACTGGCTCAATTTCACCCTCTTTGGCATGCAAAATAATGCACTAAATACTCAAATAAGGCTATATGTACTAAGATTTTCACAAACAACATTTCTAGACAAAACAGACTTCAAATTCATACTCCTCTTGAAAAAATGAGAAAAATTAGTATAAAGTTGCCTATGTGCAGTCAATACACCTCATGGCATGCATATTGAGACAATACCAAACTTAGCTCCTTTCTCTGCACACAAATTGATGCATATGTACATCATTGGAACCCATGTCAGCATTGGGATTTGTGTATGCCTAGGATTGTGCATACCTTGGTCTACGTGCCCATAAATGGGTCACAGGCCCAACCTCTTGCCCATACTTTCCGACATCAAATTAAATAAGTTTTAATTGGTTTGTTGTAACAAGTAATACACATGGTGTAGTGGTTAAGACTCTGGGAATATAGCTAGAGGTTTCAAGTTCGACCCACCATAACGCACATCCGTTTGTTTTATTTTTATATGGTTATACCCATATATATATATATTGTGTGTGTTGGGGATGGGGGGGGGTTGGAATCGCTCGAACTTTGGGTTAGATATTCATAAATTTTGATCAAACTTACCCATAAATGGCCAATGGGAGGCTGCCACATGGCAACTCTCATTAGTCTATCTCTACCACGTGTCAATACATAATTGGTCCACTTGATCTATATGATTGCCACATTGTCTGCCCCGTCAATCATGTGGTCATGTCATGTGGTGCCTTGTGATGTTGCCACGTCAGCATCATATGGTCGTATGGTCATGCCACATTTCACCCTTACAATGGTGACATGTGTCACCTTTGACCCTTTTGACGTTTGTCTTTTTCTTGGTTTGACCTAAACTTTGACCATCCATAACTTTTTCATAAGAGCTTCGTTTGAGGCGATTTTTATGTTGTTGAAAAGCTATCACCGAGCTCTATGCAATGATGTAGTTTTTAAGAGCAATTGAGACGGTAAAATTTTAAACTTTTCTGGATCCTCTTGGACCTCTCTGAGTGTTCTAGATCCTCTTGGACCTCTCTAAGTGTTCTGGATCCTCTTGGACCTCTATGAGTGTTCCTGGATCCTCCCGGATCAATTAAATATTGATAGTTACTAACGTCAAGAGGACATCGCATTCAACATCCTCGCAATACAATCTACAACCAAATACAATGGAGCATTGACGAAGATAACAATTGTCACAACAATGGGGAACAATGAAGGGAATCGACCTCAAATGACTGAAGAGAGAGTCCAAAACCTATGATGATCGTATATCCCAATGTCCAAGCATGTCCTTATGGTGGGAGAGGTGCACTATAGTCAAAATCGATGATGGCCCACCAGTGCTAAAAGACAAATCTGAAATGTAGCAAAGAAGATAAGGACAAATGTGGGTAAATGAAAGGTCATGGGGGTAGGTAGAAGGCCAAGAGTGACATTGAACTTAAATAAATATGAGGATTGTATGCAAGAGATGGAATTTTTTGGCTCTTTAAGCATTGTATACATTCACTGAGCTAATTTGTGAAAGACTACTATGTTAACTGAAATTGAGGACCCTTTTCTTGGAGCTTTGAAGTACTATTGTTGAAACTGTTAATATTGAGAAGCCCTCGGGGACAACTTTTGATAGAGAGAATAGTTGTTGTGCATTGTTGTTCGTTGTGAACTAGTTTCGGTAGAATGTTTGTTTTTTACATGGGTTGTAAGAACACATTTACTTATAGAATTTTATGATGCAAACAATGTTTTCCTTGCAGTTTTGTTATTCTTTCTCATGTTTGATTTCATGACCATGTGAGTTGTTGATGTATGTAGAAATATTGTCTAGAATTTTCTAGTTATATATTTGTATGCACGTGTTTCTAAGTTTTCACCTTCATTACAAATATATGAGTGGGGTTTAAGAAGATTTAGTTTCATTACAACTCATTCAATTATGATAATTTACTCCTATCTAGGATAGGATAGAGTAGAAGTAGATTAGATTTATTTTTGTTTATTTTACATAGTATTCATATTCATCTTTCACTTTCATAACCATCCATATTTCACCCTCACAACCGGTAATGGTAGTCGAGCCAGAATCCAGATGGGTCTCCTAAACTAAACGATACATAGTCTAATTCGGACCGTGTACCAACGAGTACCCCTTACTGTGGCTGGGAAACTCCACCTTGTCAACAGGTCCCAAGAAGAAATTGATACTTTAGGTGACCTCATTGATTTGATTTCCTAGGCTATTGAAGCTATCTCGAAACCTTTGGACCAAATCTCACCTATTCCTCCTATGGATCAATCAAAAGATTCTTCATCTAATTCATAATCATCTTATGCATAAAGTTTTGAAAGTAGCTCCCCTAGAGGAAATATGGATGAAAATCAACCTACTTAGGTGGTTTTAGATGCATTAAATATGTAGGGTGTAATACATGATCTTTTAAAGAATGCCAAAAAAAAATTGCCAAAATTTGCTCCAAATAAAGCCCATTTACGAGAAGAACACATTAAGAAATTCATCCAAGCTATCAGATTGTTCAATGTCCTATAAGAAGGTGTGGTTTGTTTCCAATTGTATTTCACTTTCGAAGGCAAGGCATCTACATGGTATTTCAATTTACAAGTTGGGAAAATTTTGAAATTGCATTTATAATAAAGTTGATGAGAAAACTCCAATGAATCTATTTACATGATTATCAAGAATCAAAATAGAGGCAATGGAACAAATACAAGATTTCAACTAGAGATTCACCACTTTTCTTAACAAAATCCTAGTATCATCAAGACCTACTAAAGATATCACTAGAATTTTATTCCACAACGATTCCAAGATCCAATGCCATGTTCGTTAAGAGAGCGAGCTTGTGCTTTTTATATAATTTTGTATAAGACATTCAAAAGAGTTATTGACCTCTACTTGTGATGTAGTTTGGATCTCTTGAAATTGGAATGAACTTGATCAATGTTTTTTTTATACGGTTACCAAGTGTTCAAGTTGCTAGGACAAATTGTAAGTAAAAAAGGAGTGTATATTGACCCAGAAATTATCAAAGAAATAAATGACTTTAATCCTCCCACATCAACAAAGGGAGTACAATCCTTCTTCGGGAAGATAAATTTCTTTCGAAGATTTATCCCCAATTATGCTTCCATTTTCAAACTTACAAACAAGTTACTAAAGAAAGATCAAAGGTTTGAATGGACATCAAAAATTCAAAAGGCTTTCACAGAAGTTAAACAAGCCATTACTATTGTCCATGTTCTTGTTAGCCCAGATTTTGACAAGGAGTTTGTATTGTATTGTTTTTCCTTGGATGAAACCATTGCTTCTATACTTACTCAGACAAAATAGAAGCAAGAATAACAACCAATTGCTTTCATGGGAAAAACACTTCATGATTATGAATTAAATTATTCAATCGTTGAAAAACAAACATTGTCTCTAGTCAAAGAAATTGCTCATTTCAAGACATAAATTTTGTCAATTCATGTTTTTACTTATTTTCTTCATTCACTAATCAAAATGCTTTTGAATCAACAACTTAGAGAAGGAAGATGGACAAACTGGCTAGCCAAACTTTAAGAATATGACTTAGAAATCAAACCTTTAAAAGTTGGCAAAGGACAGGGTTTGTGTAAATTCATGATAAGGATTGAAGCTTTAAGCATTCCTCCTCCCAACAGGTTTGGTGTTATAGTCCAAAGAACAAGTTTGGATAATTTTGAATGGTATACATATATAATATTTTATTTAAAATTTGGTCATTTTCCCCCTGAAGTGCCCTCAAAAGAAAGAATAACTTTGAAAATGAAAGCAATTCATTATGTTCTAGTATCCAGAGTATTATTTAGACAAAATTTTGATGGTGTATTGATAAGATGTTTGGATAATTCAAAATCTAAATAAGTGATTCGAGAATTTCACAATGGGTTTTGTGGAGGGAATTTCTCACTAGTTGTAACAACACACAAAATCATTCGAGTTGGTTTTTATTGGCCAACTATGTTCAAAGATTCTTATGAATTTGTTTGAAAATGCATCTCATGTTAGACATTCTCAGGAAAAATGAAAAGAGATGCAATGCAATTATAGACTGCCATGGTGGAGCATCTATTTGCTCAATGGGTGTTACACATCAAAATGCCAAATTTTTGTTTCACACCCTTAGTGTCACAAAGTGACATATGCACCTCAATAAGTGTCGCATGCACTGTCGCAAGTGTTGTATGCACATTCCCAAGTGTTGCATTCACTTTGTGAGGTGTCACCACCCCTTGACATGATTAAAATAGTTGTTCATGACCCCCAAGTCATATGGGAGGAGGAAACCCATCATTTCTTGGTCAAAACACACATTTTCCTTGGAGAATTCGACCTTTTCTAGAAATTTATGAAGGGTGGCGCTCCCCTGGCCATGTTGGGGGAGTGCCATGGCACCCCCTTTGCCATGTTAGGGGAGCACCATTATTATTGAGGGAAAAGGGGTATCTCCTCCACCTAATTATATGGGTCAGCTCTCTCATATTGGATTGGTTATGCTTGACCCTCATGCTTTGGCTTCATCCTAGGATCATATCCCAACCTGAAGGAGACATATCCTCAACCATATCCCTCATTTTCTCATGGTGGTTGTGCCTTTCAATCCTATATATTGAGGGATTTCTAAGGTGAAGGGGGAGGTAATCAGTCAAAGTATCATCATTTTTATCTTGGTAGATTCGTGCAAGGGATGGACGAGGAGATATTAGAGAGGATATTGTTGCATCAATCGTGGTCTATAAGTATTCTCTTTGGGTTCTCATTTGAATATACTTGTCCTATTTTCTTCAATATTGTGTATTTTTGGATGTTATTGTCTATTGTTCCTTCAATATTCGTAGATGAATTTGTTTGACCTAATAAACTAGAGTAGGAGATAATTGTTTCTCTTTGCTTCCCATTGCAGGTATCAAGTTGTGCCAAGGAGTTTGAAGATCAAGCTCATGGATTGGAAGCAGGGAGGACAAACTTCGAAACAAGGTACATCATGCCCTTTCTCCCTCTCTCTTTCTGATTGGTTAAACTGATTTAAATCGGATGTTAGTGTCTTGGTATAGGGGTCTGGTAATCCAAGGGAGGTTTCACCTGTTCGCAAATGAAACTTTCTGTAATAGAAATTAACAACTTCGTTGGGGATCGACTTTGACTAGTCTTTCCTTGGATCATATAAAGCCTTTGAATATCATTAGATATTGTTTGTTTCTTGATTGTGGTCTACTTCCCCTTATCTCTTCCTCATTGAAGAGATCATTGAGTCATTGATTGGTTTTTCTGAGTTTTTATCCTTTTAGAGCAATTTTCTGAACTTTTCAAAATGGTGACACTCCCCTACAGTTCATACTAGGGCACCACTTACCTGACTGACGCCCCCTAGAGGCCTACTAGAGGGCTCCATTAGCTTACCGGTTCCCTCCCAGAGCCTCCTACAGAGCATTAATCCCCTAATTAGCACTTTGTCTTCTTGATAATAGGAGCGTCAATCCCCATGTTTTGGCCTTTTTGCCTCCTTCTGCTTGCTCTTTCTCAATCTGATTTTGAGGGGATTTTTGCTAAGAGACTCATGATTGTATTTGACTTTGTTTGGATTGATGATTTGATACTTATCACTCATTTTTATCTTTGTTGAGATTTCAAACCTATTCTACATTGCGATATTGGTTTACCTTACTTTTCACTAGTTTGTTCTTTGCCTCATGATGTTCTCAATTATTTGATTGATTGGAAGAGTCTACAAAGGTTTGATTGGTTTTTAATTTATTTTCAATCTTCTTTAGAACATCTCTCTCTTTTGAATGATTGAGATTCTTTTTCTTACCACAACCTAGCTTCAATACTTGTTTCTTGTTGCTCATCTTTAAGGATTGTTGAGTGATTTCCTCATTGTTTGTGTTCTTTGCATCTTGTCATTGGTTTGAGTGCATTTATTGTTCGATATTTTTACTTCATATCCCTTTTATATCTACATTGGATTCTTGCATTGAAAGTAAGGAAGTAGAAAGAAATTGCATTTGATTTAGATTCATTGCATTTATAATCAAACGAAAAAGAAATTAATTGCATTTAAAGTCTTGGGTGGTACATGTTTGTAGTTTGCATTAGGTAACTTGCATTGGGTTTATGCATTTGGGAATGGAAAAATACTATTCTCCCTTCCATAGATAGATTTCATCGAACAAAATCCTTTGCATCTCATTCTGTTGCACTCTTTTGGAGTCGAAGTCACGAACATCATCAATTTATCTTCAATACCCTTGAGTAAACAACAACCTAATAATCAAAACGCTAATTAAAATCTATCTAGAATTTTTTCTTTCTAGGCATTCGAAAAACCTACATTAGCTTAGGTGTAGGGCTTTGGAATAGGTGTTCAGAATAACTTTCCAAAGCCATAAACAAACATAGAATCTTATGATGGGGAGAGAAAATCCAATTTTTGTATAAGCATATTTGGGACCACCCTCTCACATAGGGGCTAAACACGAGGTCACGTGCGGGAGAGAAATGAATATTACCCCTCCAAGGATTAACCAAATGTAGTGGAACGAGCATACACTGGGGGTTCTTCCTAAGAATCAACTATTTTCATTTGGTTTCTGAGTTTTGTGAATCCTGAATCTGTTTGGGGTCCTCAAGAGTTTACTAGTCCACTTGTTTTCATTTCTCTTGAAGAATTTTAGACTTGATATCCTACTCATACATTTGATCCCCACTGTCAATTGTAACTTCCTGGAGGATGACTAGGAGTTGGTAAACTTTGTGGCTTTTTTCTTTAGGGTTCGGACACAAGGTAAAGACGAAGGGGATTCTTTATTGTACCTAGGTCAGATGTTGGTCAAACTCACTTGGGCCCCTTGGAGGGTAACCCATCTATAGACTATGAGGGAACTTGCATCAATGTGTAAGTCTGTTAAGCAGGTTGCAAATGTAACTAATCCACGTGTTCTATCCCAGCCCCTTCTCACTTTGATCCTATGATGTTGGATTTCATCACCAACTAGCGCGTTCACTGTGAAGAGGTTTTTTTGTTTGGTTTGCTTCCTATATTTTTTATCGTGTGTTGTTTGTTTTCCCTAGATAACCCTTAGGATTGAGTTTGTGTCTATGGCGTTAGTCCCTAGAACTACCAATGAAGTGATCCAGATTATTTTCGAAATGAAATGAAAGAAAAGATATTACATTGAAGTGCACATAAATATTACCAGAAATAGAGAAATACAGTAATACATTATTTCTATTAATGAAATACATGTACAGAGACCATAAAAATACAGAGTGAAAGACTCGCTAGAATGGTGGAATCTTATCTCTGAGAAGAGATGTGATGGCTACACTCATTCACAAGAATATGAGTACAATGAGGCTTTGAAGGCCTTTTTATAATAAACATGAATGTCAAAACCCTAGACATACAAAAACCCAACCCTAGGAGATGAAGCACCAAAAGTCATGTGGGCCCTGTTGGAGTAAGTTAGTACATCAACTTCCTGGGGTCGTAACTTTTGCATGTGTTCTCTGTTTTAGGTGTGTGATAGCCCGTTGGAAAGGTATTTTCGAGAAATACGTAGTATGTCGTCAAAATCTGACTTTGTCTACAACTTGACTATGGAAAGCCAAGAAAAAATTGTTTAGGGCCCCAAAACGACCATGGAAGTATAGAAAGATGTACTAACATGGAAAATTACAAAATAAACCAGTTGGAATAGGTGGACAGCCACCATTATCCACCTGGATGTTCTGTCGGGCTTTAGGATAGCCTCAAAAGTGTAGAACTCACAACTACAAAGAAATGCCCCCATTGTGAAATGTGTTGAACTCAAAAACTGTCAGGATGAGCTATTTGGAATTTGGAATAGGTGGGTGGCCACTAATATCCACCTAGATCAATCCTCCCCCCTTAGGAAGCAATGGTATCCATTGCGTTGAGTTCTCGGGGAAGAGAGGAAAGTGTTTGATGAGTCTGAATCTTGGTGAGTTGTGTGCCTTGATGAAGAATTTGTGTTGCTTGGTTTGTGGAAGCTTGTCACGAACCTGTTGTTGGTGGGGTTGAATATATTCCACCAACCTGTTGTTTCTGGGCTAGACAGGGCATTGTGTAGGAACCATCGTAGGTGAAGAAGCAATATCTTCTTTCTCTTCTGCAATATGCTTCTATTGGATTGAAGGTGTTGAGGTTGTAGTGGCCTTCTGTGCATCCTTTGAACAGAATGTGAAGAGGCTAAATTTTGTAGTATGAGAGATTACCTTGCAGTACTGTTTTGGTGGAACAGTAATCAGAACTACCTTTGGTATCCTGCAGAGCTAACCCCCCAGAGTAATAATGACACTACAGGGTTGAGACTCATAAATAGCATGATGTTTTTGCATATATGGTTGGCCCAAAACAACATCACAGACATTAAGAGGGGAAACATCACACACTACCTCATCCTTGAAGGGTTGGATGCCATAGGACAGGTGGCACTATTGGCTGACACGAAGATCTGGTCCCTGGTAAAGCCACTCAATGTTGTGTGGCTATGGGTGTGGTGTTGTTAACAACCCCAACTGTTTGATGACCTCAACTAAGATGAGGTTCTTCTGGCTGTTGCTATCAACAATGAAATGTAACAGGATCACTTTCACCCACATCTATGAATGGAAGAGGTTCTCCCCTTCTTCAGGATCTACTGGTTCTTCTGGTTGAATTGTTGTGGTCATGACAGTAGTAGTGGGGTCTGCATTGATGATATGTCATTTTCATTATTTTATGGATCAAATTCTGAATCAGGGTTTGGCTCCTTGTCTTTGATCTCAGCCACCAATGCATGTTTCGAGCGGCATTCGTCAATGTTGTGCCAGGGGATTTTATGGAAGTCACACTACTTCCCATTGTCATTCTCCATCTTTCCTTTACCCTTCTTTTCTTGTGTCTTGGACTAGTTTTCCGGAGTTTGTTGGTGGATTTGGAGACCTAAAATCCCATTTGTTCTGGTGCCAAAATTTCTACTCAATTTTGATAGCATATCGATAGGAAGCTCCTAATGATGAGATGTTTAGGAAATCCATTTTGGTTTGGATGTACCTATGTAGAGCCCTGTGGTATTTCAGAACCATATGTTGCTCGGAATCTTTGATACCCAGCTTGGTGTGCAAGGTATGGAAAGTATTTGTGAAATACGACAATGCTTGGCTCTTTTCTTACCGTAGTGTGGTCCATATCATGTATTGATATGCATGGTTATCAATAGGATAATATTGTTCCTTGACCGCATCCACAAAAAAATTCAAAGTGGGCTCGGCCCCATATATTCCATATTCCTATGTGGAACTTTGGTCCTAGTAAGTTTCCCACCAATGTTTGACATGGGGGAGATCCTTGAGGAGTGGGAAGGTGATCTTTTCCTTGTCAAAAAAAATGTGAATCGAGAAATAACCTTCTAGCAGATTTTTCTAAGGCATATGCATCTATCTGAACTTCAAATATGAGAATATCAAAATTAAAGTGTACCTTGAAGGGAGAGGTTCCTCCAAAGTGGTCGCTTGATGAATATGCACATGCTGCTATTGGCAGGCGTTGAAGGATGTGGGAAAAATTCTCCATCATTTTGAGCCTCTATTGTGTAAGAGATTGCTCAGGTAACAAGTTAATAGAATATTTGTCTCTGTCGTTCTTCTTTTCTTTCACCATGGAGGGTTTCTTGGGCATGCAAGAGAGATTGTCCTCAAGAGAGACAAGCTCGAGACCTAACTTGCTATGCTTGGACCTTGTTGGGGACATGCACTGAAAAATGATTAAGACCAGCCTGCTTTGATACCATTGATCTAGATTATTTTCAGAATGAAATGAAATCAGAGATATTACAATGAAGTGCACATAAATATTACCAGAAACAGAGAAATATAGTAATACATGATTTCTATTAATGAAATAAATGTACAGAGACTCTAAAAATATAGAGTGAAAGACTCGCTAGAATGGTGGCATCTTATCTCTAAGAAGATATGTGATAGATACCTCATTCACAAGAACATGAGCACAATGAGGCTCTAAAGGCCTTTTTATAATAAACATGAATGCCAAAACCCTAGACATGTGGGCCTCGTTGGGGTAAGTTAGTACATCAACTTCTCGGGGTCATAACTTTTCAATACGATCTCCATTTTAGGTGTGTGATAGCCCATTGGAAATGTCTTTTTGAGAACTATGCATTATGTTGTCAAACTATGACTCCATATATAGTTTGACTGTGGCAAGTCAACAAAACATAATTTAGGGCCCCAAAACGACCCTCGAAGTACAAAAAGATGTACTGACATGAAAACTTCCAAAATAATCCAATTGGAATAGGTGGGCGGCCACCATTATCCACTTGAATGTTGTGTCGGGCTTCAGGACAACCCTGGAAGTGCAAATCCCACAATTACAAATAAATGTCCCCATTACAGAGAAACGTGTTGAACTGAAAACTATCAAGATGAGCCAGTTGGAATTTGGAACATGTGGGTGGCCCCCAATATCCACCTGGATCAGTCCTCCCCGCTTAGGAAGCAATGGTCTCCATTGCATTGAGTGCATGGGCAAGAGGGGAAAGCATTTATTGAGTCTAAATCTTGGTGATTTTAGTGCCTTGTTGGAGAAGTTGAGTTGCTTGGTCTGTGGAAGGTTGTCACAAACCTGTTGCTAGCAGGGTTGAACCTATTCCAACAACCTATTGTCTTTGGGCTTGAAAGCGCATTGTGTAGGGATTATCGTAGGTGAAGAAACAATATCTTCTTTCTCTTCTACAATTTGCTTCTTATGGATAGAAGGTGTTGAGGCTACAGTGGTTGTAGTGGCCTTTTGTGCATCCTTTGAAAAAATTGTGAAGAGGTTCAACTTCACAATNTGGGAAACTCCACCTTGTCAACAGGTCCCAAGAAGAAATTGATACTTTAGGTGACCTCATTGATTTGATTTCCTAGGCTATTGAAGCTATCTCGAAACCTTTGGACCAAATCTCACCTATTCCTCCTATGGATCAATCAAAAGATTCTTCATCTAATTCATAATCATCTTATGCATAAAGTTTTGAAAGTAGCTCCCCTAGAGGAAATATGGATGAAAATCAACCTACTTAGGTGGTTTTAGATGCATTAAATATGTAGGGTGTAATACATGATCTTTTAAAGAATGCCAAAAAAAAATTGCCAAAATTTGCTCCAAATAAAGCCCATTTACGAGAAGAACACATTAAGAAATTCATCCAAGCTATCAGATTGTTCAATGTCCTATAAGAAGGTGTGGTTTGTTTCCAATTGTATTTCACTTTCGAAGGCAAGGCATCTACATGGTATTTCAATTTACAAGTTGGGAAAATTTTGAAATTGCATTTATAATAAAGTTGATGAGAAAACTCCAATGAATCTATTTACATGATTATCAAGAATCAAAATAGAGGCAATGGAACAAATACAAGATTTCAACTAGAGATTCACCACTTTTCTTAACAAAATCCTAGTATCATCAAGACCTACTAAAGATATCACTAGAATTTTATTCCACAACGATTCCAAGATCCAATGCCATGTTCGTTAAGAGAGCGAGCTTGTGCTTTTTATATAATTTTGTATAAGACATTCAAAAGAGTTATTGACCTCTACTTGTGATGTAGTTTGGATCTCTTGAAATTGGAATGAACTTGATCAATGTTTTTTTTATACGGTTACCAAGTGTTCAAGTTGCTAGGACAAATTGTAAGTAAAAAAGGAGTGTATATTGACCCAGAAATTATCAAAGAAATAAATGACTTTAATCCTCCCACATCAACAAAGGGAGTACAATCCTTCTTCGGGAAGATAAATTTCTTTCGAAGATTTATCCCCAATTATGCTTCCATTTTCAAACTTACAAACAAGTTACTAAAGAAAGATCAAAGGTTTGAATGGACATCAAAAATTCAAAAGGCTTTCACAGAAGTTAAACAAGCCATTACTATTGTCCATGTTCTTGTTAGCCCAGATTTTGACAAGGAGTTTGTATTGTATTGTTTTTCCTTGGATGAAACCATTGCTTCTATACTTACTCAGACAAAATAGAAGCAAGAATAACAACCAATTGCTTTCATGGGAAAAACACTTCATGATTATGAATTAAATTATTCAATCGTTGAAAAACAAACATTGTCTCTAGTCAAAGAAATTGCTCATTTCAAGACATAAATTTTGTCAATTCATGTTTTTACTTATTTTCTTCATTCACTAATCAAAATGCTTTTGAATCAACAACTTAGAGAAGGAAGATGGACAAACTGGCTAGCCAAACTTTAAGAATATGACTTAGAAATCAAACCTTTAAAAGTTGGCAAAGGACAGGGTTTGTGTAAATTCATGATAAGGATTGAAGCTTTAAGCATTCCTCCTCCCAACAGGTTTGGTGTTATAGTCCAAAGAACAAGTTTGGATAATTTTGAATGGTATACATATATAATATTTTATTTAAAATTTGGTCATTTTCCCCCTGAAGTGCCCTCAAAAGAAAGAATAACTTTGAAAATGAAAGCAATTCATTATGTTCTAGTATCCAGAGTATTATTTAGACAAAATTTTGATGGTGTATTGATAAGATGTTTGGATAATTCAAAATCTAAATAAGTGATTCGAGAATTTCACAATGGGTTTTGTGGAGGGAATTTCTCACTAGTTGTAACAACACACAAAATCATTCGAGTTGGTTTTTATTGGCCAACTATGTTCAAAGATTCTTATGAATTTGTTTGAAAATGCATCTCATGTTAGACATTCTCAGGAAAAATGAAAAGAGATGCAATGCAATTATAGACTGCCATGGTGGAGCATCTATTTGCTCAATGGGTGTTACACATCAAAATGCCAAATTTTTGTTTCACACCCTTAGTGTCACAAAGTGACATATGCACCTCAATAAGTGTCGCATGCACTGTCGCAAGTGTTGTATGCACATTCCCAAGTGTTGCATTCACTTTGTGAGGTGTCACCACCCCTTGACATGATTAAAATAGTTGTTCATGACCCCCAAGTCATATGGGAGGAGGAAACCCATCATTTCTTGGTCAAAACACACATTTTCCTTGGAGAATTCGACCTTTTCTAGAAATTTATGAAGGGTGGCGCTCCCCTGGCCATGTTGGGGGAGTGCCATGGCACCCCCTTTGCCATGTTAGGGGAGCACCATTATTATTGAGGGAAAAGGGGTATCTCCTCCACCTAATTATATGGGTCAGCTCTCTCATATTGGATTGGTTATGCTTGACCCTCATGCTTTGGCTTCATCCTAGGATCATATCCCAACCTGAAGGAGACATATCCTCAACCATATCCCTCATTTTCTCATGGTGGTTGTGCCTTTCAATCCTATATATTGAGGGATTTCTAAGGTGAAGGGGGAGGTAATCAGTCAAAGTATCATCATTTTTATCTTGGTAGATTCGTGCAAGGGATGGACGAGGAGATATTAGAGAGGATATTGTTGCATCAATCGTGGTCTATAAGTATTCTCTTTGGGTTCTCATTTGAATATACTTGTCCTATTTTCTTCAATATTGTGTATTTTTGGATGTTATTGTCTATTGTTCCTTCAATATTCGTAGATGAATTTGTTTGACCTAATAAACTAGAGTAGGAGATAATTGTTTCTCTTTGCTTCCCATTGCAGGTATCAAGTTGTGCCAAGGAGTTTGAAGATCAAGCTCATGGATTGGAAGCAGGGAGGACAAACTTCGAAACAAGGTACATCATGCCCTTTCTCCCTCTCTCTTTCTGATTGGTTAAACTGATTTAAATCGGATGTTAGTGTCTTGGTATAGGGGTCTGGTAATCCAAGGGAGGTTTCACCTGTTCGCAAATGAAACTTTCTGTAATAGAAATTAACAACTTCGTTGGGGATCGACTTTGACTAGTCTTTCCTTGGATCATATAAAGCCTTTGAATATCATTAGATATTGTTTGTTTCTTGATTGTGGTCTACTTCCCCTTATCTCTTCCTCATTGAAGAGATCATTGAGTCATTGATTGGTTTTTCTGAGTTTTTATCCTTTTAGAGCAATTTTCTGAACTTTTCAAAATGGTGACACTCCCCTACAGTTCATACTAGGGCACCACTTACCTGACTGACGCCCCCTAGAGGCCTACTAGAGGGCTCCATTAGCTTACCGGTTCCCTCCCAGAGCCTCCTACAGAGCATTAATCCCCTAATTAGCACTTTGTCTTCTTGATAATAGGAGCGTCAATCCCCATGTTTTGGCCTTTTTGCCTCCTTCTGCTTGCTCTTTCTCAATCTGATTTTGAGGGGATTTTTGCTAAGAGACTCATGATTGTATTTGACTTTGTTTGGATTGATGATTTGATACTTATCACTCATTTTTATCTTTGTTGAGATTTCAAACCTATTCTACATTGCGATATTGGTTTACCTTACTTTTCACTAGTTTGTTCTTTGCCTCATGATGTTCTCAATTATTTGATTGATTGGAAGAGTCTACAAAGGTTTGATTGGTTTTTAATTTATTTTCAATCTTCTTTAGAACATCTCTCTCTTTTGAATGATTGAGATTCTTTTTCTTACCACAACCTAGCTTCAATACTTGTTTCTTGTTGCTCATCTTTAAGGATTGTTGAGTGATTTCCTCATTGTTTGTGTTCTTTGCATCTTGTCATTGGTTTGAGTGCATTTATTGTTCGATATTTTTACTTCATATCCCTTTTATATCTACATTGGATTCTTGCATTGAAAGTAAGGAAGTAGAAAGAAATTGCATTTGATTTAGATTCATTGCATTTATAATCAAACGAAAAAGAAATTAATTGCATTTAAAGTCTTGGGTGGTACATGTTTGTAGTTTGCATTAGGTAACTTGCATTGGGTTTATGCATTTGGGAATGGAAAAATACTATTCTCCCTTCCATAGATAGATTTCATCGAACAAAATCCTTTGCATCTCATTCTGTTGCACTCTTTTGGAGTCGAAGTCACGAACATCATCAATTTATCTTCAATACCCTTGAGTAAACAACAACCTAATAATCAAAACGCTAATTAAAATCTATCTAGAATTTTTTCTTTCTAGGCATTCGAAAAACCTACATTAGCTTAGGTGTAGGGCTTTGGAATAGGTGTTCAGAATAACTTTCCAAAGCCATAAACAAACATAGAATCTTATGATGGGGAGAGAAAATCCAATTTTTGTATAAGCATATTTGGGACCACCCTCTCACATAGGGGCTAAACACGAGGTCACGTGCGGGAGAGAAATGAATATTACCCCTCCAAGGATTAACCAAATGTAGTGGAACGAGCATACACTGGGGGTTCTTCCTAAGAATCAACTATTTTCATTTGGTTTCTGAGTTTTGTGAATCCTGAATCTGTTTGGGGTCCTCAAGAGTTTACTAGTCCACTTGTTTTCATTTCTCTTGAAGAATTTTAGACTTGATATCCTACTCATACATTTGATCCCCACTGTCAATTGTAACTTCCTGGAGGATGACTAGGAGTTGGTAAACTTTGTGGCTTTTTTCTTTAGGGTTCGGACACAAGGTAAAGACGAAGGGGATTCTTTATTGTACCTAGGTCAGATGTTGGTCAAACTCACTTGGGCCCCTTGGAGGGTAACCCATCTATAGACTATGAGGGAACTTGCATCAATGTGTAAGTCTGTTAAGCAGGTTGCAAATGTAACTAATCCACGTGTTCTATCCCAGCCCCTTCTCACTTTGATCCTATGATGTTGGATTTCATCACCAACTAGCGCGTTCACTGTGAAGAGGTTTTTTTGTTTGGTTTGCTTCCTATATTTTTTATCGTGTGTTGTTTGTTTTCCCTAGATAACCCTTAGGATTGAGTTTGTGTCTATGGCGTTAGTCCCTAGAACTACCAATGAAGTGATCCAGATTATTTTCGAAATGAAATGAAAGAAAAGATATTACATTGAAGTGCACATAAATATTACCAGAAATAGAGAAATACAGTAATACATTATTTCTATTAATGAAATACATGTACAGAGACCATAAAAATACAGAGTGAAAGACTCGCTAGAATGGTGGAATCTTATCTCTGAGAAGAGATGTGATGGCTACACTCATTCACAAGAATATGAGTACAATGAGGCTTTGAAGGCCTTTTTATAATAAACATGAATGTCAAAACCCTAGACATACAAAAACCCAACCCTAGGAGATGAAGCACCAAAAGTCATGTGGGCCCTGTTGGAGTAAGTTAGTACATCAACTTCCTGGGGTCGTAACTTTTGCATGTGTTCTCTGTTTTAGGTGTGTGATAGCCCGTTGGAAAGGTATTTTCGAGAAATACGTAGTATGTCGTCAAAATCTGACTTTGTCTACAACTTGACTATGGAAAGCCAAGAAAAAATTGTTTAGGGCCCCAAAACGACCATGGAAGTATAGAAAGATGTACTAACATGGAAAATTACAAAATAAACCAGTTGGAATAGGTGGACAGCCACCATTATCCACCTGGATGTTCTGTCGGGCTTTAGGATAGCCTCAAAAGTGTAGAACTCACAACTACAAAGAAATGCCCCCATTGTGAAATGTGTTGAACTCAAAAACTGTCAGGATGAGCTATTTGGAATTTGGAATAGGTGGGTGGCCACTAATATCCACCTAGATCAATCCTCCCCCCTTAGGAAGCAATGGTATCCATTGCGTTGAGTTCTCGGGGAAGAGAGGAAAGTGTTTGATGAGTCTGAATCTTGGTGAGTTGTGTGCCTTGATGAAGAATTTGTGTTGCTTGGTTTGTGGAAGCTTGTCACGAACCTGTTGTTGGTGGGGTTGAATATATTCCACCAACCTGTTGTTTCTGGGCTAGACAGGGCATTGTGTAGGAACCATCGTAGGTGAAGAAGCAATATCTTCTTTCTCTTCTGCAATATGCTTCTATTGGATTGAAGGTGTTGAGGTTGTAGTGGCCTTCTGTGCATCCTTTGAACAGAATGTGAAGAGGCTAAATTTTGTAGTATGAGAGATTACCTTGCAGTACTGTTTTGGTGGAACAGTAATCAGAACTACCTTTGGTATCCTGCAGAGCTAACCCCCCAGAGTAATAATGACACTACAGGGTTGAGACTCATAAATAGCATGATGTTTTTGCATATATGGTTGGCCCAAAACAACATCACAGACATTAAGAGGGGAAACATCACACACTACCTCATCCTTGAAGGGTTGGATGCCATAGGACAGGTGGCACTATTGGCTGACACGAAGATCTGGTCCCTGGTAAAGCCACTCAATGTTGTGTGGCTATGGGTGTGGTGTTGTTAACAACCCCAACTGTTTGATGACCTCAACTAAGATGAGGTTCTTCTGGCTGTTGCTATCAACAATGAAATGTAACAGGATCACTTTCACCCACATCTATGAATGGAAGAGGTTCTCCCCTTCTTCAGGATCTACTGGTTCTTCTGGTTGAATTGTTGTGGTCATGACAGTAGTAGTGGGGTCTGCATTGATGATATGTCATTTTCATTATTTTATGGATCAAATTCTGAATCAGGGTTTGGCTCCTTGTCTTTGATCTCAGCCACCAATGCATGTTTCGAGCGGCATTCGTCAATGTTGTGCCAGGGGATTTTATGGAAGTCACACTACTTCCCATTGTCATTCTCCATCTTTCCTTTACCCTTCTTTTCTTGTGTCTTGGACTAGTTTTCCGGAGTTTGTTGGTGGATTTGGAGACCTAAAATCCCATTTGTTCTGGTGCCAAAATTTCTACTCAATTTTGATAGCATATCGATAGGAAGCTCCTAATGATGAGATGTTTAGGAAATCCATTTTGGTTTGGATGTACCTATGTAGAGCCCTGTGGTATTTCAGAACCATATGTTGCTCGGAATCTTTGATACCCAGCTTGGTGTGCAAGGTATGGAAAGTATTTGTGAAATACGACAATGCTTGGCTCTTTTCTTACCGTAGTGTGGTCCATATCATGTATTGATATGCATGGTTATCAATAGGATAATATTGTTCCTTGACCGCATCCACAAAAAAATTCAAAGTGGGCTCGGCCCCATATATTCCATATTCCTATGTGGAACTTTGGTCCTAGTAAGTTTCCCACCAATGTTTGACATGGGGGAGATCCTTGAGGAGTGGGAAGGTGATCTTTTCCTTGTCAAAAAAAATGTGAATCGAGAAATAACCTTCTAGCAGATTTTTCTAAGGCATATGCATCTATCTGAACTTCAAATATGAGAATATCAAAATTAAAGTGTACCTTGAAGGGAGAGGTTCCTCCAAAGTGGTCGCTTGATGAATATGCACATGCTGCTATTGGCAGGCGTTGAAGGATGTGGGAAAAATTCTCCATCATTTTGAGCCTCTATTGTGTAAGAGATTGCTCAGGTAACAAGTTAATAGAATATTTGTCTCTGTCGTTCTTCTTTTCTTTCACCATGGAGGGTTTCTTGGGCATGCAAGAGAGATTGTCCTCAAGAGAGACAAGCTCGAGACCTAACTTGCTATGCTTGGACCTTGTTGGGGACATGCACTGAAAAATGATTAAGACCAGCCTGCTTTGATACCATTGATCTAGATTATTTTCAGAATGAAATGAAATCAGAGATATTACAATGAAGTGCACATAAATATTACCAGAAACAGAGAAATATAGTAATACATGATTTCTATTAATGAAATAAATGTACAGAGACTCTAAAAATATAGAGTGAAAGACTCGCTAGAATGGTGGCATCTTATCTCTAAGAAGATATGTGATAGATACCTCATTCACAAGAACATGAGCACAATGAGGCTCTAAAGGCCTTTTTATAATAAACATGAATGCCAAAACCCTAGACATGTGGGCCTCGTTGGGGTAAGTTAGTACATCAACTTCTCGGGGTCATAACTTTTCAATACGATCTCCATTTTAGGTGTGTGATAGCCCATTGGAAATGTCTTTTTGAGAACTATGCATTATGTTGTCAAACTATGACTCCATATATAGTTTGACTGTGGCAAGTCAACAAAACATAATTTAGGGCCCCAAAACGACCCTCGAAGTACAAAAAGATGTACTGACATGAAAACTTCCAAAATAATCCAATTGGAATAGGTGGGCGGCCACCATTATCCACTTGAATGTTGTGTCGGGCTTCAGGACAACCCTGGAAGTGAAATACCCACAATTACAAATAAATGTCCGCATTACAGAGAAACGTGTTGAACTGAAAACTGTCAAGATGAACCAGTTGGAATTTGGAACATGTGGGTGGCCCCCAATATCCACCTGGATCAATCCTCCCCGCTTAGGAAGCAATGGTCTCCATTGCATTGAGTGCATGGGCAAGAGGGGAAAGCATTTGTTGAGTCTAAATCTTGGTGAGTTTAGTGCCTTGTTGGAGAAGTTGAGTTGCTTGGTCTGTGGAAGGTTGTCACAAACCTGTTGCTAGCAGGGTTGAACCTGTTCCACCAACCTATTGTCTTTGGGCTTGAAAGGGCATTGTGTAGGGATTATCGTAGGTGAAGAAACAATATCTTCTTTCTCTTCTACAATTTGCTTTTTATGGATAGAAGGTGTTGAGGCTGCAGTGGTTGTAGTGGCCTTTTGTGCATCCTTTGAAAAAATTGTGAAGAGGTTGAACTTCACAATATGAAATATTACATTGTGGTATTGTTTTGGTGGAACAATAGTTGGAACTACCTCTGGTATCCTTTAGAGCTAACCCCCAAGAGTAATAATGACACTACGGGGTCGAGACTCATAAACAACATGATGTTTCCATATATATGGTTGGCCCAAAACAACATCACAGACATCAAGAGGGCCAACATCACACACTACCTCATCCTTAAAGGGATGACTGCCATAGGACAGGTGGCACTGTTGGCTAACACGAATATCTCATCCCTAGTGAAGCCACCCGATGTTGTATGGTTGCGGATGTGGTGTTGTTGACAACCCCAACTGTTTAACAACCTCAATTGAGATGAGGTTCTTTACGCTACCTTTATCAACAATGAAATACAACGGGGTCCCTTTCACCCACATCTGTGAATGGAAGAGGCGCTCCTCCTCTTCAGAGTCTACTGGTTCTTTTGGTTGAATTGGTGTGGTCACGACTGTAGCAGTGGGGTCTTCGTTGATGATCTGTCATTTTTCATTATTTTCTGAATCAAATTTTGAATCAGGGCTTAGCTCCTTGTCTTTGATCTCAGCCACCAATGATAGTTTCGAGTGACATTCATCGATGTTGTGCCAGGGGATTTTGTGGAAGTTGCACCACTTCCCAGTGTCATTCTTCGTCTTTCCTTTACCCTTATTTTCCTTTGTCTTGGGTTGGTTGTCAGGAGAATATTGTTTATGGTTGTTGGCGTCAGAAGTCACTCCTGGATTGCAACAGGGGCAGAGCCTGATGCCCATCAGTTTATGTCACGATTTGTTTATAAAGGGTGATCAAATGGAAGACAACTCAGAACCATATCGCTCACTCAAAAAAATGGGTTGGAACAATAAGGACATGCAAGGTCTTAATTCAACTTGAGCCAGTAAGTTTGTATAATGGTAAGTGAGTGAAAGAAAATAAAGGGGAAAAGTCTCATAAATGAGATCCTCTCAGACCAGAGAAACTTCAAAGTAAACCTCAAATGTTGCGGAACTAATACAATCAAACATACATCATATAGTTATGGCAACACCCGACTGGATCATCCACACCCGGGATCTTAAGATTCAAAGGAACGAGGAAAGAAGAAGGTTGGCCACCATTAAACAAGAAATCTCAAAATATCATTGTATAACCAAAGAACCAGAGGCTTTGTTAAAGCTTTACAGTCAGGAGCTTAGCTCTACCCTCGATAGATTACAAAAATGGAAAAATTGCCTACATATACCCAAAGCCAATAACAGGGGAAAAATCGAGGCTTATCATTAAAAACATTACGTCTGCATGTTTACTAGCAGACTGCACCTACAGTCTCTGGATGGTCATGTGCTTATGTCAGACACAATCAGACTCCTGTCACCCCACGGAAGAATTGACCTGTCTCGGGTCCTTTTCTAGGATTTCCATTTATGGTGGAGACGATGTCTAACCACCACCAACCACCTCAATAACTACTTCCTTGGGATTGGGAACATCCTCGGTCAACTCTTCACTCAGACAACGTGGCATCCTTTCTTTGGTTGTTGCTCCTTTGCAGGACTGCTACAAGGAGACCTAGTTGGCAGACATGGAGGAGACCCTAGCGAGGAGGATGAGGTGGTGTTGTGACACTAGATGAGAAATTCCATAGGGTATGGATAGGACATAGGTGGAAGTGGCATGGACCGCTCGGTACAGATGGGTGAGAGAGGTAAGGTGGAGGATGAGTAGGGACGACCATACAGATGGAGGATGAGAGGGACAAAAGGGAAGAGGAATATGACATGGAGGAAGTGGCAACCGAGGGAAAAATGCAGGGAGGAACACCTAGCAGGAGGTGACAGGTGGGAGCAAGGAAAGCGAAAAGAGATGGGCCAGGATGGTGATGAGTGGAAGGCACATGGAAAAAGGTGGACGATGGAGAAAAATTGAAGATTTGACAAGGATGGACCCGCTTTAAGATGCCAATTCTGGACCCCCCCTATTAAAGGTAAATAGGAAAAGGGGGTCTAGAATCCAACCTTGACCGTATATCCAGGCTCCCAAATCTAGGCCGTTGAGAGATGTGCGCTCAATTCTGGACCCCCCCCCCCCCCTTGTTAAAGGTAGAACGACGAAGGGGGGCCGGAATGGAATCCTGGTCATAGATCTGGACACGCAGACCCTGGCCATTCAGATTTTCCCACTCCTTAGCTTCATGAGCTGAGAGTCATCCCTGATGGACAGCTAAGACTGATCCATGTTCAACGAACCAGATCCTTTCAGGAATTCACCCATCAAAAGTTCTTTCTCCTTTTCTCTCGAAGTCCTGGTAACCAAAACACAACGAAGCTCGATCGCATGCCACCTGTGTCTATTGAAATGGACGGCCCCAATCACTTCTACGATATAGGTGATGCCCCCAGTGCTAATCCTCACGCAATTTTTCTAATCACGAATTCCCACTAATCGTCAATCTGCTTCCTTGACGAATCTTGGCCGCTGAAAATAGATCTTCGCCTGCTCGCTTGACTTTGAACCCCAAACGAGATTTTCTGAGATATGTTCTTGGGAACTTCTAGCACAGGCTGCGAATAATCGCCCTTTAGTGGGTTTTTAGCCCGCCTCTTCACCTTTTGCGCCATGGGCTCGACTTAGGAGAGAAAACGACCCATACCAAAATTTTTGCTAACATAAGGCTCCATGGGGAATAGAGTTGTCCATGTGATGCTCTAAGAACTCCTTCTGCAGTTCTAGTTGCCTTTTGCTGGGCTATGGAGTCGAGCTCAAAACACCCTGCTTAAAAATACATGTCGATAAGTGAAAATAAAAGATAAACACGCATTCTCCAAGGAGCTTATTTATGTATGGTCCTAAACTAATAAATCCCTTTACATGGGGCTAGGTGAAAGCAAACTTCCACCATATCCAATCAAGCAACTTCCTGAATAGAAGCTCCTTCCTTCTATCGATGATCACAAACAGAGGGTGTAACCGTGACAGCAGAATGGTTACACTCTTCAACTCCTCCTTACAGGTTGAAGTCGAGATGAAATAGGGTGGCTCCAACTTGTGAAGGAAATACAACTCCATGTATTCCTTCATAGGCTCAGAGGACCAGTGGCAAACTCCAGAAAATGGGCAACAGGCAGCCTCCTTTGGTACACATTTGTTCATGTGTGGCGAAATATCTCTGGTAAGCACAGGTGGGTGGACAACTGACATAGGTTGACTGATCTCAGGTGGTGGCTGATCACTAACTAGCTCTGCACATTTTGTAAATTGCATCTTCGTCTCCTCATCCTCTTCTCCATGGCTCTCCCAAGGATCAGATTCATAATCATTATAAATAGGGACCATGGGAAAGCTCTAATTGTTGTCATGTCGGTCAGTGTCTTCATAGTGATCAAATGTAGGATAAGCTTGTTGCTCATCATCACCAGAATATTCATCAAAAAAGGGTTGCCCTTCATTTCTATGATCAACCTCCAGAATAGTGATCCCATCAAGAATATAACTGTCAAAAATATTCATTTCAGGGACAGCGGTAATTGTTGCTTCTAACTATTCATACATAAGATTTTTCTCTTTAATCCTAGATAAAAATATATCATGGGAAACCTCTTGAAGGAAAAGAGAAGAATCTTCTTCCACAACCATCTCTTCTTTAAAAACTAGAAGGCCTTCGTCATCATAAGCCAGGCTGCTAGGAACATCTGCTTCAACCCTATATCTAGAAGAGCCATCTACTATAGGCAACATCTGCTCTATAAACTCATAATTTTCACAAGAGGGATGTTGATCTTTATGAACATCTAAAAGAACAGATGTATCTGAAATGATGTCGGATGCTTCCGTGCTAGGGCTAACATAATTAATATCATCCATCGCCTCTAGATTTTCATAGAAAATGCTTTCCTCCA
>JZKD02S1600537.1:54629-79327 GCA_000966675.3 Picea glauca
AGAATAAAAGAATGTCAAGTAAGAAAAATGAATTGTATTGTGGAGATACACTGGACGCATTGGGGCATGAAGATCAAGAGTTCCAGTGGTCCAAGGCATACAATTACTACAAATATTTTTCTTTGGACGAAAATAAAATGAACTTAATCTAGACCTCATGAATAACATTAGGAGGTCATGTTCCAAAAGTAATATACCTCAAAGAGATTGGTCAATGGTGCGCAAACAACTTCATCTCCGAATAGAGAATAATTCAATTGCAAGGTCATCAACCTGTCTCTCTAACTCCTTCAACATTCTCCAAAATGCTATGACTCCCCTACCTACCATGTGATTCAAAAACAAAGAGGCCAACAAATTTATGAAGCAGTATAAAAGAGGAAATAGGTTTTTAAGCAATTACTTGGAGGATCCAACCAATAACCCTAGTACTCCCAGGATTGGGGTAACTTCATTAAAATACCCTTACAAAGAATTTGCATGGTTGTTCACCCACATTATCATTCTAGAATCAACTGTGTTTATATCAATAAATGTTATATATGCCTTGCACTATGATTTACATGAAAAAACCATTATTGATTGGGGTTATCTTATCTCAAATGAAATTTATTTCCAATTGAATAACCTCAAAAAGACTCGAAAGTTTTATATGACTTCTTACCTCATTTTTTCCATCGCTTATGGCCATGTGTTTGAAGACTTGGCAAGGGAAAAACATGTTGATTTTAAGTTGGAGCCAGTTTATGCATAGTATTTGGTCCTGTACAGGCATAAATCTCAATACAATTTTTATTCAGTGCATAACAACTTCATTTCACAATTCAAAAAATTGATGTTTGGTTATAGTACATGGAGACTATCCTTGGAAGTAGCAACCTTTCTCTCTGGGAAAGGAGCTTATGAAATGTCTAAGGAATTTATTGTTATCAGATTGTTTGGAAGTGAGGAGAAGCCTTTATTATTACCATTCTATGTATTAGATAAACTCTTTATCGGAGAAATGTGCAGACAATACAAGACTTAGGCCCATTTCTTCCATGATAAGAGGAAAAAGTAGGTATACCCCTACCATGAAAAATTGGGAAAATTACTGTGAAGCATATAACCCACCTTAATGAATTGGCACGACATCATGAACAATTGGGCTTGAAGGAAGCTAAATCTGTTGAAGGTTTTGACCTAGACAACAAATTAACTGCACATATGGAATTAGTAGGGTACTCTTCACATTTCACCAAAATTGAATAGTTTCAGGAGGGTGGTGGAGATAATTTAGATCTCCATGAAATAACGACCTACCAAGATTGAAATGACACGTGAGAAGTAAACAACACCAATGAAGGACATTGTTACAGCAAGATTTGCCTCACCCTATGCAATCTTGCATAGAAGGCCTTTTTCCATTTCCCAATGCAGACTTTTCATCCCTTTTTACAAATCCTAGAGCTAAAAATACATTTTTTTTCACATATACGCACCTTGCCTACTATACAACATGTGTATATGCAGGTTGCACCACTTCAATCCATGTACATCAAGATTTGTGCCCAAAAATGAAAAATGGTGTCGAGTTTCCATGTCACGATAGGAGATCAATGATCCTTGGCCTTCCATATACTGGAAACATTCTGACTCGGCCCTTCAATTCCATTTGAAGGCTATAAATGGGCCAATTTCGAGCTATGGAGAAGAGGAGAAAGAATTCAACTTTGAGATCAAAGTTACTCTAGAGGAATTATTCATTTCACATTGAGTCTGCATCCCTTTGTCCTTTAAGTCTGAACACAGTGTTCAACTCACAAGCTCTTCCCTTATTGAGTGAGAACTCCATTGTCTCTCTTACATGAGCTTGTCTTTGGTGGAGGCCCAACTGGAAGGAACTTATTTTCTCGATTCTGAACTGTGCCGACACAAAAGTCTGTAACCTTTTTCACTTCTACTGATCATATATTAATAGAAATACTCTTTTCTCGTCCAATTGATATCTTGAAAATATTTGAATTATTATTTCATGGGCGTATTTGTTATGTATATTAATAAATTATGCTATTGAATGTGCTAACATCATATATTATCACCATATGCTTGCTTTTCTTGGTTGTTGAGGACTAGTTGTAGGTATATTGCTTTGGGTCAAGTGCTCAACGGTGGGCTTCATCGAACGTCTGGACAAGGTAGGCCTTTTATCTTGTCTTGCTAGCATATTTGTTTATATAGCATACTTGAGAATAGAGTTGATTTCTGTAGTCATTTCCATCTGTTGTGGTTTTCCCCTAGCTATAGAGAGATTTTCCTCGTAACAGAATTGACGACCATGCTGGGGATTAATTCTTCTTTCTTGGGGTTTGGAGTGTTTTTCTCCTTAGATTGCTCTCATTCCTATTGTGTTTCTTGTCGTATCATTGCTTAACAACCTTTTTTCACTTTGGGTCTGAGTCTTTTAGCCTTCTCCTCTGCCTAGCTATGGTTTTGAAACATATACGTGGGTTTTTGCTTGATAGTCACGTATATATGTGTGTTGTCCTTCTACAAGCTGCGTACATACATGTTGTTTCCTTAAACAATCGCGTACACTAGCTTCTTTTGCTTGTTTGCTGGGTAGGTTTTGATGATTGTCGAGTCTTCTTGGGTCTCTATAGTGACTATAAAGTGTCTGTGGGATGACAGGAAACCCGTCTTTGGTTGAATTTTTGGGCAGAGACTTTTTCATCATCTTCTCATTTTGATTGTCCTTGTACATTGGGCTGGGTTTTTGCGCCTTGGTATCCTACTTGAGTTGTCTCTTTCTATACACAGTAGAGTCTTTATATATCAAGTTGTTCAATCCATGCATTTTCATTTTTCTTATATTGAAAATACAAAAATATTAAGAATTTTGCATTGAATGGAATTTTGATCTTTTGAGTCTTTGTCATTTAGCTTAGTGCATGTAAAGAAAGATTGCATTTTTATTCAAAATTGCAAAGTTGAAATTGAAAATTGCATTGTTTTAAGAAGCATGTCATTCATTGAAAATTGAAGTTAGGACTTTGCATTGTATTCATATTTACTTTACTTGTTGAGTCATAACATCATGAGTTTCACTACCATACCTTTTTGAGTAAGCACGGCCATTAAAATTAACGCTATAATTTAAAATTGATTAGTAACGATTTTATTTTCTAGGGTGCACAAACCAGCTTAGGATTTAGTTCCTTGGAATAGGATTTTGTGAGTAAACTTCTCCAAGGCTATTAAATCAACATATGTGTCTCACTAAGGGAGTGGAGAAATCCATTGTATAATCGGTAATATCAGGAGGCTCTGCTTACACCGAAGTTAATAACAAGGTCGTGCGAGGTTGGTTGAAGGGATATCCCCCGGATACCTTCTTAGCATCAGAGATATTTCTGGGGATCTATTCGTATCTGGGGATCTTGCTAGTGCCCTTACCTCCATGAGAGGCGGTACTTTCAAGGTTTCGGGCTTTGCTACCCTACCCATATGGTGGACCTGACTTACGATTGCTCGCATGTGCATCGGTTACACATTGGTTTCTTACTTGCTTGACTTAGGTGCCAAATAGGTTACTTGCAGGGGTTATTTTGCAGGTACCCTGGGTCAGATAAGGGTCAAACAACACACAACATTTATGGAGGACTACCTCTCCGGGGGGATCTAACCGACTGGTTGTTAAGCCCACAAGGGCCCTTATAATTGATTTTGCTACCTTCGATCTTTAGAAATGAGTCTCAGGCCCCTCTTGGGCGAGACATACCTTCTTTAGGGAGGGAAGCCCCTTTTAGCCACTTTACCCCGTTTGTGTGCATATTGGTCGTTTGATTATTTTTGGTGTGCTCTTTGATTACTAGTTGGCCTTAAGTTTTATTTTTGTATCTTGAGTCTTAAAGTCATCGTGGATTCGGACAAGCGTCCCAGTGGTCTCGTCACTTGTTACAGTTACCACTGGATTTTGAGTCTTTTTCTTCTAAAATGCGTAGAGTTATTAGATGTGGTACACACCCCTCCACTTTTCAGACTTGTGGTTCTACAAGGATGAGCACTGAACTAAGTCATCAGAATACTGAGAGCCCTTTGACTCCCACACCTACTATACTTAATGGCACTCGTTCAAATCCTGCAACCACAATGGTTGTAGTGCCAGAGGCACTTATCATTACTACTGCCCATCCTATAGTGAATTCTCAATTTATTGGCTCAAAACAATTTGGGTCTCTTGGTCACTCACCGGGCTATAATGTTCAGTCCATCCCTATGGCCTCTAGTCCTTTTTCCTATGTTATGTCGAATTTTACTTCGCAGTTTTCAAACTCCATCTCGGTTGTTGGCCCTAATGCTAGCATTAGACTTGTGGGCACAACCCCTCCTTATACTCCATTCTCATTTGGGGGCTCTGAGATCCCTCAAATGACTCCTACTATGGGAGGAATTCCCTCTTTTAACCCTGGGTCTAATCCTCTTGCTTCTGGGTAGAGAAACCAACTTGGCGGACAAGCTTCGGCTCAAGTTTTGTCCTATACCCTCACGTCCTCAGTGTTGATTTTGACCAACATGTTTGGCATGACGAATCCACCTCTATCCTCCAGATTCACACCCAGAGGAGGTTAGTTTCACACCTTGGGAAACCCCCAACCTGGAGCCACTCTGGCTAGGGGAAAATTTTATAACCCCCATCAGAACATTCCTACTGAAATGATGCCCAACCAACCTCTTATGAATCAGCCTGGAGGAGGGTCTTACAATCTTGGACAGGGCCATGGTGCTTACCAGAACCCTGGATGGGTTGTAGTTCCTCAAACATAATCTTTCCAGGGAGCTTGGGGCCAGATGTCGTAACCCCGTTTCCCTTTTCTGGCCACGCTTAATCTTCCATACTTTTCAAAGTTGATGAACAATCCTGTGTGTCATGATCCTACATGCCCCCCGGTCCCCACCAAGCTTCCTTTGGAAATTTCGAAGTTAGAAGGTAAGAATGGCGAGGATCTTGGTGATCACGTCACCACCTTTCACCTATGGTACTCTTTGAATTCCCTTAACGACAATTCCATTCGGTTAATATTATTTCAACACACCCTCATTGGGGTTGCTATGAAATCGTATATCGAACTACCTAGGGGGGCATATGTGACCTTTAGTCAGATGGTGTTAGTCTTCCTTAACCACTTCCAATTGTCGGTTCATTATGATGTTGGCCTAGAAATTCTGTCGAATTTATGCCAGGACACTGCCACTCATATCTCAGATCACATCTAGGAGTGGCATAGACGAAAGAGGTTGATTAAGACCTCCATACCCCCGGCCTTTCTTTTAGAATGGTTCCTTAATTATTTGCAACCTCCTATCTCAAAGGACGTTGCTACATCTGGGGTTACAACTGAGGAAGAAGCAATCTTCAAAGCCCAACAGTTAGATCTTATATACGCTCAGTCTGGGATGTTATACCACATTCTTTTGGATGCATTGAGGTCAACCTATGACCCTAGACAAAATCCTGGACCTCATGCCGACAACATTGTAGGCTTTGCCAATGTGAAATCCGTAGACTCAGTGACAAGCCATTTGAAAGAGTTGTCTCTAAACCAGTCTGCAGGAGGGCCAACTTCATCTGTGTCTTCCAATCCCACTCAATCAACGGATGTACATTCTGTGCAATCGTTGACCAACCCAAATGGTAACCAGCAACCAGGCGGGAATAAGAATAAAGGATGTAATAATAATCGTAAGGGTGGGAAAAATAATAATACACCCAAGGACAATGGTAATACTGAGAAGATGATAATAATGTTGGAGAGGGAAAGAAATAAAGGCGTAAGGTAAAATTTCCTTGTAAGCTTTGTACAGACAATCATCTTTCTCATTTATGCTCCAAACTTGTGGAAGTTGCGAGGCTCTTATCTCTACTACCCGTGGTGCTGACGAATCCTTTCATACATAACCAAAACATAGACTTGAGCTCCTCAAATGCCGAAAATGTGGTCGGTGGGAGTTAAAACCCAGCGTCACAAGACAGTGACCATTTGTGTATCAATATGGTCAATTCTCAGGTTAATGTAGCCACCCGATATCGCGATTATAGTTCTTTATAGGCTATACCTAGTCTAGAATCTCCTCCTCCTCCTCCTCTGGAGACGACTTTACAGATCGACAAACCAGAGCCATCGCCTCATATTCCAAAAAGATTACTCAAGCTATACCCACAATCCAAATGCTTGAGCCGCCCAGAATTACTCTATTATTGATGACCTGGATCAAATCCCTTGTGCGATGTCAGCTCTCGAGGTACTCCAGACGTGTCCTTCACAGAGGAATGCCTTGTTATCTGCGTTAGGAGATCTAGACCCCAGTGACTCAAAATTTATCAAGTTTGACGTCAAAGATGTGAAGCCTCACTTGCCTTACCATGTGGCATTCCAAATCCACGTGGGGTACTCAAAGTATACCATCAAACGTGTGGTTGTTGATGAAGAATTTGCTACATGTGTGATGTCCCTGATTTGTTGGAAATCTCTCAGCTCTCCAACTCTTTCTCAATCATCAACCATGTTGACTACTTTTGACGGTCATTCCTTCCACCCTCACGATATTATTCCCACCTTTCCGATCCAATTAGGTGGGAAGACAGTAGAGGTGGATGTCGAGGTGGTTGATGCGCCCCTCAATTATAACTTATTACTAGGATGCAATTGGACCTATGTTATGACTGTCGTTGTATCGTCCATCTTATGAACTCTTTGTTTTCCACTTGATGGGAAGATCATGACGATCGACCATCTATCCTTTGCGTATGCTAGCCCCAATGCATCTGTTGGACCGTCGATCCCTGTGGTCGACAATTCTCAGCCGGAAATTGAGAATATCAGTGTAAGAATGTATTCATCCCTTATGGGTACCTTCAACTTCATGGCATCAATTCACCATGTTTATGCCATGTCCAATAGGCTCGTTTCATCAGAGAGGTCTATTCCTTTCCGTGCCTCCTATTTTAATGATCCTTGGACCCTACCTTCCTCGACTTCATCTTGTGAAGGTTAGTTGCATGCTGGAATGACCATGCCACTATCAGCAGTAGAGATTGTGTATCAAGTTGTTCTTGACTCTTCCGCTGATCTCGATCCTATTTCCTCGCCGACGGACGAGGAGGATTCTATTCTTAAGCCCATGTGGGCCACTTCATTGTCTTGTTCACATAAATGCCTCGATGAGACTTTTCCCTAGGACGAAGCCATCATCGAAGCCATGAATGGTTCTGACAAACCTTGGGATGATATGCATCATCGCTCTTATTTTCTCCCACAGCTTGATAGAATCGAACAAGAAGAATTTCGGTCTACTTTGAGTGAGATGGTCGGTCACGCCATAGTTCCACTTGATCCACATGACATTTATGCCGAAGAAATATGGTGAGTATCTCTCCTACCATCATGATTGATATCTCGCGTACCCCTGACAAGATTGAAATCATACATATCAGTGCAGATTGTTCCCCAAAAGAAATATTGATCTACACCGAGCTCTTCAAGGAATTCTGAGATGTATTTGCTTGGTTGTATGAAGAGATGCCATGAATCGACCCTCGTATTATCGAGCATGAGATTATAACTTATCTGGATGCTAAGCCTATTCGACAACGTCTTAGAGTTGTCAATCCCTGGAAATCCCTTGCTATTAAGGAAGAGGTAGAGAAACTACTTAATGTTGGCTTTATCTACCCGATTCCCTTGACTGAATGGGTATCCAATCCCGTTCCTCTGAATAAGAAGCAAGGAACCATCCATGTATGCATGGACTTTCGTGACCTGAACAAAGCCTATCCTAAAGACAACTTCCCGACGCCTTTCATCGATCAGATTCTCGACGAGTGTGTGGGAAGTGAAGTGTTTTCTTTCATGGATGAATTTTTAGGGTATAATAAAATTCAAATTAAACCCGAGGATCAACACAAGAGAACATTTATTTGTCCTTGGGGTACTTCTTCATACCGAAAAATGCCTTTTGGCCTTAAAAACATTGGAGCAACCTTCCAACATGATATGACCTTCACATTCCACGATATTAATCATATAGTTGAAGCTTATCTTAACGATCTTGCTGCTCACTCTCGTAAGAGAGTGGATCACTCCAAGCACCTTCAGCTAGTTTTTGAAAGATGTTGTTATTACAGAATCTAGTTGAAGCCTCATAAGTGAATCTTTTGCATTAGGTTAGGCCGTCTTTTGGGATTTCTAATTTATGAGACCGAGATCATGACAGATCCATTGAAGGTTGAGGCAATACTTCGATTGCCTCCCCCACACACTATTCGAAAACTTCAAGGTTTACAGGGGAAAGATAACATTTTACGTCGGTTTATAGTAAACTATGCCAATATCGCTAAGGGTTTCATGTGTATTTTGAAGAAGGACACCCCTTTTATCTAGGATGAGTGAGCCCAAGAGTCCTTCGATGCTTTGAAGAAATCCTTGGTATTAACGCCTCTATTGAAGTCTCCTGACTACTGTAGGTATTACTTGATTTATATCGTCGCGTCCGAAGAGATGATTGGTATGGTTTTGGTTCAGGAGGATGATGATCTCCACGAGCACATCATCTACTATCTTAGTCAAAACTTAGTCGGTCCTGAACTCAATTATTCTCACATTGAAAAGCTAGCTTTGGCTGCCGTTCACGCATTCCAACGTTTACGCCATTATATATTGCTTTGCAAGATTACTGTGGCTGTCAATGTCAATCCATTTCAATACATCCTTACCAAGCATATCATAGGGGAAAAATATAATAAATGGATTGTCATTTTACAAGAATTTGATCTTGATTTTGCTTCTGCGAAATCCAAGAAATCACTAGTCTTTGCGGAGTTAATATCTGACTTCCCACGATTGGATGAGGATGTTATCCATGTTGATTCATTTGCGAACGAACACATTTTCCTTGTCTCGTCATTTGACCCCTGATATGGAGACATTGTTCTCTATCTTCAAACTTTGAAGTTCCCTCAACATCTCTCGTGAGATGACTGACAATGTGTACGATACCAAGCCAAGAATTACACTATCGTCGGTGACACTTTGTATCTCTGAGGAATAGACAATATCTTGCGTCGTTGTTTAACTCACGAGGAGGCCGAGTCAGTTCTAAACGATTTCCACGGTGGGGCTTTGTGGTGGTCATCTATCTGGGCTTGCAACAACCCAAAAATTTTTGCAAGCCGATTATTTATGGCCATATATCTTTAAAGATTGTGTTGAAGTGGTTAAGAAGTGTCACCCCTGCCAGGTGTTCACTCGAAAAATGCGCTTGCATCCATCCCCTCTNAAACCAGCTTAGGATTTAGTTCCTTGGAATAGGATTTTGTGAGTAAACTTCTCCAAGGCTATTAAATCAACATATGTGTCTCACTAAGGGAGTGGAGAAATCCATTGTATAATCGGTAATATCAGGAGGCTCTGCTTACACCGAAGTTAATAACAAGGTCGTGCGAGGTTGGTTGAAGGGATATCCCCCGGATACCTTCTTAGCATCAGAGATATTTCTGGGGATCTATTCGTATCTGGGGATCTTGCTAGTGCCCTTACCTCCATGAGAGGCGGTACTTTCAAGGTTTCGGGCTTTGCTACCCTACCCATATGGTGGACCTGACTTACGATTGCTCGCATGTGCATCGGTTACACATTGGTTTCTTACTTGCTTGACTTAGGTGCCAAATAGGTTACTTGCAGGGGTTATTTTGCAGGTACCCTGGGTCAGATAAGGGTCAAACAACACACAACATTTATGGAGGACTACCTCTCCGGGGGGATCTAACCGACTGGTTGTTAAGCCCACAAGGGCCCTTATAATTGATTTTGCTACCTTCGATCTTTAGAAATGAGTCTCAGGCCCCTCTTGGGCGAGACATACCTTCTTTAGGGAGGGAAGCCCCTTTTAGCCACTTTACCCCGTTTGTGTGCATATTGGTCGTTTGATTATTTTTGGTGTGCTCTTTGATTACTAGTTGGCCTTAAGTTTTATTTTTGTATCTTGAGTCTTAAAGTCATCGTGGATTCGGACAAGCGTCCCAGTGGTCTCGTCACTTGTTACAGTTACCACTGGATTTTGAGTCTTTTTCTTCTAAAATGCGTAGAGTTATTAGATGTGGTACACACCCCTCCACTTTTCAGACTTGTGGTTCTACAAGGATGAGCACTGAACTAAGTCATCAGAATACTGAGAGCCCTTTGACTCCCACACCTACTATACTTAATGGCACTCGTTCAAATCCTGCAACCACAATGGTTGTAGTGCCAGAGGCACTTATCATTACTACTGCCCATCCTATAGTGAATTCTCAATTTATTGGCTCAAAACAATTTGGGTCTCTTGGTCACTCACCGGGCTATAATGTTCAGTCCATCCCTATGGCCTCTAGTCCTTTTTCCTATGTTATGTCGAATTTTACTTCGCAGTTTTCAAACTCCATCTCGGTTGTTGGCCCTAATGCTAGCATTAGACTTGTGGGCACAACCCCTCCTTATACTCCATTCTCATTTGGGGGCTCTGAGATCCCTCAAATGACTCCTACTATGGGAGGAATTCCCTCTTTTAACCCTGGGTCTAATCCTCTTGCTTCTGGGTAGAGAAACCAACTTGGCGGACAAGCTTCGGCTCAAGTTTTGTCCTATACCCTCACGTCCTCAGTGTTGATTTTGACCAACATGTTTGGCATGACGAATCCACCTCTATCCTCCAGATTCACACCCAGAGGAGGTTAGTTTCACACCTTGGGAAACCCCCAACCTGGAGCCACTCTGGCTAGGGGAAAATTTTATAACCCCCATCAGAACATTCCTACTGAAATGATGCCCAACCAACCTCTTATGAATCAGCCTGGAGGAGGGTCTTACAATCTTGGACAGGGCCATGGTGCTTACCAGAACCCTGGATGGGTTGTAGTTCCTCAAACATAATCTTTCCAGGGAGCTTGGGGCCAGATGTCGTAACCCCGTTTCCCTTTTCTGGCCACGCTTAATCTTCCATACTTTTCAAAGTTGATGAACAATCCTGTGTGTCATGATCCTACATGCCCCCCGGTCCCCACCAAGCTTCCTTTGGAAATTTCGAAGTTAGAAGGTAAGAATGGCGAGGATCTTGGTGATCACGTCACCACCTTTCACCTATGGTACTCTTTGAATTCCCTTAACGACAATTCCATTCGGTTAATATTATTTCAACACACCCTCATTGGGGTTGCTATGAAATCGTATATCGAACTACCTAGGGGGGCATATGTGACCTTTAGTCAGATGGTGTTAGTCTTCCTTAACCACTTCCAATTGTCGGTTCATTATGATGTTGGCCTAGAAATTCTGTCGAATTTATGCCAGGACACTGCCACTCATATCTCAGATCACATCTAGGAGTGGCATAGACGAAAGAGGTTGATTAAGACCTCCATACCCCCGGCCTTTCTTTTAGAATGGTTCCTTAATTATTTGCAACCTCCTATCTCAAAGGACGTTGCTACATCTGGGGTTACAACTGAGGAAGAAGCAATCTTCAAAGCCCAACAGTTAGATCTTATATACGCTCAGTCTGGGATGTTATACCACATTCTTTTGGATGCATTGAGGTCAACCTATGACCCTAGACAAAATCCTGGACCTCATGCCGACAACATTGTAGGCTTTGCCAATGTGAAATCCGTAGACTCAGTGACAAGCCATTTGAAAGAGTTGTCTCTAAACCAGTCTGCAGGAGGGCCAACTTCATCTGTGTCTTCCAATCCCACTCAATCAACGGATGTACATTCTGTGCAATCGTTGACCAACCCAAATGGTAACCAGCAACCAGGCGGGAATAAGAATAAAGGATGTAATAATAATCGTAAGGGTGGGAAAAATAATAATACACCCAAGGACAATGGTAATACTGAGAAGATGATAATAATGTTGGAGAGGGAAAGAAATAAAGGCGTAAGGTAAAATTTCCTTGTAAGCTTTGTACAGACAATCATCTTTCTCATTTATGCTCCAAACTTGTGGAAGTTGCGAGGCTCTTATCTCTACTACCCGTGGTGCTGACGAATCCTTTCATACATAACCAAAACATAGACTTGAGCTCCTCAAATGCCGAAAATGTGGTCGGTGGGAGTTAAAACCCAGCGTCACAAGACAGTGACCATTTGTGTATCAATATGGTCAATTCTCAGGTTAATGTAGCCACCCGATATCGCGATTATAGTTCTTTATAGGCTATACCTAGTCTAGAATCTCCTCCTCCTCCTCCTCTGGAGACGACTTTACAGATCGACAAACCAGAGCCATCGCCTCATATTCCAAAAAGATTACTCAAGCTATACCCACAATCCAAATGCTTGAGCCGCCCAGAATTACTCTATTATTGATGACCTGGATCAAATCCCTTGTGCGATGTCAGCTCTCGAGGTACTCCAGACGTGTCCTTCACAGAGGAATGCCTTGTTATCTGCGTTAGGAGATCTAGACCCCAGTGACTCAAAATTTATCAAGTTTGACGTCAAAGATGTGAAGCCTCACTTGCCTTACCATGTGGCATTCCAAATCCACGTGGGGTACTCAAAGTATACCATCAAACGTGTGGTTGTTGATGAAGAATTTGCTACATGTGTGATGTCCCTGATTTGTTGGAAATCTCTCAGCTCTCCAACTCTTTCTCAATCATCAACCATGTTGACTACTTTTGACGGTCATTCCTTCCACCCTCACGATATTATTCCCACCTTTCCGATCCAATTAGGTGGGAAGACAGTAGAGGTGGATGTCGAGGTGGTTGATGCGCCCCTCAATTATAACTTATTACTAGGATGCAATTGGACCTATGTTATGACTGTCGTTGTATCGTCCATCTTATGAACTCTTTGTTTTCCACTTGATGGGAAGATCATGACGATCGACCATCTATCCTTTGCGTATGCTAGCCCCAATGCATCTGTTGGACCGTCGATCCCTGTGGTCGACAATTCTCAGCCGGAAATTGAGAATATCAGTGTAAGAATGTATTCATCCCTTATGGGTACCTTCAACTTCATGGCATCAATTCACCATGTTTATGCCATGTCCAATAGGCTCGTTTCATCAGAGAGGTCTATTCCTTTCCGTGCCTCCTATTTTAATGATCCTTGGACCCTACCTTCCTCGACTTCATCTTGTGAAGGTTAGTTGCATGCTGGAATGACCATGCCACTATCAGCAGTAGAGATTGTGTATCAAGTTGTTCTTGACTCTTCCGCTGATCTCGATCCTATTTCCTCGCCGACGGACGAGGAGGATTCTATTCTTAAGCCCATGTGGGCCACTTCATTGTCTTGTTCACATAAATGCCTCGATGAGACTTTTCCCTAGGACGAAGCCATCATCGAAGCCATGAATGGTTCTGACAAACCTTGGGATGATATGCATCATCGCTCTTATTTTCTCCCACAGCTTGATAGAATCGAACAAGAAGAATTTCGGTCTACTTTGAGTGAGATGGTCGGTCACGCCATAGTTCCACTTGATCCACATGACATTTATGCCGAAGAAATATGGTGAGTATCTCTCCTACCATCATGATTGATATCTCGCGTACCCCTGACAAGATTGAAATCATACATATCAGTGCAGATTGTTCCCCAAAAGAAATATTGATCTACACCGAGCTCTTCAAGGAATTCTGAGATGTATTTGCTTGGTTGTATGAAGAGATGCCATGAATCGACCCTCGTATTATCGAGCATGAGATTATAACTTATCTGGATGCTAAGCCTATTCGACAACGTCTTAGAGTTGTCAATCCCTGGAAATCCCTTGCTATTAAGGAAGAGGTAGAGAAACTACTTAATGTTGGCTTTATCTACCCGATTCCCTTGACTGAATGGGTATCCAATCCCGTTCCTCTGAATAAGAAGCAAGGAACCATCCATGTATGCATGGACTTTCGTGACCTGAACAAAGCCTATCCTAAAGACAACTTCCCGACGCCTTTCATCGATCAGATTCTCGACGAGTGTGTGGGAAGTGAAGTGTTTTCTTTCATGGATGAATTTTTAGGGTATAATAAAATTCAAATTAAACCCGAGGATCAACACAAGAGAACATTTATTTGTCCTTGGGGTACTTCTTCATACCGAAAAATGCCTTTTGGCCTTAAAAACATTGGAGCAACCTTCCAACATGATATGACCTTCACATTCCACGATATTAATCATATAGTTGAAGCTTATCTTAACGATCTTGCTGCTCACTCTCGTAAGAGAGTGGATCACTCCAAGCACCTTCAGCTAGTTTTTGAAAGATGTTGTTATTACAGAATCTAGTTGAAGCCTCATAAGTGAATCTTTTGCATTAGGTTAGGCCGTCTTTTGGGATTTCTAATTTATGAGACCGAGATCATGACAGATCCATTGAAGGTTGAGGCAATACTTCGATTGCCTCCCCCACACACTATTCGAAAACTTCAAGGTTTACAGGGGAAAGATAACATTTTACGTCGGTTTATAGTAAACTATGCCAATATCGCTAAGGGTTTCATGTGTATTTTGAAGAAGGACACCCCTTTTATCTAGGATGAGTGAGCCCAAGAGTCCTTCGATGCTTTGAAGAAATCCTTGGTATTAACGCCTCTATTGAAGTCTCCTGACTACTGTAGGTATTACTTGATTTATATCGTCGCGTCCGAAGAGATGATTGGTATGGTTTTGGTTCAGGAGGATGATGATCTCCACGAGCACATCATCTACTATCTTAGTCAAAACTTAGTCGGTCCTGAACTCAATTATTCTCACATTGAAAAGCTAGCTTTGGCTGCCGTTCACGCATTCCAACGTTTACGCCATTATATATTGCTTTGCAAGATTACTGTGGCTGTCATTGTCAATCCATTTCAATACGTCCTTACCAAGCATATCATAGAGGAAAAATATAATAAATGGATTGTCATTTTACAAGAATTTGATCTTGATTTTGCTTCTGCGAAATCCAAGAAATCACTAGTCTTTGCGGAGTTAATATCCGACTTCCCACGATTGGATGAGGATGTTATCCATTTTGATTCATTTGTGAACGGACACATTTTCCTTGTCTCGTCGTTTGACCCCTGATATGGAGACATTGTTCTCTATCTTCAAACTTTGAAGTTCCCTCAACATCTCTCGCGAGATGACTGACAATGTGTACGATACCAAGCCAAGAATTACACTATCGTCGGTGACACTTTGTATCTCTGAGGAATAGACAATATCTTGCGTCGTTGTTTAACTCACGAGGAGGCTGAGTCAGTTCTAAACGATTTCCACGGTGGGGCTTTGTGGTGGTCATCTATCTGGGCTTGCAACAACCCAGAAAATTTTGCAAGCCGATTATTTATGGCCATATATCTTTAAAGATTGTGTTGAAGTGGTTAAGAAGTGTCACCCCTGCCAGGTGTTCACTCGAAAAATGCGCTTGCATCCATCCCCTCTTCATCCAATCATTACCATCGGTGCCTTCACCAAGTGGGGGGTGGACTTTGTGGACTACAACCCAACTTCGACTAGGGGGCATCAACACATTATCATGGCTGTAGACTACTTTACTAAGTGGGCCGAGACCATGCCTATTAAATCCAACGAGAATACTGTCGCCATATTTGTATTCAATCAAATTATCGTCTGATTCGGTATCCCGAGTGAGATTGTCATTGATCATGGAAGTCACTTTCAGAACGAGATGATGGAAGAATTAGCATCCAAGCTAGGGTTTAAGCATGTTCATTCTTCCCCTTACTACCTCTAAGAAAATGGACAGGTAGAGGATGTCAACAAGTCTCTCAAGATCATTTTATAGAAAACTATAAGCCAGAGTAAGTCTGACTGGCACATTATGCTATATCCCACACTTTGGGCATACCGAACCTCGGTCAAGACTGCCACCGGCTTTTCCCCTTTCCATTTAGTACATAGTGTGGAGTCAATATTACCTATTGAATGCGAAATCCTTTCTCTTAAGTTGGCAATCACACTCCTCCCTGACACTTCCGATCTCGAGCGATGCCTTGTGCACCTAAAGAGTCTTGAATAGCAATGTCGAGACGCCTCTACAACTATCGAGGCAAATAAAAGATGTGTCAAGGTCCAGTATGATAAGTCTGCATGTCCTTGGTTGTATGCTGAGGGTGACTTGGTCCTCTTATATGATCAAGCCAAAGAACCGATGGGGGCAGGAAAGTTCAAACCATGTGGTACGGTCCCTATATCGTGCGATGTGTCTTAGAAAAAGGAGCATATGAGTTAGAATATTATGAAGGGAATATGTTGGCCGAGCCCAGGAATGGGCTCTATTTGAAAATATATTACGCTTGAGCCCCAAGATTGGGCGTAACTCTTTGTATACTAATGTAATTTAGTTTATATATCTTTTCCCTTTCTTTTTGTCTTCAGCTTGCTTATCAAGTTTTCCCTTGGTTTGCATATGTTAACGAAGTCTTCGGTCTACTTAGGATTCACAGATGGAGCCATTTGTCATACATGGAACTTGGCTTCCATCACTTGGGTGGTTTACTCACCCGAGGGTCTACTGGTGTCTTTACGTGGCGTATGCCTAGGGCCATCCACAAATAATGTGGCAGAATATAGCATCGTTATAGAACTTTTGTGCGATGTTATCTCACATTGTATTCGCTCTTTAGAAGTTCACCTGGATTCCCAATTAGTAGTATGTCAGTTGACCGGCAGTTACCGTATGCGTGATCCTACTTTACTCCTACGATTCCTACGGGTACGTCTTTTAGAACGACAATTTGATTTTATTACTTATCATCACATACCTAGAAGTTCTAATTATGTATCTGATGCTTATGCTAATTTTCATTTTAGATTGGCATTTGTCACATAACTAAAGCAAAGAAAACCCTCTCATCAATGTACACATTGTAATATAAGTAAAGCCGAAGATCCATGTTTTATATATATTTCAAAAAATATGATGTTTATAGTACAAAATTGGGGCCAACACCCTCAATACACATATACAACCAATAATACAAGATCCACGACATCTACGCCTGTGGCGCTAGATGTGTGTCATGATAACAAACTATGACATTTGTGAGACGCAGAAAGAGTCACACCCAAGCTCTGGGCACACCAACCACTTGTCGTTGCATGGCCTCCGACAGATCCTCTACCTAAACCATCAAAATCCTATGTGACAAATGAGATAGGTTTCCCTGCATGTTTTGAAGGACTCTCTCTACTTCACCTCCCGTTGCCTCATCTCCCTGGTGCCTCCGACGATGTCGTGGAAGCCCATCTGGTCGTCACGGACCTACGTCTGCATCACACAAGTGTCTAGTTAGTACTTAAGCATCATCCAAAAATATTTTTGTTTCACTATACAAAAATACAAAAAAATGAAATATTTAAAAACATTGACATACTTATGTCCCCGTAGGCGGTCCCTAGTGGCAGTGGCATGTCAGGATCCCCTCTGAAGTCGATCCCTGCATAAGGCTAGTCATCTAGAGCAATGACCTATTGCCTCCACCAGTAGAAGAAATCATCATTGTAGGGTGTGGGCACCCTACTTTCCCCCTGCTGTCTCATTACCTCGGTCCACCATGCCATGGCTGGATCACGAGGTCCTCTTGGAATGATCTCGAATCTAGGTCCCAAACTAGAACTCGATTGAAGAAAAAACTACATAAGATAGAGGCAAACCAGAAGTTCCTCTTGTCACCCTCTTTGCACTCTGTCAATTGGCTCTTCATATTAGCTAGTAGTGAGGTACACCAATTGTATATCATGGGTCTCAAGCACTCTACAGAATAGAACATAAGCGGCCTCAGTGCCTGGTGCAATGAAGTCGATCCTGTGATCTTGGTCAAAATGAGGACAACAATCTTGAGTCTGAGATTGTTTATCGCTCAGATGGGGATTTGACTCTCAACCTTCTCGGCCCATGCTACACAATGAGCATCTATGTACTCCTCTATCTTCATACCACTCCCATCTCCCTGAGATTTAAGGTTCACCAACTCACCCTGGTGCGATAACCCAGTCAAAAACTATATATCCTCGACTTCAATCCTCAATGGTTCCCCATTGAGGTTGAAGCTCTCACTGTTAGGATCCTAGTAATCCACAAGCAACTCAAACAACCTCACCTGGGCCCTCGTCCCTTTGAGTGCCCAAAATTTATACAAGCCTCATCTTTTCAAGACCATTTGGGCCCCCAGATCTCTTTCCACAACAACATCTACCTCCTCGTGTTCCCTTTCCCTCCATTCTAGCACCATGCTGCCAAAGAAACATCAATTTTTGAGTTAGCAACCATAGAAAACCTTGTTTACAGACTTGTACAAGGGATGCAACATTCACAGTCACGTATAGGGCTGAGTACATGTGGTCTGTATTTTACACAGTCACGTATAACCTCACGTATACATGACCCGATGAATGGTAGCCCGCGTACACTGAAATAACTAATTTACGCCTTAATTAACTCAAATTTTGAAACCTAATTAAAAAATGTAATCCACTAGAAAGGAAGAGGAGGGGAAGAGGAATTACCTGGTCTAGACGGTATCTGATTTTGTCAGTCGACACTCCCTCAATCACCAGTTGAAGATCGTAGGTAATTTGGTCTGATTTTCACTATTTGGGTAAAAAGTCAAAATGACATAGTAAATTTTGGTTTTGTTACTATTTATAGTAGTTTTTACCCACTTTCTATAGTTTTGAATCATTCTTTTGCCTAATGGACTAATACAACAGTGGATTGAGTTGGTTTTTGTAGTTTTCACTAAGGATTCTTGCAGATTTCAGCGTTATGTTAACCGTTCGTAACCACAGGCATCTACTTTTGCTACCCAACATATAGGATAGGTATCCATTCCATCATGCACATTTGCATTGTCCTATAACTGTCACTCATATGCCTTAGGTATATACCCACTTGTTGCGACACAGAACCTTCCATCTGCTATAAGACGCGTCGTTATCAAGTGGTAGAGACTTACCAAACATGGGTACCCTAGTTAGATCCGTTGCTCCATTTGGTGCCCATGTAGAGATTTTTTCCGTAGGATCGAGAGTCCCTTACAGTTAATACATGGCTTTATGATGAGACCCATTTCTCACTCATAAACATGCTTCCCTATACTTAGAAGACTCCCAATCGAGTTTAATTTAAGCTATTTTCCAACTCATCTTCAAAAAGCGAAAAGATTGTCGAATGAACTTGTCTCTTTCACACTAGTAAATTGGATTTGAAGGGACGTCTATTTGGTACAATTTTATCCCTTTTTCACACCAAGTAGACTAAGATCATGAAAAAGGACATTTTTTGGCGTTAATTTGTGATTGCATCTCGTGCCTTTGCTTGTAGTATTGAACCTATAGTCGGTTCTTGCTTTGCGTTATAAATCGTTTGCCTCAACAGTTTTGCATCCTCAACTGAGTAGAGCCTCATTTATATCCTTCACAATTTGACACTCTATACCCAGGAGGGAACATTCCCCCGAGTGTCCATCTCTCGCATGCATCTCCTTGCATTGAGCATAGGTATGTTCCACTGCTGGAACTTGTTTTTCTTACTTGCGACACTCGTTTCCTCCTTTGTATCATAGCATTCATTTGACTATGAAAAAACAAAAAAAGACAGGCGGGAAGGGAGTATTATCTTATATTGGCAGCANGGCACATTATGCTATATCCCACACTTTGGGCATACCGAACCTCGGTCAAGACTGCCACCGGCTTTTCCCCTTTCCATTTAGTACATAGTGTGGAGTCAATATTACCTATTGAATGCGAAATCCTTTCTCTTAAGTTGGCAATCACACTCCTCCCTGACACTTCCGATCTCGAGCGATGCCTTGTGCACCTAAAGAGTCTTGAATAGCAATGTCGAGACGCCTCTACAACTATCGAGGCAAATAAAAGATGTGTCAAGGTCCAGTATGATAAGTCTGCATGTCCTTGGTTGTATGCTGAGGGTGACTTGGTCCTCTTATATGATCAAGCCAAAGAACCGATGGGGGCAGGAAAGTTCAAACCATGTGGTACGGTCCCTATATCGTGCGATGTGTCTTAGAAAAAGGAGCATATGAGTTAGAATATTATGAAGGGAATATGTTGGCCGAGCCCAGGAATGGGCTCTATTTGAAAATATATTACGCTTGAGCCCCAAGATTGGGCGTAACTCTTTGTATACTAATGTAATTTAGTTTATATATCTTTTCCCTTTCTTTTTGTCTTCAGCTTGCTTATCAAGTTTTCCCTTGGTTTGCATATGTTAACGAAGTCTTCGGTCTACTTAGGATTCACAGATGGAGCCATTTGTCATACATGGAACTTGGCTTCCATCACTTGGGTGGTTTACTCACCCGAGGGTCTACTGGTGTCTTTACGTGGCGTATGCCTAGGGCCATCCACAAATAATGTGGCAGAATATAGCATCGTTATAGAACTTTTGTGCGATGTTATCTCACATTGTATTCGCTCTTTAGAAGTTCACCTGGATTCCCAATTAGTAGTATGTCAGTTGACCGGCAGTTACCGTATGCGTGATCCTACTTTACTCCTACGATTCCTACGGGTACGTCTTTTAGAACGACAATTTGATTTTATTACTTATCATCACATACCTAGAAGTTCTAATTATGTATCTGATGCTTATGCTAATTTTCATTTTAGATTGGCATTTGTCACATAACTAAAGCAAAGAAAACCCTCTCATCAATGTACACATTGTAATATAAGTAAAGCCGAAGATCCATGTTTTATATATATTTCAAAAAATATGATGTTTATAGTACAAAATTGGGGCCAACACCCTCAATACACATATACAACCAATAATACAAGATCCACGACATCTACGCCTGTGGCGCTAGATGTGTGTCATGATAACAAACTATGACATTTGTGAGACGCAGAAAGAGTCACACCCAAGCTCTGGGCACACCAACCACTTGTCGTTGCATGGCCTCCGACAGATCCTCTACCTAAACCATCAAAATCCTATGTGACAAATGAGATAGGTTTCCCTGCATGTTTTGAAGGACTCTCTCTACTTCACCTCCCGTTGCCTCATCTCCCTGGTGCCTCCGACGATGTCGTGGAAGCCCATCTGGTCGTCACGGACCTACGTCTGCATCACACAAGTGTCTAGTTAGTACTTAAGCATCATCCAAAAATATTTTTGTTTCACTATACAAAAATACAAAAAAATGAAATATTTAAAAACATTGACATACTTATGTCCCCGTAGGCGGTCCCTAGTGGCAGTGGCATGTCAGGATCCCCTCTGAAGTCGATCCCTGCATAAGGCTAGTCATCTAGAGCAATGACCTATTGCCTCCACCAGTAGAAGAAATCATCATTGTAGGGTGTGGGCACCCTACTTTCCCCCTGCTGTCTCATTACCTCGGTCCACCATGCCATGGCTGGATCACGAGGTCCTCTTGGAATGATCTCGAATCTAGGTCCCAAACTAGAACTCGATTGAAGAAAAAACTACATAAGATAGAGGCAAACCAGAAGTTCCTCTTGTCACCCTCTTTGCACTCTGTCAATTGGCTCTTCATATTAGCTAGTAGTGAGGTACACCAATTGTATATCATGGGTCTCAAGCACTCTACAGAATAGAACATAAGCGGCCTCAGTGCCTGGTGCAATGAAGTCGATCCTGTGATCTTGGTCAAAATGAGGACAACAATCTTGAGTCTGAGATTGTTTATCGCTCAGATGGGGATTTGACTCTCAACCTTCTCGGCCCATGCTACACAATGAGCATCTATGTACTCCTCTATCTTCATACCACTCCCATCTCCCTGAGATTTAAGGTTCACCAACTCACCCTGGTGCGATAACCCAGTCAAAAACTATATATCCTCGACTTCAATCCTCAATGGTTCCCCATTGAGGTTGAAGCTCTCACTGTTAGGATCCTAGTAATCCACAAGCAACTCAAACAACCTCACCTGGGCCCTCGTCCCTTTGAGTGCCCAAAATTTATACAAGCCTCATCTTTTCAAGACCATTTGGGCCCCCAGATCTCTTTCCACAACAACATCTACCTCCTCGTGTTCCCTTTCCCTCCATTCTAGCACCATGCTGCCAAAGAAACATCAATTTTTGAGTTAGCAACCATAGAAAACCTTGTTTACAGACTTGTACAAGGGATGCAACATTCACAGTCACGTATAGGGCTGAGTACATGTGGTCTGTATTTTACACAGTCACGTATAACCTCACGTATACATGACCCGATGAATGGTAGCCCGCGTACACTGAAATAACTAATTTACGCCTTAATTAACTCAAATTTTGAAACCTAATTAAAAAATGTAATCCACTAGAAAGGAAGAGGAGGGGAAGAGGAATTACCTGGTCTAGACGGTATCTGATTTTGTCAGTCGACACTCCCTCAATCACCAGTTGAAGATCGTAGGTAATTTGGTCTGATTTTCACTATTTGGGTAAAAAGTCAAAATGACATAGTAAATTTTGGTTTTGTTACTATTTATAGTAGTTTTTACCCACTTTCTATAGTTTTGAATCATTCTTTTGCCTAATGGACTAATACAACAGTGGATTGAGTTGGTTTTTGTAGTTTTCACTAAGGATTCTTGCAGATTTCAGCGTTATGTTAACCGTTCGTAACCACAGGCATCTACTTTTGCTACCCAACATATAGGATAGGTATCCATTCCATCATGCACATTTGCATTGTCCTATAACTGTCACTCATATGCCTTAGGTATATACCCACTTGTTGCGACACAGAACCTTCCATCTGCTATAAGACGCGTCGTTATCAAGTGGTAGAGACTTACCAAACATGGGTACCCTAGTTAGATCCGTTGCTCCATTTGGTGCCCATGTAGAGATTTTTTCCGTAGGATCGAGAGTCCCTTACAGTTAATACATGGCTTTATGATGAGACCCATTTCTCACTCATAAACATGCTTCCCTATACTTAGAAGACTCCCAATCGAGTTTAATTTAAGCTATTTTCCAACTCATCTTCAAAAAGCGAAAAGATTGTCGAATGAACTTGTCTCTTTCACACTAGTAAATTGGATTTGAAGGGACGTCTATTTGGTACAAGTTTATCCCTTTTTCACACCAAGTAGACTAAGATCATGAAAAAGGACATTTTTTGGCGTTAATTTGTGATTGCATCTCATGCCTTTGCTTGTAGTATTGAACCTATAGTCGGTTCTTGCTTTGCGTTATAAACCGTTTGCCTCAACAGTTTTGCATCCTCAACTGAGTAGAGCCTCATTTATATCCTTCACAATTTGACACTCTATACCCAGGAGGGAACATTCCCCCGAGTGTCCATATCTTGCATGCATCTCCTTGCATTGAGCATAGGTATGTTCCACTGCCGGAACTTGTTTTGCTTACTTGTGACACTTGTTTCCTCCTTTGTATCATAGCATTCATTTGACTATGAAAAAACAAAAAAAGATAGGCGGGAAGGGAGTATTATCTTATATTGGCAGCAGTCGTGTCGCCTTTGAACACAACAAAAATTTATTTGAGTCCATTTGTCATCATAATTTTGGGTTTAGCATGGCCTTAGGAAGCTAAGCTCGTTACAGAGAGTTTTCTCCACCGATTGGTTACTCTTCCAGTCCCTATGGAGAATTTCATTGATGCCTCCTGCATCTCATGGTTTCATCATTGAGTCTATGCTTCCAGAGTCTTCCATATGTCTCATGCTCTTGTTCAAAGGATGTCTATCAACTTGTGTTGGCCATGCCTTAGAACTCTTGAATCTGCATGTCAGCCATACCCTCAATTTGTCTCATAATCACATGATGTTGTAGTCCTATCACGCACCTTAGTCCTACTTTCATCATTGGTAGGTAACCTTGAACCCAACAATCGACATTTCATCATTGGTCATTGTTTGGGTGGTTTCCTCTTGTGTTCGACGACAAGATATCCATTCACACATTGGCATTCGTGCAGTGTTTTGGATGCCATTAGCCTTATTGGTGGTTTCCTCACCTTTGTCAGCAGTTTTCCTCATTGGCTTCTATTCAGAGGATCTTTTCGTGTACCACTTGCACTTGGCACACGCGAAAGACACACAAGGTCGTTGGTTTGTGAACATGTTCTTCGTCCGATTTCCTCCAAATCAGGAAGCTCTTGCTTTGTACCTCATGCTGAATGATGAGAGATGCCTTAATGCTCTCCTTTCAGTGGGTCTCCTTCCATCGACTTCAACTCATCTATTCTGGAAACCAGACCTAGAGTCCTATTAATGCCTTGAGGCTTGCAGTCATTAGTGGAAGGTTCTCTCGCCATCGACAATTGGTAATACATCAATGTTTCCTAATCGATGGATTCTTCAAGTGTTCGACCCCGACTCCTTTATTCACACTTGTAAGAATGTATTCAGTGCCTTGATACCTACTTTCATCATCGGTAGGTTGTCTCGCATTTTTTAACAGTATACCTCAATGACCGGTAATCAAATGATGTCTCATTGTGTTCGACCTCAACTCCTTTATTCACATGATGTAGACTTGCACCTTTGGCGGATTGTGTAGAAGACTTGAAGACATCAATATGTGGCTGCAACTTTCCTAAGTTGTTTCTTCCTTTTCATTGGACCAACATCTATGTGACTTTAGTGATCATGGGAGATCAGATTGTACTCCATGGTATACATATATGTTCAGATTGATTTTGAGACTGGTTCTAC
>JZKD02S1600537.1:94333-108078 GCA_000966675.3 Picea glauca
TTAGAATGAATTGTGGTGGGGTGGGTTAGAATTTGTAATTTAAAATGTGTGAATATTTATGAATCTATGCATGGATACAAATTTCTCGATACACAAACATAGAAATGATGGACCAAATGATGATACAATTTGTCAAACATAGAGATGATGGACCAAATGATGATACAATCTGACATATTGACAAGTAGCCCACATTGATGAACATAATTTGAATTTAATGTCCAGAGTTGCCCATAATAAGAGTCCTTGGAAGTTGTCTGAATGTCACTCGAGACATTTTTAAGGTTGCCACGGAGATGGCAAAGCTGGTTTTGTTAATTGTATTGGAAAGTTTTCTCTGAATGCCAGTAGACACATTTTTAAGGTTGCCATGGTTTTCTTTTATGGTTGAGAAAATCAATTCCTTGGTTTATGGAGATATTGGAAAGTTTGTTGTTAATTGCATTTTCTAACTCTATATATAGATGAGATGTATAATGACCTTATAACATTTTAAATATACTTATAAATAAAAATAAAAATAAAAATATAATAAAATCTGTATTTTAAAAGAAAAATGAAGATAAATAGACATTAAGATATATACACATGTTAATGCCCTTGTTAATTAAGATAAATGGACATTAAGAGATATACACATGTTAATGCCCTTGTAACATATAATGCTTCAATGTTGAATAACTTTGAAATTGGTATGGATCTAGGCTGGTAACTAGGGTCTCATTCATGATAGTGGACTCCAAAGACAAGTTTCTTTTACTCGTGTGATCAAAATTCTCCATTAGAGTTTGCTTAGGAGGCCCTTGATGCATTTTGTTCTTTGTTATTTTCAAGTCCTTTTTAATGTCAACCATGCTATCTTTGAGGTTCTAAAATAGAACATCATCAAAGTCCCATTCCTAGTATATCCCAAGTGCTAAATTATCTTCCATGTACACATATCCCCCCTAGTATATCTTGAGTGGGGAATTAAGTCTATATACATATAGATGCCCCCAATATCACCATTGATGCTGTAAGTGTAGGCAAGGACAAGGTAGATTGCCCCATTATTCTCACAAGAAAAAATTAAAACAAGGTTGGAAGTAACTACACCACAATTGAGTGTAAAACATTTTGGCCATGGTGCATGTTCAATGTTTTTTTTTTTTTCATTTTTAAACTTTTTTTAGAATTCTTGAAGTATGTTGTCAATAAGCCCCTCTTGACAGGGTATTTGTAACATTCCTTAGTTCAACTACGGTCCTTCGAATTAATTTTTTTTTTGCTAATTAATTATGTAGCTTATCAACTAAGTTATAGGAAAACTTATAGTTTTAACTTTTTGTTGATACCATGAATTAAATGTATCTACAATATTCTCAAATAAACGTAAAATGCAACTAACAAATTCGAATATATCAACATAAATCGTTATCAAACACAGAGTTAATACACATCAATTAAACTCATCATGCAACATAGAAACAAGATAAAACACTTAATCTTTTAAAAATGGTTGTACAACCAACTACTTGGGATGGATGTTTTACCCAACTATAAGCATATTATTTCAAATTTCAACAACAAGTCACCCCCGAGTTGGGGTTAACAATCCACAAAAGAGGGTGGTCTTTCACTGTCCACTCACAACTTAGAAAATTCCACAACCCATTGACATTCTCCTACAACTACACCTCAATTTTCCACCATCTCTCTTCTTCTCGACCTACCCAACTCAATGAATGTACTCCTTCACTGCTTTTAGTCCATCAAATATTCTATTTGTTTACCAAGGTCTCTCTCGCATTGGTAACTAGGAATCTCACTACTAAGAAATTAAAGGGTGTTCACTGTTATGAAAACTATTAGGAAAACAACAACAATCACTTATTGTTATAGTGCAACTTACAAAAGAGTTCACTCTTCAGGTTTGACAACTTAGTTTTTCAGTCTTCTGCTTCAAATATGCTCCATAATTCACTCTCCATGGTTGCTCCAACTCCAATGAATGTCTAAAACTGTTGTAACTGCCCCTACAAGTTTCCTCTCTTTGGCTTACTTGCTTAAATTACACGTTCCCCAAACTGATTGTACTCTGTCACATGCTTCCAATAACGATGGGATGTGACTCGTCACACCCACCCTTTCACATGCATTTAATGATTGGGTTATTCTATATTCAAGGGTAAATTATAAGTTTAATACATAATAATAAAATTCAGGAATGTGGGTTGAATTGATAGACATGGGTAATTCCCCCCTTGGACCCCTCTTAGACACTCCTAGATATTCCTCTCTTGTGGATTAATCACCCTCCATCTCTATCCATGTCTCCCAGTAGTTGAGATAACATTTTATTATTAAAATTCAAAAATATAATTCACATATACATTGCTTGTCCACAACTATACATTATATCTACATTAAACATTAATTAAACTAGGGATTATAGCGAGGATGTTACATTCCCCCTTTCCTACAATTGTTCTTTGTCCTTGGTGCACACTATGTTGATATACATGCATAGATTTATATCGTAATACTAAGAAATACAAATTTTGCAATTTTTCATCTTCAACATCCGTTCCAACCAAAATCTCATGTTCCTCTCAACTCGTTGATCCAAGGAATATACCCCTTTCATTGCTTTCAATCTATCGGGCTATACCATTATTTTATTAGGGCCCCCAACGTAGGTTGACTCGGACTTTGAGATGTGGTTCTAGAACTCTAGCTTCTCAAAATGAAGTCTTGCATTCTTATATTTCTTCAACATTGTCAAAAATTTGTGGGTATTCCTCTTGCATGTTTTTTTTGTGCTCCCATGTAGCATCTTCAAGACCATAGCAGGTCCATTGAACCTTTACCATCCCTATGACTTTGTTTCTAAGCACTTTGACTTTCCAGTTCAGGATGCGTATTGGTTTCACCTGAAAATCCCCTTCATGTTCCATCTGGATCACAATCCAATCAATTGTGTGGTTAGGGTTAAGCACTTATTTCTTTAATAATGACACATGAAATACATTATGCACTCTTATGAATGCAAACAATGTTAACATGTATGTAACTAGTCCTATCTTTTTTAGGATTTCAAAAGGTCCACGATATCTTGCTGTCAACCTTGGGCAACTTCCTAATCTTAGCGAATTGCTCTTTGCTTTTACTTTTAAAAATATATGTTCGTCCGCTTTAAAATATTTGAAAACTCTGTTCTTGTCTGCATGATTTTTCTGCCTATCTTAGGCAACCTTCAAATTCCATTTGATCTTTTCCATTTTCTCTTTCATTTCCTTTAACAAATCTGACCCAATAACTTTCTATTTCTTGGATTATCCCAACTCATTGGTGTGTTACACTTCTTGCTATACAATACTTCAAATGGGCTCATTTTCAATGAGTCTTGATACCCATTGTTGTAAACAAATTTAACTAAATGGATATAATCCTTCCACTTTGATGGCTGGTTCATCACATACATTTTGAGCATGTTCTCAATTATTCTGTTAGTCCTATCTATTTTCCCATCTGGCTCTAGGTGATACGCTGTACAGAGATTTAGATTTGTCCCAAAACCTTTGAGCAAACATTTCCAAAAATAATTGAATGTAAACTTTGGATCTCTATTTGAAATTATTGTCTTAGGCACCCCATGTAGCTTGACAACTTCTTTCATGTAGATCTTTGCAATATTTGCCCATTACAGTTCTTATTGGAATGAAATGTGTAGCCTTAGTCAATTTATACACCACCACCATGACATAATCATGCTACTTCACTGTTGTGGACAACTTTGTAATAAAATCAACTGTAACTACTTCCCACCTCCATTCTGTAATGGACAACAACTGTAACAACCCCGCTGAATGTCTATGTTCGGTCTTCACCTTCTGACATTCTAGACATATGGCTATTATTCATGCATGAGGTAATGTCTTCACATTTTTAATGCATGAATAATAGCTGTTAATTCTAAATCATGGGTAGCATAATTCCTTTCATGTTCTTTTAATTTTCAAGACTCATAACATACCACATGATCTTTTTGTGCGATGAATTCACCAAACCTAGAATAAGAAGTCGGCCCTGCCAGTGAAAGGACACTCCCACACGTGCCCGTCTTGTATAAATAAGGAGGCTAGCACCTCACTTAGACACACACTCACTTGTTCATTGAGAGACAAGTTTTAGAGCTGCAGTTGGAGAAGAGAGAGAGAGAGAGGCACATCTTTGGGAGAGGACATTCTGTACTTGTTTGAGTTATCTCTTGGCATTGTATTGGCTATCTATAATAAGAAAGTTTTGTTGGGTTTTCTTCCCCTAAAGGGTTTCCCAGGATAAATGATGTGTCTCTTGTGATTGTGTATTTCTCAATGATCTTGTCTTATGTTGCTGTTATCTATTGAAATGCAAAGAACTATAATAATGGCTTAAACATTAACATGGTATCAGAGCCAAGTTGAAGAGAGCATCTTTCACAAGAGAAAAGTGAAAAACGTCATTGTTGCCGTAAATACAAATTAGGGTTTTTTGTTGGAGAGGTAATTCAACCTTAAAACCATCTAGAAAAGTGCGCCCTCCCCTAAGGATCATTTTGGCACCTTCAGCGCACCTTTTCAGTGGCTAGATCTCCCGGAAAGTGAAACCCCAGTTTCACAAAGTACCAGAAAATCAGAGTACCAGAAGTACTAGAAAGTACCAGAGTACCAGAGGTACTAGAAAACCAAAAGCACCAGTCCAAAAATTCGCAGATCAAGTTTGGAGGGGTAAAAGTTGGGTTTTCTCAGATCCAAGCACACCAGGCTACTCGTCTCAACAAAGCACGCCTCCTGGTAAGTTCAGAATTTGATTTTGAACATTTTCATTTTTGGACATTTTTCCAGCTTCAAGTAAAGGATGTCTACAAGCGTTAAGCTTGTTGACAAGCTAGAAGGTGTGTAAAACTTCTGTGCTTGGAAGTACAGGATTGGTCTCATTCTTGAATAGAATGGCCTAGCAAGATTCGTCCAAGAAGAAGTGATGGAGCCCGCCGATGCTGCATAAAAAACAAAGCACCAAAAAGACACAATCAGGGCCAAACGAATCATTGCAGATTCAATCAAAGACCACCTGATTCCCTATGTGTCATCAAAGAAGACTCTGAAAGAAATGTTTGATTCCCTAGACAGACTATATGAAGTAAAGAACATAAACCAGAAGATGAATCTTAGAACTCAGCTCAAGAATACAAGAATGCAGAAAGGAGAATCAATCCAAGAATACTTCTCCAGAATATCCCAATTCAAAGAACAACTAGAAGCAATTGGAGATACTATAGACGAAGACTAACTTATAATGACCACCCTAAATGGTCTCACAAGACCTTGGGATGCATTCATCCAAACGATTTGTGCGAGAACAGAGAAATTGAAGTTTGACAGTCTATGGGAAGAATGCATCTAAGAAGAAACAAGAGTAGCTAACCGAGAGGCTTTACTAGCAAGAGATGAAGATCAAGCCCTAACTACTCACACTAAAGGAGGAAGAAAGAAGTCTTACTTCCAAAAAGAGACTTACAAAGAGTCTCAAACCCAAAACAAATTCAATCATAAAGAATCTCATCCAAGGAGATTTTAGAAGAAAGGACAACGAAAGGAAATAGATTACTCATCTGTACAATGCTACCATTGTGACAAGATGGGACACATTGCGAAATTTTGTCCATCTAGACGAGAAGAATACAAGAGGAAACAAAAGAGGCACCATGCCCATGCAGTTCAAAATGAAGAGCCACCTGTAAAGATGTTAAGAGAACAAATTAAAGAACATGTATTAATCTCGACCCTCTTAGGATCGTTAACACCTGGAGAGGACACTTGGCTCATTGATAGTGGTGCCTCCAAGCACATGACTGGACAAAGAGATATTCTTTCTTACATTTCAGAAAAGAAGTTTTCTTAGAAAGTGACACTTGGATATGATTACCAATATCCCATCAAGGGAGTGGGAGAATCAAACTACAAACTGAATTCAGGGAATTCAATGAAGATGAATGACGTACTCTATGTACCATGTTTGACAAAGAACTTACTCTCCATTTCAGCCTTAGAAAAGAAAGGCTTCATAATTGCCTTTATAGATAGAGAAGTTCTTATGTGGGCTAAAAGAGAAACCTTAAATGAAGCAATCATCATTGGAAGTGAAGAAAATGGCTTGTATAAGCTAAAGGGTCACTCAGAGGCTGCCATGACCCATGCCATTGAAAACTCATGTGAACTTTGGCATAGAAGATTAGCTCACATTAACTATAAGGTGCTACCATACATATGCAAAACTGTCACAGGTTTACCAGAACTCAAGGTTGGTCATGAAGGCGTATGCAATGGATGTACACAAGGGAAGAACATCAAGAACCCTTTTCCGAAGAGAGACAACAAAGCAAGAGTCCTAGAACTCATCCATTCAGATGTGTGTGGCCCAATGCTATCGTCCTCCATGGGTGGGTATGTATACTATGTATCATTCATTGATGATTATTCTTGTAAGATCTGGTTGTATTTTTTGAAATCTAAAGATGAAGTGTTCAACAAGTTCAAGGAATTCAAAGCCTTGATAGAGAATTTTTCCGAAAGAAAGATCAAGATACTCAGGCCAGATAATGGAGGAGAATACACCTCAAAAGACTTCATGAGCTTCTGCAAAGATGTTGGGATCAAGAGGGAACTCACTACTCCCTATAAACCTCAACAAAACGGTGTGGTTGAAAGAAAGAACAAAACGATAATGGAAGCTGTGAAGACCATGATCCACGATCAAGATTTTCCTATGTGCTTATGGGCAGAAGTAGCAATGACAACCGTATATGTGCAAAATCGATTATCTCATAGTGCACTTAGGTTCAAGACCCTAGAAGAGATGTTCACCGGAAAGAAGCCAGAGGTAAGCCATCTCAAAATATTTGGTTGCCCAATATTTATACATATACCGAAAGAGAAAAGAAACAAGCTGGAACCCTCAGGAAAGAAGGGAATATTTGTGGGATACTGTAAGGTCTCCAAGGCCTTCAGGATCTACATACCAGGTCACTGCCACATTGAGATCAACAGGGATGTGACCTTTGATGAAGATGCAACGCTCAAGAAATCAAGAAAATGCCATCTTGAAGAGGTATATGAAGAGGAACCCGTAATCCCCAGAGTTGTAGAATCAGCAAAGGAGGTTCCCAGAGCTGTTGAACTAGTAAGGGAAGTCGTAACTTCCCCTGATGAAGAAATTCTAGAAGATCATGACGTAGGATAGTTTCAAGAACCTCCTTAGATGATGATCCTCCATAAAAGAAAACCATCTTTGGCTAGAGAGCTTATTCAAGATGGAGAGAAGTATGGTGTTCCCGAAGGAACCATGAGACATGTGAAGAGACCTAAGCCATTCTCTAGTTATATGGCTTTGATGTGTGATCTCCTAGAAAAGGAGCCTATCTGCTTTGAAGAAGCCATTCAGAAAAAAAAATGGGTATATGCCATAATAGAAGAATACCAATCCATAATAAAGAACGATGTATGGGAAATAGTTCCCAGACCAAATAGAAAGGATGTGGTATCATCCAGATGGCTCTTCAAAATAAAACATGTTGTTGATGGAAGTATTGAGAAGTATAAAGAAAAATTTGTAGCTCATGGATTTTCTAAAAAATAAGGCATTGAATATGAAGAGACATTCGCTCCTATAGCTAGATACACTTCGATCAGAACCATCATAGCCCTTACAGCTAAGATGAAGTTGAAGCTACACCAGATGGACGTAAAGACAACTTTCCTAAATGGTGTTATCGAAGAGGAAGTATATATAGAGCAACCTCAAGGATTTGAAGTTGATGTCACTTGTCTTGAAGAAAGTTTTGTATGGATTGAAGCAAGCTCCTAGAGCTTGGTATGGCCGAATAGACAACTTTCTGATGAGCTTGGCCTTTACCAAGAGTAAAAAAGATTCTAAGCTCTACTTCAAGGTTATGAACGATGAACTAGTGATACTATTGCTATATGTGGATGAATTATTCTTAACTGGAGAAGAAAATATCATCACCGAATGTAAGAAGAGACTCGCTTCATAATTTGAGATGAAATACCTTGGCCTAATGCACTATTTCTTAGATCTTGTGGTATGGCAGAGTCCAGAGAGGATCTTCCTTAACCAAGGGAAGTATGTAGTCGAAATCTTGAAGAGATTTGACATGTTGGAGTGCAAGCCCATGAATACACCCATGGAAACGAAGCTAAAGCTGTTGGTCGATACTTCGTCAGAATTGATTGATGCCACACTGTACAGACAAATTATTGGATCGCCGATGTACTTGACGAACACCAGACCAAACATTTGTTTTTCCATGAAAACCTTGAGTCAGTTTCTGGTAGAACCCAGACATGTTCACCTTGTGGCTGCAAAACATGTGATGAGGTACCTTAAGGGTACATTAGATTGTGGTCTTAATTATGATGGAGATCATGNTTTCCGAAAGAAAGATCAAGATACTCAGGCCAGATAATGGAGGAGAATACACCTCAAAAGACTTCATGAGCTTCTGCAAAGATGTTGGGATCAAGAGGGAACTCACTACTCCCTATAAACCTCAACAAAACGGTGTGGTTGAAAGAAAGAACAAAACGATAATGGAAGCTGTGAAGACCATGATCCACGATCAAGATTTTCCTATGTGCTTATGGGCAGAAGTAGCAATGACAACCGTATATGTGCAAAATCGATTATCTCATAGTGCACTTAGGTTCAAGACCCTAGAAGAGATGTTCACCGGAAAGAAGCCAGAGGTAAGCCATCTCAAAATATTTGGTTGCCCAATATTTATACATATACTGAAAGAGAAAAGAAACAAGCTGGAACCCTCAGGAAAGAAGGGAATATTTGTGGGATACTGTAAGGTCTCCAAGGCCTTCAGGATCTACATACCAGGTTACTGCCACATTGAGATCAACAGGGATGTGACCTTTGATGAAGATGCAACGCTCAAGAAATCAAGAAAATGCCATCTTGAAGAGGTATATGAAGAGGAACCCGTAATCCCTAGAGTTGTAGAATCAGCGAAGGAGGTTCCCAGAGCTGTTGAACTAGTAAGGGAAGTCGTAACTTCCCCTGATGAAGAAATTCTAGAAGATCATGACATAAGATAGTTTCAAGAACCTCCTCAGATGACGATCCTCCATAAAAGAAAGCCATCTTGGGCTAGAGAGCTTATTCAAGATGGAGAGAAGTATGGTGTTCCCGAAGGAACCATGAGACATGTGAAGAGACCTAAGCCATTCTCCAGTTATATGGCTTTGATGTGTGATCTCCTAGAAAAGGAGCCTACCTGCTTTGAAGAAGCCATTCAGAAAAAAAAATGGGTAGATGCCATAATAGAAGAATACCAATCCATAATAAAGAACGATGTATGGGAAATAGTTCCCAGACCAAATAGAAAGGATGTGGTATCATCCAGATGGCTCTTCAAAATAAAACATGTTGTTGATGGAAGTATTGAGAAGTATAAAGAAAAATTTGTAGCTCATGGATTTTCTAAAAAATAAGGCATTGAATATGAAGAGACATTCGCTCCTATAGCTAGATACACTTCGATCAGAACCATCATAGCCCTTACAGCTAAGATGAAGTTGAAGCTACACCAGATGGACGTAAAGACAACTTTCCTAAATGGTGTTATCGAAGAGGAAGTATATATAGAGCAACCTCAAGGATTTGAAGTTGATGTCACTTGTCTTGAAGAAAGTTTTGTATGGATTGAAGCAAGCTCCTAGAGCTTGGTATGGCCGAATAGACAACTTTCTGATGAGCTTGGCCTTTACCAAGAGTAAAAAAGATTCTAAGCTCTACTTCAAGGTTATGAACGATGAACTAGTGATACTATTGCTATATGTGGATGAATTATTCTTAACTGGAGAAGAAAATATCATCACCGAATGTAAGAAGAGACTCGCTTCATAATTTGAGATGAAATACCTTGGCCTAATGCACTATTTCTTAGATCTTGTGGTATGGCAGAGTCCAGAGAGGATCTTCCTTAACCAAGGGAAGTATGTAGTCGAAATCTTGAAGAGATTTGACATGTTGGAGTGCAAGCCCATGAATACACCCATGGAAACGAAGCTAAAGCTGTTGGTCGATACTTCGTCAGAATTGATTGATGCCACACTGTACAGACAAATTATTGGATCGCCGATGTACTTGACGAACACCAGACCAAACATTTGTTTTTCCATGAAAACCTTGAGTCAGTTTCTGGTAGAACCCAGACATGTTCACCTTGTGGCTGCAAAACATGTGATGAGGTACCTTAAGGGTACATTAGATTGTGGTCTTAATTATGATGGAGATCATGATTTCACATTGAGTGGGTACACTGATTCAGATTGGGCAGGTGTTTTTGACAAAAAAAACACTTCAGGATGCTGTTTCAGTTTGGGATCAACCATGATCTCGTGGCAGAGTAGGAAGCAATCCATCATTGGTCTCAGCACAGCGGAAGCAAAATACATTGCTGTATGTTCTTCCAGTTGCGAAGCTACATGGCTTCGAAAGTTGTTGACCGACCTATTTGACCTAGAGATGCAAGCAACCATGATCCTATGTGACAACCAGAGCTGCATAAAGATGACAGAGAATCCTGTATTCCATGATAGTTCGAAGCACATAGAGATTCGTTATAATTACATCCGTGACATGGTGCAGAGAGGAGCCTTAAAGCTCCAGTACATTAGCATGAATGAACAGGTTACTGATGTGTTGACTAAGCCTCTATCTCGTGTAAAATTTGAGCACTTTCGAGATAAGCTTGGTATAGTCCGAAATGACCTTCCTCGAAAGGGGGAGTAGTTGCTGTGATGAGACATCTCTTGCTTCTAGCTTTAGCGCTGTGACGTAAAGCAAGACGATGCGATGAGACTAGTACTGCACTTCCGGCTTGACAATTGTGACGTAAATCCAGTCTAGTATCTTGCTTCCAACCTGATGGTTGTGATGTAAAGCAAGACAATGTGATGAGACTAGTATTGTGCTTTCGGCTTGACAGCTGTGATGTAAAGCCAGTCTAGTATCTTGCTTCCAACTTGATGATTGTGACGTAAATCAAGATGATGAGATGAGACTAGTACTGTGATTCTATCTTGAGAAGATGTGATGTAAAGCTAGTCTAGTATCTTGCTTCCAACTTGAGTGTTGTGACGTAAAACAATACATTGAGATGAGACTAGTACTGTGCTTCCATCTTTATAGCTGTGATGTAAATCCAGTCTAGTATCTTGCTTCTAGCTTGAGTGCTGTGACGTAAAGCAAGACGTTGAGATGNATGCCATAATAGAAGAATACCAATCCATAATAAAGAACGATGTATGGGAAATAGTTCCCAGACCAAATAGAAAGGATGTGGTATCATCCAGATGGCTCTTCAAAATAAAACATGTTGTTGATGGAAGTATTGAGAAGTATAAAGAAAAATTTGTAGCTCATGGATTTTCTAAAAAATAAGGCATTGAATATGAAGAGACATTCGCTCCTATAGCTAGATACACTTCGATCAGAACCATCATAGCCCTTACAGCTAAGATGAAGTTGAAGCTACACCAGATGGACGTAAAGACAACTTTCCTAAATGGTGTTATCGAAGAGGAAGTATATATAGAGCAACCTCAAGGATTTGAAGTTGATGTCACTTGTCTTGAAGAAAGTTTTGTATGGATTGAAGCAAGCTCCTAGAGCTTGGTATGGCCGAATAGACAACTTTCTGATGAGCTTGGCCTTTACCAAGAGTAAAAAAGATTCTAAGCTCTACTTCAAGGTTATGAACGATGAACTAGTGATACTATTGCTATATGTGGATGAATTATTCTTAACTGGAGAAGAAAATATCATCACCGAATGTAAGAAGAGACTCGCTTCATAATTTGAGATGAAATACCTTGGCCTAATGCACTATTTCTTAGATCTTGTGGTATGGCAGAGTCCAGAGAGGATCTTCCTTAACCAAGGGAAGTATGTAGTCGAAATCTTGAAGAGATTTGACATGTTGGAGTGCAAGCCCATGAATACACCCATGGAAACGAAGCTAAAGCTGTTGGTCGATACTTCGTCAGAATTGATTGATGCCACACTGTACAGACAAATTATTGGATCGCCGATGTACTTGACGAACACCAGACCAAACATTTGTTTTTCCATGAAAACCTTGAGTCAGTTTCTGGTAGAACCCAGACATGTTCACCTTGTGGCTGCAAAACATGTGATGAGGTACCTTAAGGGTACATTAGATTGTGGTCTTAATTATGATGGAGATCATGATTTCACATTGAGTGGGTACACTGATTCAGATTGGGCAGGTGTTTTTGACATAAAAAGCACTTCAGGATGTTGTTTCAGTTTGGGATCAACCATGATCTTGTGGCAGAGTAGGAAGCAATCCATCATTGGTCTCAGCACAGTGGAAGCAAAATACATTGCTGTATGTTCTTCCAGTTGTGAAGCTACATGGCTTCGAAAGTTGTTGACTGACCTATTTGACCTAGAGATGCAAGCAACCACGATCCTATGTGACAAACAGAGCTGCATAAAGATGACAGAGAATCCTATATTCCATGATAGTTCGAAGCACATAGAGATTCGTTATAATTACATCCGTGACATGGTGCAGAGAGGAGCCTTAAAGCTCCAGTACGTTAGCATGAATGAACAGGTTACTGATGTGTTGACTAAGCCTCTATCTCGTGTAAAATTTGAGCACTTTCGAGATAAGCTTGGTATAGTCCGAAATGACCTTCCTCAAAAGGGGGAGTAGTTGCTGTGATGAGACATCTCTTGCTTCTAGCTTTAGTGCTGTGACGTAAAGCAAGACGATGTGATGAGACTAGTACTGCGCTTCCGGCTTGACAACTGTGACGTAAATCCAGTCTAGTATCTTGCTTCCAACCTGATGGTTGTGATGTAAAGCAAGACAATGTGATGAGACTAGTATTGTGCTTCCGGCTTGACAGCTGTGATGTAAATCCAGTCTAGTATCTTGCTTCCAACTTGATGATTGTGACGTAAATCAAGATGATGAGATGAGACTAGTACTGTGCTTCTATCTTGAGAAGATGTGATGTAAAGCTAGTCTAGTATCTTGCTTCCAACTTGAGTGTTGTGACGTAAAGAAATACATTGAGATGAGACTAGTACTGTGCTTCCATCTTTATAGCTGTGATGTAAATCCAGTCTAGTATCTTGCTTCTAGCTTGAGTGCTGTGACGTAAAGCAAGACGTTGAGATGAGACATGTATTGTGCTTCCATCTTGAGAAGCTGTGATGTAAAACCCGTCTAGTATCTTGCTTCCAGCTTGATTGCTGTGACGTAAATCAAGACGAGTACTGAGCTTCCAGCTTAACAACTATGACGTAAAGCCAGTCCTGTATTATGATGAGCCAACCTCGTGCTATGATGATGATGATGTATTAATTTTATACTAATACATATTGATGCAGATGATGATTTCATTCCTTTGAGAATGACGATGTTGCCGATGAAGAAAACTTTCAATGATTTATAGATACGTCAGTCAGTGTTCCAAGATGATATTGATGATGTTGTCCTCCTGATGCTATTGATGATAAAGGCCTCTCTCTCGTTTGATGCTGTTGTAGAATACCCTTCTTGTTAAGGGGGAGTGTTGAAATAATGTAACTGCAAAGTGTATTCTTATTCTTATTTGATATATTATTCATTGGATCAATCCCCATTGTGGATTGAT
>JZKD02S1600537.1:145179-160153 GCA_000966675.3 Picea glauca
ATTGATTCTACTTCTTCTTCTTCTTCTCATGGACATGCACTTTCTGCTTCTGGTTTCTCCTTCAATACACCTTCTACTTCTACTTTTGATAAGTGGCTTATTGATTCTGGAGCATATTATCATATGGCTAAGGATATAGAGATATTTTCTACTGTAAATGAATGTAACACCAATAAAATATTTGTTGGTAATGATAGATCTCTTAGTGTTGAAGGATCTAGAACAATACAAGTAGAAAATGACCATTTCAATGATGTCTTATGTGTTCCAAGTCTTTCTTGTAACCTTCTATCAGTATATCAAATCACTCATTCAGGTGAAGGTAAAACCGTAGAGTTTTCACCTCACCAAGTTGTAATCAACGATCTAAAAGATCCTAATCATGTTCTTGCAACTGGAATTGCTGATGATATTACTAGGTTGTACAATTTTGACAACTTTGGGTCATCATCTTTTTCATCAGTTTTTTTTGCTCATAGTGATGACTTCAACAAACTTTGGTATGAGGGGTTTGGTCATATAAACTATTGCTCATTGCAACAACTATGTAATCAACAGATGGTGATTGGTCTTCCTCTTGTTTCACGCAGAGATGGTGTTTTTGCTAGTTGTGTTCTCGACAAACATCATCGGGATAGTTTTGAAAAACGTGCCTCTTGGCACGCCTTGGGTCCTTTGCATCTTATTCACAGTGATTTGTGTGGTCCAATTTATTCTCCTTCTTTTTCTGGGTTCAATTATTTCTTAACTTTCATTGATGACTTTTCCATACATACTTGGGTTTACTTCGAAAAACTTAAGAGAAATTTTTTTGACAAGTTTTTGGCCTACAAGGCCCTTGTAGAAAAGCAATATGGTCATCAAATTCAAAGGTTAAGAACAGATAATGGAGGCGAATATGTGAACAATAATTTTACAAATTACTGCACTACACAGGGAATCCAAATGCAACACACTGTTTCGTATACACCACAACAAAATGGTTTTGCTGAGAGAAAGAACCGCACATTAAAAGAAATGGCTAATTGTATGATCCAATCTAGGGGACTAAGTCTAAAGTATTGGGCGAAAGCCATCAACTGTGCAAATTACATATTAAATCTCACTCCCACAAAGGCTCTTAAAAATATAACACCAGAAGAAGCTTGGACTAAAATTAAACCAGATGTAAGTCACTTCCATGTATTTGGCAGTATAGCACAGGCTCACATTCCTGATGAAAAAAGGAAAGCATTGCAGCTTAAAAGTGAGAAGTGTATATTTGTTGGTTATTCTGAAGATGTCAAAGGTTACAAACTTCTTCAATCACATTGTAATGAAATTATTATTAGAAGAAATTTTAAATTTGATGAAAATCTCTTGGACTATGAGCCTAATTTGGCATTTGTGCCTTCTTTGGCCTGCAAGCCTAATTCAACAGTTGTGCCTTCTTTGGCCTGCGAGCCATATTCGACGTTTTTGCCTTCTTTTGATCTAGTTTCTTCTTCAGATGATGAAAATGAAGATGAAAATCCACCTCCACCTTCTCACCCTCCTCCAGATGAGTCCTTTGAACCTGAACCAACACCATCTCCATCGCTTCCTGGATGGGTCCATTCAACACGAGAAGCAGCTGGTGATATTGTCGGTGATCCTGCAAATCAACGTCAGACACGTTCACAGTTCCAGTGAGACTCTTATCTTTTGAATCAAGTTTCATAAACTCATGATCCAAAGACATTTGCAGAAGCTTCGGGTCATCCAGATTGGGATACAACAATGAATGAAGAGTATCGTTCTTTAATGGAAAACGATACTTGGGATATTGTACCTCTTCTAAAAGGAACAAAACTTGTCAGATTTAAATGGGTCTATAGAACTAAGTATGCATCAAATGGAAGTGTTGAAAGACACAAGGATCATTTAGTTTCCAAAGGATTTTCCCAAGTTGAAGGAATTGACTATCATGAAACCTTTTCCCCTATAGTCAAAATGAATTCCATTCACCTTGTTCTTTCCCTTATTGCCTCACATAAATGGGAGGTCCATCAGATGGATGTTAAATCCACCTTCTTGCATGGAGATTTGCAAGAAGAAATATACATGGAACAACCTCCCGGCTATGTCCAGAATGACTCTAGCCTTGTTTGTCACCTTAAGAAATCTCTTTATGGTCTCAAGCAAGCTCCCTGATCTTGGTATGCCAATATGGAAACCTTTCTTATTTCCACTGGATTCTCTAGATGCCATTATGATCCTAATGTCTATACCAAGAAAGTAGGAAGCCATCTCATAATCCTTTTCCTTTATGTTGATGACCTTATCCTTACTGGTAGTGACTCAAAACTTTTAAATCATGTGAAAACCATCCTTAAGAAGAAATTTGAAATGATAGATTTAGGATTTTTTCACTATTTCCTTGGCCTCTAAGTTTTGAAAACCAATGAAGGAATTTTTCTTTCCCAGTCTAAGTATGCTTGTGACCTTCTTCGTCGCTTTCACATGGATGATTGTAAACCAACCCCTTCTCCCTTCCATTCTAGAGTCAAGATTACTACCACCTGTACTTCTTTGAAGTTGATGCCACCCTATACCGTCAGTTAGTTGGTAGCCTCTTATACTTGACTCATACCGGTCCCGATCTTTCCTTTGATGTTGGTCTTGTTGCCTAGTATATGAAAACACTCCATGAAAGCCATTGGAAAGCAGCTAAAAGGATACTTCGCTATGTTCGTGGTACAATTAAGTTCGGGATACATTACATTTCAGGGGGGAATCCTTTATTGGTTGGTTTCACTAATTCAAATTGGGCCGGTGACCCTGATGATCAGAAATCTACTATAGGTTATGTTTTCAGCCTTGGTTCAGGACCTGTCACTTGGGCCTATAAGAAACAACATACTATTGCACTTTCTTCAGCAGAAGCAGAGTACTGAGCAGTAGTAAATGCAAGTTAGGAAGCCCTGTGGATTTGACAGATCCTTTCAGAGTTTGGATTCCAGCACCAACATCGGACCAGCCTTTGGTGTGACAATCAGAGTGCCATCAAGCTTGCCAAAGACCCAGTTCAACATCAACGTGGAAAACACATCGAAATACACATGCACTTCATTAGAAAGATAATTCATGATAAAGTTATTGAAGTGCTCTTTTTCCCTACAGAAGATCAAGTTGCAGACATTTTCACAAAGTCTCTTACAGAAGAGAAGTTTTCCAAACTTCGATCTATGTTAGGAGTTCAGGAAGTTGTCATTAAGGGGGGATATGATCTAATGCCTCCTTCCTTCTCCTATTGTGTCACTATTGTAAATCCTTCAATCCTATCCCAAGTTGTTCTTAACGAGGGATGTTAGGATATTTATACACTTAGGATTTAGTTAAGATCTACTTGGTCTAATATGTCGTTAGGTAAAAGTGTGTTTCTTTAGTATGAATTATTAGTATGCATTTGTAGTTAGGAAATCCAACGGTCACGATATGTTCCCGACATAGAGTGATACGATGGTTCATACTCTCCTCGATATTAACAACCATTGATACATGGCTTAACACCCGATTGGTCCATGATCTCTGTTTAAAGAGCATGGAGGGTCATTTTCCGATGATCGATTGTGAGAAACTCTCTTGTAAAATCTATTTGTAATATTTTTCTTTGCATTAATAAACTGCTCCAAGTGGCTACGTTGGTTGGGGCCATGGATGTTTCCCCATAGGGGTTTTACCATGTGAAAACATCAATGTGTTGATCCTTGATCTGGTTATGTGAGTGGTTACTGAAGGTGTTCGTCCTCTGTTGGAATACCTGTGTTGTTGAACAAAAAGTGACTGGATTTCTCTTCAAAAAAATTCTATTAAGGAAGGTCGTCGTAGGCTGCACCATAATCAGGGTGCAATGATGGATGGTCATCACAGTCTAACCTAAAACTGGTTTGCGACATCTCCGTAGGCTACTCTACAGCTGGGGTGCGATGATGCCAAAAGGATAAGAAAAGGTCGACCTTCCTGAAAGTTTTAGAAGGAGATCTTCTAGAAGCTGAGGTGGCATCCGTATGGTTGGGATCCTACTCGATTCTCTGATTTGGTGGGATCATCCTAATCTCTTTAACCATCTCTCTTTCCCCTATATAAGGAGGGATTTCTTATGGAAAAGGTTAAGCAAGAAAGTAAAGTTAATGAAGGTTGAATTGGCTAAGATTGTATGGAGAATTCTGCATTGGATCATTCTTGAGAGCCTCATTTCAGTTCATCAAGTCATTGTAGATATTCTTCATTCAATATTGGAGCAAGTGTGTGTGTTGGAGAAAAGGGTCATCGGAAGGGGACCTTGCAACATCAAGGCTTTGGTTGTAATCTCCTATTTCATTATTATATAATACAATGATATGTTTCTTTCCCATAAAACGCATCTCATTTTATTGTATGATTCCTTGATCACATACATAGGTTCTCATTGAGTATATTATTGCTTTCACTTTGGTTGGATTGTGTTCCCTTGCAGATCCAATATCACAGGAGCACTGGAGTGGATCTAGGACAACAACGACAAGAGGAAGCGATATTTAAATGATATGTTGTCCATCTCTTGCTAGATAGTAAACTCAATGATTAGAGCTTAGGGAAAGTGTCATGCTCTGTTATGTTTTGTTCTAGATCTAGGTGGATCTAGGGAGATCTGTTTATGCTCACATTTACCGATAAGTCTCATAAAAAAAATTGGTAATCCCTTATACAAAATTTTTTACATTTGAAATATTTGTAAAGAGAAGAAATTGGAAAATTTTTAGTTCATGATTGTTTGGAATTGTGTTCATTCAAAATTAAGGAATTCCAAATTGGTAGCTTGTTGTACTTCAAAAGAAATACCTTCTCCCTACTGTAGCTGGAATTCATTGAATTGAAAATTGCACATTCATCTCTTTTTGCATTTTATTGGGTCAATGTCACAACATCAACAGTTTCACTTCCATCTCCCTTTTTGAGTAAGCAAAAACCTCTAAAACACAACGTAAATTTAAAATTTATTAGTAACTTTTACTTTCTAGGGATATTTTTCACCAACATTAGCTAGGATAGCGCTTTGGAATAGGTTGTAAGGAACACTCTCCAAAGCATCAAAACACACAATAGTATCTTATGATAGGGAGAGTTCAAATCCAATTTCTACATTTTGTCCTGGGAAGCCCTTCTCACACAAGGGTCAAACCCGAGGTCGCATTAAGACTAGCAGAGTTACTCACCTTGTTTTGTTGGTCTTGGTGTAGATATTGCGTGTATTATGGGGGTCGCTTGATGGTATACCCACAATTATGAGTGGAAGCCTTTCGAGTTGATTTCGGGCTAGACACCCTGCCTTTGCGTGTGGATCGGACTGTCGACTATTTCCCCATGCATTACTGCTGTAGTTGGTAACCTTAGTAGCCTATATCTCTAGGGTCTTTACACGAGGTGAATGTGGAGAGGAAAGTCTTCATGGTACCTAGAATCGAAATTGTCCAAACTCACTCGGACTCCTTGAAGGGTATACCCACGATTATGTGTGGGAGCTTGCACCAGGGTGTAAGTTCGTTAAGCAGGCCATCAACGTAAATTTTCCACCCTCTTATCCCAGCCCCTTCTTGTCTTGATTTCACGATGTTGGATTTCATCACGAACTAGTGAATTTGAAATAAGAAAGTTGGTTTTCTTGGTTTGATTCCTAGATTTTATTAGTGAGTGCTGTTTGATTCCTCTAGTCGACCATATATTTTTATTTCTTTTCTTGGATCGAGAAACATCAGCCTTCGCCATTCACGTAGGATGAAAGGGATACCCACAGAATATACGAAAGGTTACCAACCCTTTTCTCCTAACTCACCAGCAGGATCTCCAGAGGGAGTAGTCAACAATGAAGTAGTTTCTGAGGTTGGGAGAACACACTCTTTAGAAGGGTTTCAAATTGTTTCAGACTCTTTAGAGGCATTCAAAATTCCCCCTCTTAGACCAGACGCACGTATACTTCGGATGAACTCATCCAAGGAAATTGTTTTTGTTGACAACACTGAAGTACCTACCGGACCTGATGCAGGATCTGGAGTAGAGAATCCACTTTTTAAAAGTGAACCATTTAGGACCCTGACTCACACTATTGGAACTTCTAATTTTGGTTCTATCCCTTTGACACTACGTTATTTGTACGGTAACCTAGGAGTGAGCCCTGATTGACCCATGGCATCACAAGTGCCTGAGATGTTAGTTACCTATACAGTACCTTTAGACCATTTTACTGGTACTACCAATAACGTCATCACTATTCTAGACCAATTTTTGATTGGTTCTCACTCGATTCCTATTCTCTAGATGGCCCATTATACTATGATCCCATAAGCTACCACGATTCCTACTGGAAATGTGGTTATCTCCCAAGCTCCAATCAGGACACCACTTCCACCTAGATCGAATCCTTCACTTCCCCCTAGGTATAGAGCTCTGAATACTTCCGTTGCTACCTCTACCCAGGTTTCAGCCGGAGTTTCTAGAATTTTTGTTCCTCTTGGGTATAATGTTGTTGTTGGTTTTGTTCCTACACCTGCCCAGGTTCTCTCTGGAGGGTATTATGTTCCTCCTCTACCTTCTCTTGGAGGATCTGGCCCTANGATCCTAATGTCTATACCAAGAAAGTAGGAAGCCATCTCATAATCCTTGTCCTTTATGTTGATGACCTTATCCTTACTGGTAGTGACTCAAAACTTTTAAATCATGTGAAAACCATCCTTAAGAAGAAATTTGAAATAATAGATTTAGGATTTTTTTACTATTTCCTTGGCCTCTAAGTTTTGAAAACCAATGAAGGAATTTTTCTTTCCCAGTCTAAGTATGCTTGTGACCTTCTTCGTCGCTTTCACATGGACGATTGTAAACCAGCCCCTTCTCCCTTCCATTCTGGAGTCAAGCTTACTACCACCTGTACTTCTTTGAAGTTGATGCCACCCTATACCGTCAGTTAGTTGGTAGCCTCTTATACTTGACTCATACCGGTCCTGATCTTTCCTTTGACGTTGGTCTTGTTGCCTAGTATATGAAAACACCCCATGAAAGCCATTGGAAAGCAGCTAAAAGGATACTTCGCTATGTTCGTGGTACAATTAAGTTCAGGATACATTACATTTCAGGGGGGAATCCTTTATTGGTTGGTTTCACTAATTCAGATTGGGCCGGTGACCCTGATGATCAGAAATCTACTACAGGTTACGTTTTCAGCCTTGGTTCAGGACCTGTCACTTGGGCCTATAAGAAACAACATACTATTGCACTTTCTTCAGCAGAAGCAGAGTACTGAGAAGCAGTAAATGCAAGTTAGGAAGCCCTGTGGATTTGACAGATCCTTTCAGAGTTTGGATTCCAGCACCAGCATTGGACCAGCCTTTGGTGTGACAATCAGAGTGCCATCAAGCTTGCCAAAGACCCAGTTCAACATCAACGTAGAAAACACATTGAACTACACATGCCCTTCATTAGAAAGATAATTCATGATAAAGTTATTGAAGTGCTCTTTTTCCCTACAGAAGATCAAGTTACAGACATTTTCACAAAGTCTCTTACAGAAGAGAAGTTTTCCAAACTTCGATCTATGTTAGGAGTTCAGGAAGTTGTCATTAAGGGGGGATAGGATCTAATGCCTCCTTCCTTCTCCTATTGTGTCACTATTGTAAATCCTTCAATCCTATCCCAAGTTGTTCTTAACGGGGGATGTTAGGATATTTATACACTTAGGAGTTAGTTAAGATCTACTTGGTCTAATATGTCGTTAGGTAAAAGTGTGTTTCTTTAGTATGAATTATTAGTATGCATTTGTAGTTAGGAAATCCGACGGTCACGATATGTTCCCGACATAGAGTGATCCGATGGTTCATACTCTCCTCGATATTAACAACCATTGATACATGGCTTAACACCCGATTGGTCCATGATCTCTATTTAAAGAGCATGGAGGGTCATTTTCCGATGATCGATTGTGAGAAAATCTCTTGTAAAATCTCTTTGTAATATTTTTCTTTNGTAGTCAACAATGAAGTAGTTTCTGAGGTTGGGAGAACACACTCTTTAGAAGGGTTTCAAATTGTTTCAGACTCTTTAGAGGCATTCAAAATTCCCCCTCTTAGACCAGACGCACGTATACTTCGGATGAACTCATCCAAGGAAATTGTTTTTGTTGACAACACTGAAGTACCTACCGGACCTGATGCAGGATCTGGAGTAGAGAATCCACTTTTTAAAAGTGAACCATTTAGGACCCTGACTCACACTATTGGAACTTCTAATTTTGGTTCTATCCCTTTGACACTACGTTATTTGTACGGTAACCTAGGAGTGAGCCCTGATTGACCCATGGCATCACAAGTGCCTGAGATGTTAGTTACCTATACAGTACCTTTAGACCATTTTACTGGTACTACCAATAACGTCATCACTATTCTAGACCAATTTTTGATTGGTTCTCACTCGATTCCTATTCTCTAGATGGCCCATTATACTATGATCCCATAAGCTACCACGATTCCTACTGGAAATGTGGTTATCTCCCAAGCTCCAATCAGGACACCACTTCCACCTAGATCGAATCCTTCACTTCCCCCTAGGTATAGAGCTCTGAATACTTCCGTTGCTACCTCTACCCAGGTTTCAGCCGGAGTTTCTAGAATTTTTGTTCCTCTTGGGTATAATGTTGTTGTTGGTTTTGTTCCTACACCTGCCCAGGTTCTCTCTGGAGGGTATTATGTTCCTCCTCTACCTTCTCTTGGAGGATCTGGCCCTACTGGATCCAATCCTCTTGGAGGCACCAATGTTTCTATCACTTCTGGTTTCTAGATTCTTGTTGGAGGTCAAACTCATATTGGGGCACAACCTCAATTTGGGGGACAACCTCAGATTGGGGCACAACCTCAGATTGGGAGGAAACCTTAGGTTGGAGTCCATAACCCACTTTATGGACATAACGCACCTGTGGTACAATCTATACCTTGGCATCTTCCTTTCCAAAATAACCTACAACCATATGGGGGGAAACATCCTCAAGTTAACTCTTTTGTACCCCCTAACCTTGGTCAACCATATACAGGTTATTTGAATCTCGCTTGGGGTTCGAACGTTCAATATAGTGTTCCTTTCCAAGGGAACATCTCTAATAAACCTAACCCTATGGGATATGTGTCTCAAAATCCTCCACAACCGAATCTGCCAGGACTGTCTCCTTATTTCCAGACTTCTTATGGTCCTACTGGTATACCTACAGGGCTTCCCCCTCAAAACTACCGGTTTCCACAAGTGAACCGACAGTTGCCTTTCTTGGCCACTTTGAACTTACCTGATATATATAGGATTTTCAACGATCCTATCTTACATTCTCCTTAGTGGCCCATCATACCGACCAAGTTACCGTTCGACATTCCTAAATTTTATGGTTGAGCAAAAGAAGATCCGAATAATCATGTTATGACTTTTCATCTGTGGTGTTCATCCAATTCCTTGATAGATGACTTCGTCAGATTACGACTTTTCCAACGAGCTCTCACATGTTCAGCAACAAAATGGTACATAGATTTACCGTGAGGTTTCTTCAATGAATTTAACACCCTCGCCATGGCCTTTTTGACACATTACCAGTTACCAATTCGATACGAGATGAGAACTAAAATTTTGAGTTCTTTCAAACAATCCTCCTCCACTCATATTTTCGATCACATTCATGAGTGGAGGAGAAGAAGACATTTAATCAAATTTCTTCTTCCTGATCAACTGCTGGCTGAGTGGTTTACCAAATCACTCATTGGACCTATCGCTCGTGATGTCTCCATGGGTAGTGTTGTCATTGAAGAGAAAGCAATTAGTCATGCTCAGTATCTCGATCTCGTTTATTCAGAAATGGGAACAATTTACGATCTGATCCTTGACGCTCCTCGTCCTTCCAAAAACCCTACCCCAAAACCTCCAACAACTTCTCATGTTGTTGATGGTGTGATTGGAACCTTCCACGCTGAGACCCAGTCGACGCAAGCCGGTCACACCAATCCCAAACCTAATAATTCTAATGCGAAAAATACTCCTGATCCTACTCCTTCCACCGGTAAGACTACTATTGGCATAGGGGAAGGCCCAGGGTTCAACACTCAAGAGTGCACCAACAAAATCCTAAATACCGACCCTTTCATCAACACCTGTGAAGAAGATGAAGTCTCACCCAAGGTAGAGGTAGGGGTGGTTGCAGGACTCCAGTGTCTGCAACCTTAGTTGGAATACGGATCTGTGATTACAATATTCTATCAAAGAACTTAGTAGTTACAGTTCATCAATATTTAATCAATTTCTACTTCATATTTAAAAGCCTAATCAAAGAGCATCACAATATTCACCCATATCTAGTATAGATGAGCACTAAGAATATTCACATGGGTTAGATCTATCACTTATTCATATTATTGAGCACAAAACATCATTAGATCTATCTATCATTTATCTATGCCAAAGCACTAAGCAAGTAAACACATAAACACATCAATACATTGCACAAATCATAAAAGCAAAGGATATACGTGGTTCACCCCCAGCCTGTGGCTACATCCACCAAATCTTCTTCTGTTTTATTATCTTCCATCAATCTTCTACATGCACAAAGCCACAATATCCTACTCCACATAAGACAAGAGATCTATACGCACCTTGCTAGATCCTCCTTCCCCGAGTTAGGTTACAACATAAAGATTCTATTCAATCTCTTACAGTCACTTGCACTTAGCCTTGCAAGTTTCACACATCATGCATAAAGCATGTACGACTATCATCTGCACTTAGCACTTGGTATCACACACTTGCGCTTTTTCACTTAGCATCACATACACCCACTACCTACATTGCCTACCTTTCTATTTATACATTACAAAATGGGCCTAAACATGGGTAAACTCATGGGTTGACATTTCCATACCCATTACATAAGCCCAAAACCCAAAAATCCCTAAACAAGGGGCTGAGATCTTGCGATCTCTACTTTGACCTATGCTCCACCTTTGACAGCCTGTTGAAGTCCCAAAATAGGTCAAACATGACCAAGGATCCTCAAAACTTGGTCAAGGGCCAACAACCCCCAAAAAAACTCACCTATGAATCGCCTTGAGTCACTATGGTCTCGGTAGCTCTGCTTCAAAATCCTCAAGCTTGGATTGAACTGCTTCTACCTGTTGCTGCGCCAAGGCCTCCTGCTTGGAAAAATCTTGGATAACTGCTTCGTTGATAGGTCCCTCTAAGTGCTGTTCGAATGTAGTGATTATTTGTTCCATCTCTGCTCCTCGGCCTTCAATCTCCTCAAACAGTTTGCACGCTTCGTCCTGGACTGGTTGGAGCCTCTGAGTCACTTCCATGAATTTTCTCTGTATGGTGTGGACCTGCTGTTGAGAAATGCACTATTCTTGGGATCGCTTCATCCTTTCAATTGTTGACAGGAGCTTCAACTGTGCCTGTACTGTTTCTTCTTGTTGCTTTCGCTCCTCGAGCTGTGACTCTAGTGCCTTTAGTTCAGGGTCTTTAGTAAGTCGCTCGTAGGTTTGTGCACTTCTACTACTAAGTTTTTTACATACGAGAGTGAATGATCTGATCCTCTCAACTATGCTTCGGGCAATGGCTTCCCTTTGATATCGCACGTCCCGCGGGGTACTTGGCACTGTTCGTATCTCTAGTTCTGTGATTCTCTGTTGAAGCTACTGGATAACTTCCGCAAGCTGAGCTACTTGCTACTCCACTGGATATTTTGCCTTTTTCTCTAAGCCTGTCATAGAGTGAAGAGCCCTACTGAATTCTTCTTTGACTACGATCTGTTCTATGAGAAAATGCTCTTTTTCTTGTTTGACTTGTTCTCTCTCCTCTTTGAACTTGGTGTGGAGATTATCCTTCTCCTGCTGCGGAACTCAGTGTTGCTCTACCATTTCCTGTTGTGCTTGCTTCAGGGCCACCATGGCCTATTCTTTCTCTTATTTCACTCAACGATGGTGAGCTTCGATTGCATCAAATATTCTGCGGAGTTGGGCAGGTTCATCTCCCAACTCTGGTTCTTCTGATGGCGGGGGCTTAATGGATACTGCACAACTGGATTGAAGGGCCTGTTGTACTCCTCTGAGTTCTGTCTCAATCCTATCATACATGGCCGCTTTCTTGGCTTCTGTGTTCTGCATAATCTCCTGCGAGGCGTCTGATACGACTAAGATGATGAATTTGAAGTCATCAAGCGTGAGCACAGTCTACAACTTGGTCTTACTAGCTCTGGATTTCTTCCTCAAGGTGGGTTTCGTGGGGGAAACCTCCCTTTTCTTAGAGGGATCAACCTCATCAACATGATCCCTAGGCGGTGTTACTTCGCTTGGCTTTTGCTCATCATCTTTTCCATTGGTCTCTTCTTTATCTACTTCGTCATCACCTCCTTGTCCCGGTGATTATGAAGTGTTCTCTTTTGATGCGCTGCTCAGGTTTTGTACCTCTTCGGTCTTCTTCCTTCTGCTGGTTCTAGGTGTATTGTGAGTGGCCTCTGAGATTCCAATTAGTTCGGGATCAAAAATTTCTATGGGGTCAACTGGGATAAGGAGCTTTTCATACCAGTCCTTGGTTATCTCCTTAAGGTCATCCTCTGTGAGCTTATAGTATGACTGAAGCTCTTATTTATGCTTGTCTGCATGTGCAGTGATATAAATAAAGTGCCGATTTGCACGAAAATTCATGAGGGGTCTGAACCAGTGTAGGGTGTTCAATGTCATATGAGGGACGGCCCCAATAACCCTCTTCAACTGGAGATAGTATGTGTGAAATAATACGTTTGACTACCACTGTTTTCCCATATCGCTCAAGTACGATAGCATGGTGAACTTCACAATGAGTGCCTCGAATGGCTCAATATCCGGGAAGGTCGCACCTTCCAGCATCTCCCAAGAAGTAAATGCTATGAGGATCAACAAACATCTAAAATGGAACTCATATCCCTGATCCTGAGCTTCGTGACAATCCAATTCGAGCTGGTTGACTAAGTACTTTTCCCAGTTCATTTGGATTCCTTCTACACATTTTTCAGTGAGGTCAACAACGAACCCTGTGACCTGCGTAGGTATGTTCTTTCTCACCATCTTTCCAGCGATCAACTGGTAGGATAGGTGCACTACTCCATTCTAGATGGATGCTACCTTGTAGCCTTGTGCCCCCTTTTCTACATCGCTTTATGTGTCTTTAATCCTTTGTGCTAGTGCATGGTCTACAACCTTCCTTGGGTAGAAGTCCCGTGGGTCGGGTCCCTACATACTCAATTCGATGATCCTATGGATCAACGTGAGATCGATTGTGATGCGTTTGTTTAGCCATAGATGTACGCCATGGTAGCATGATAGTAGGAGCTTGACACATGCATTAACCTCCTGGTGCCTCCCAAAATGTGGAATCTTCATCACATTCAGGATGGTGGACTATGCGAGGTTCATAGTCCATGGTTGGGGGATTATTTTTGAGTTCTTCCCCTTCGTCCTAGTCAAATATTTGTGTGGGGCGAGCATACTATGGTTCTTGCGGTCTCCTAGGTTAAAGTCGCTGAATTTTAATATCGCGATCTTATCCTGCTGCGTTCTAACTGCACATATCCCCTTCGGGAGGTACACAGTAACTAGGGTGTAATTGAAATCCCTGGGGACACTTTCACGACTCACCACACCAGCCAAAGGTGGGATGTAGTCGGGCAGGATAGTTAGGATTAACTTTGGGTTTTCCAAGTCATATCGATGCTTGGTTCTCTTCTCTGTTGCAGATCGAGATGGTTCAGATCCACGAGCAGTCGATAGGGAGGCTTGCACTCCTCTCATCGACGAGGCTTGAATACCTGCAGACATTACTTTCTCGGCCATTAGATTGATTAGAACTTCTTCGACACACTTTTCAGCTGCACTAAGTTTGTACGACATACACACTCAATATCAGATAACTTAGATTGATGAATGGGTGCTTAAAGCAATAGAACAGGTGTCAATCTTAGTAAACACAACACGATAGCAATGAGTTGGCTTGGATACAATTAAAAAAAGTGTTCTCTGTACAACAATCGACAGAATAAGTAGAAAGTGGGGTAACCGATCTCTCCAATGGACAAGAGGCCTTCATCAATGCGGTTCTGTCTATTGCAGCGTGGATCCAACGGTCTGATGACGATATTTCTGGTCATAACTACTGTTCTAACCATTCGGGAGGGTCGGTATAATAGTCATAATGCCTCCAATGGTTATATTTCTTCTCCATGGAGAAGTCCCATGTTGTGTTGTTATGATATCCCGACAAAGTTACAGTTTTTCAAATCTTCTTTCTGTGAAGTTCCTTCTGGAACATTTTGCAACTTTTCTCTCTTCTTACTGAGCTTTCTAGCCTTCCTCCCTGCGATCTTTGTCTCGGTATTCCTCTTTCCATTCTGATTCTTATCTCCTTTTGGCATAGTAACTTCACGTTGTTGAGATTCTTTCATAGGGTTCAAGGGAAATACTTCTTCTCTGTCTGGGGTAGGTGCTCCATGATTCTGTGAGTCTTCTTGTGTTCTTTCAACTTCGACATCCAATTTTTTGGTTCTAAACAACTTTGATCTGTTCTCCTGTTATACAATCAAGTGCGCTATCCTCCTAGTCATGAAATCTTTTAATTCTTGCTTCTTCTGTTCTAAGACTTCCTCTTCTTTTCTTCTGGCCTGATCCTTCTCAATCCATGTTTTTCCTAGTAACATAGAAAATGGGGCACTGCTCTCAATAAATTTAACAACCTCAAAATATTTCTCTGTTGATGTTCCATGAGCCCTCATAAATATCTGGGTGAGTCTTCCACATAGGGTTATTATGTTTCCTCTGAATAATCCCATTCCTCCCAATGAAGGAATGATAACAGGCTTTCCTAAAATTTCCCAAGTTTTTTCTGTCATGATATTCACCTGTGTTTCTCCATCCAGAACACAGTCAATGTC
>JZKD02S1600548.1:0-29772 GCA_000966675.3 Picea glauca
TATATTGCTGATATATGTTGTTGATATGTGCTCACATCTAACTGGTTATAAATGACAACAATGGGTAATGAATAAATGTTGAATGCTAATTGATGAGTTCTTGTGCAAGAGGGAAATTTTGGGGAAAAGAGCCCCACACTCATTCACCCCCTCTCTAAGTGTGGTAGGTGTGTCCAACACTTAGGAAGTGCACATTTCATTTATTATTAATGCAGTCAAACTTATCATTTAGCGTCATTTACCATGTTATTGATCCATGGTATTGACCCATGGTACTGATTAGTTAAGAATTGTCTAAATCTAATTAGTGCATGCAAAAAGAACCCCAACCATATGTGCATTTCTCCCCGGAGAGTCTATATATTGTACTCATTTCAAGCATTAATATACAAGTGAAATACAAATTGGTTCCTTAGCAATATTGTCTTTTCAAGTGTTATTTCATTATTTATTCTCTCTTTTCTTGCAATTTTACTAATGTAATTTTTTCTAACTAGATCTTGACTTGTGCTTAAAATCCTACAAAACATATGAGGATTGTAATTTTGTTTTTTAAAATAAAATTACATTTTTTTTAATTTATTTTTTTCATGGAAAAAAAATATTTACTAGAATTTCATTTTCATTTTTTACTTAAAGGACATGTTATTAAAAAATTGATTAAACCAAATAAAATCCTAAATGACTTTGACAAAAATACCATTCAATCCTAACATCTAATCCAAAAAAGCATACATCTTATTCAATACAACTCTTCAAAACCTATTAAAAAACTTAACAACAAAAGATGTAGATAAAATAAAATATTATTTAATGATTGTAGTATTAATCAATATAGATCCATGTTAACCCAAATCTATCAAGCATAGAAAGATATTAAATCCTTTGAGTTGTAAATTTGTTTAATCATTTAAAATGGACCTATACGGATTGTAGTCTCATTCAATTAAAAAAAACTTAAAATTCAAAACTCATACAAAGATGAATATATCAAAATATAATTTAATTATTTTATTTATTTATTCAAATTGCAACATTAAAAATAAATATCATATTTAAAATATTTCTATTTAATCTAAATTTGATATCTCTTTTTATTTCTGTATACAACAATCTTTGATATGTCTCTTTATATTTCTCTATACAAATTTTTTTTGTATTAAATATATATATCAAATTTCCCAATTTTATATAAAATATAAAAGATATTTTTATATTCTCCCAAAAAAATATTTTTATTTTATTTTAAATATATATTTTACTAACATATAATAATTTTATTATTTATTAAAATATTACATATTTTTTAAATCGATAGATAATGATGTAATCATTAACCATATAGATATGTAACTCAATTAAATTTTAAATTCCTTTTCACCAAAGTCAAACTTGCAAGACAAGATAACTGGATTCTTAAGTCACCCATCTCCATCATTTTATTATATTGAAGATTTTAAAGAGTACCTCACCTCGTGATTACACTTTTCAAGCACACGTGGTGTTCACGAGTTCACCCTAAAAGTATTAACCATGATACTTAAATTTTATTTTTCCCTCTATAACTTTAGAGAAATAAAATTAGAATTTGTTTGTAACTTCGTAGAAGTATATTAATAGACATTAAGCTGATAATTCTCGGTATTATAAATTTTTGTATACTTTGAAAAAAAAAACAAAATAATTATACAACATCATAATAACTTAAATATGAAAATACTTAAAAAAGAAAGGTAAAATTATGAATATGAAAATAAAATCAGAGATTAAATAGATAATAAAAAGATATAAATAAAGTAAAAGAGATCACCAAAACATATATATTATACTCGTCAAAACCGTTTTCACAACTAAAGCAATAGATATATATCATTGCTTCCTTGCCACGCCTTCTCCATTTTTAAGTCCATGTGTTTTATTATAACTAAATAAAATTCTATCATGAAAAATACGTTAGTTTTTATTTACTGAAATATTTTCCAATGTAAACTGAAACATTAAACTGAGACATTTCTATCATATTTCAAACAATTTTATTTTATTTGCCCCACGTTACAATTGTATTCACCCATTGTCCTCGACCATTAAGCTTATGTCTTCATACATTTCCAACCTATCTCACACAATATTATTTATACATTTCCAACCTTCCTACAATTGGAAATGTCTTCGTACATTTCCAACCTTCATACATTAACCTTGACTTATCCATCGACTTGGCTTATATGTCCAGTCGAATGTTCACCGAGTCGATCCACCTCGACCAGCCAGTCAGTGGACTATTCTTTCACATCAAAGAATGTAACAACCCAACATATTCGTAGCTTCAAGGAAAACTTGGTTATGGTGCAAAATCAAATGAAACAAGAAGTTGATCAACATAGATCTGAACATTCTTTTTCCAAAGGGAATCAAGTATTTCTTCGTCTGTAGCCTTATAAACATACATCACTCAAGATAATGTTCCCCAGAAGATAAATCCCATGTTCTATGGTCCTTATTAGATCATACAACGCATTAGAAAGGTGGCCTACAAGTTGGCTCTCCCAACCCACTCCAAGATTCATCCATACTTTCATGTGTCATGTTTGAAGAAGGTTGTAGCATCAAATTGCAAAGTGCAGACCAACCTCCCAAAACATAATGAAGAAGGTTCCATTTAGCTCTAGCTAGAAGCAATAATGGATATTAGAGAGCATCAATTGCGCCAACACACAATCAGGGAAGTACTTATCCAGTGGAAATATATGCAACCAAAAGATGCCATATGGGAACCAACAACAATTTTATAGCATTTTACTCACCTTCGGCCTTGAGGACAATGCTTCTTTCAAATAGGGAGGGCATGTTAGGGTCCTACCCTAACTCCCTTACTTACAATACTTTGTTGATGTATAAGGCCACCTTCCTTGAATAAGGCCCACTAAATAGTTAGTTAATAGTCATTCATTGTAGAAAGGGCCATGTTCATTAATAAGGCCCAAATTAGTTAGTAGGCCCTCATTATAAGTGGGTCCCCAAGTAGCTAAGATTTTCTATTGATAGCTATATATAAAGTAGAAGGTTATGTAATGTTTTGTCCATATTTATTGTTGCATTTGGAGATTTTCTCTTGGAGGTTTCCCCCTTGAAGAGGCAAGTGAACATAACTCTCGATTCTTAAATATCATTAATACAAGAGATCTTTCTTATGGTTTATCTATTTTCTCTTATGTTCTTTGGTTTTGCAAGGGTATTATATTAGATTATGTGTGAACACTCTAAAATTATGGGTTTAAGTACATTACACCATCAAGTTGAAACCCAAGCCTAGCTATGTGGAGAAGCCCAAGCATGGGTCATTGGAACACGCACAATTTTGAGCATATGCAACCTACATGGAGATCAATAGAGCAACGATCAGATGATCATGATCATCCCAAATTAGTTGGCTAATGTGCTAGTGTCCACGATTTTTCTTATTATAGTTGCATGAAAGTGCAATCCAAGGTCACAACCCATGAGAAGGGCACGTAGGCTAGGGCTCAAGACTAACCCAATCGTGAGGTGGAGTCAAAGAGCAAGCTACCTTTCTCTGAAGCTATTGTCATTGGACTTAGAACTATTTTTTTGATATTGTAGTTGAACATATCCACTATAGTATTATCATGCATGTTAAATGATATGGTCCCTAACACTTGTTAAAATATTGTAGAGAAACATAAGCCACATGGTCTAGTGCCCAAACACATTGGCCATTTGTGCGAATGGTGGGGGCATTGAATTTGAGAAAGTAATTATTTTTGTTTTCTATTGAAAATTTGTGGTCGTGTTGCCGACAAGAAACAAAAGTTTTCCATATATCATTTATCAGTCCCTACCTTTCAAGTTGCAGGGACAAATAGTAATAATTTTTTCATTGTTTTATTAGCACGACATGGAAACCAACCACTTTAACCAAAGTTTTAAGAGTTTAATGCAATTTTCCAACTAGCACTTGGTTTTAAGTCCTAAGTTTTAAATTTGAGGCCGTATTTGGCCTCTTCCTGAGGAACACCCTGACCATATCTTAGCTTAAAATCACTTTCAAGTGCATATTTGATGAGTCCAAGTCAAGTAATGCTAGAACTAAGTCTAGCATTACATATGGAAATTAAATGTTAAACCGTTTATCCAATCTTAGATATTTCTCCAATGCTTATTGGAATGCCTTTGAGCTTCCACCTTGTCACTTGTTTCCTATGTCTGGTTGTTGGCATGCTATCCATGTGTTGCACGACCAAGATAAAAACAACCTTATCCTTTCACCATTCTCTTATTACCTCATATTCTTTGCAACCAAATGTCCAATTCATATTCTCGACAACTAGGTCATATTCTCTGCAACCAAATATCCAGGTCGTATTCTCTACAACCATACGTTTCAAGGTGGAGTTCCACCTTTATCTATGGAATTTTTCCTGCAATTTTCCATACATTAGTGAACATTAAATTGCATACATTAGTTAAGCCTGAAACATATTTTCCCACGTAATAGTTAACAATGAACTTACCACCATATATGTAGGTCGTATTATCTACAACCAGAGGTTTCAAGGTAGATTTCCATGAAGGTAAGACATTTTATATGTGCAATTTTCCCTGTAATTTTTCTATATCACACAAAACCCACTCATAAATATAACTATAAAAGAAAAAATAAGCCTAATGCAAAGCTTTGAAGTACCTTATAGCTTGGTTTTTGGATGTCTCTCTAGTGGTCTTTATAGGCGATGAAGCTCTATGATCACTTGCAGCACCTGCAAAGTCCAGGAAACTGGTTGCATCAGGTTCAGGTTGAAGTCATGTTGAGATCAATTCCCGCTTCTAAAATTTCCCTCTCCTTTTCTATTCCCCCAACTTCTTTTGTCTGTTTCTTTTCCCTCTTCTACACTTACCCAAATTCCCCTTTTTTTATCCCTTCTATTCTCCCTTTCTAATTACTATACTTAGTCATTTTTTCAAAAGCGACGGGTTCACGAGTTGGTGGACTTGCGGGTTCTCATTTCCTATTCCCCATATCATGATTCTGATTGACCACTATATCATCCTATACTTAACCGTTTCTATAGTCACGGGTTCCCGAGTTGGCGATTTTCAAACTTTCATATCCCATGTTCCCTAATATACATTTTTCTCCCAAAATATTCGAAATCTACATTTTGACCATTGGACTTCCCAAGCTCCTAAGTATCTCATCTCTCTTATATTGAGTTTGATTGACCCTGTTACAACACTTAGCCAATTTTCTACCTTTCACAACGTCGGGTTCGTAGGTTCATGGGTTCTCGGGTTCACAAAATTTCCCAAATCCTAATTGCTCTCGTATGTACTCACCACCTTCACGCTTTTCTCAATATGCATTTAGTATGGTTGAATGCTAATAACTCATCATGCAGGTCCCGTAAAAATCGTCATTAATAAGCGAGGGGCTTAAGGTGATTTCTTATTAAACCACATTAAAGAACGATTTGCGGAAGATTATATTATATCTCTCAAGCTCTCATTTCAAATATTATCTGGATTAAAAGAACACTCGCGTCAACTTATGGCAATGGAAGCTCGACAACAGTTTTGCAGAGATACTTTGAACATTTTTGGACGCGAGGACCAGAACTTTCAGTGGTCTAGAGTGTATTCTTAATATTCGTCCCCTTCTTCTGAGAAGGAAGTAATTTGGACATCCGAAATTGCTCATGCAGGTTGTGTTCCTGAAGTTTTTGACCGCAAGGAACTAGTTTATTGGTGTGCTGAGAAATATATACCAAGTCAGCGGATTATTCAACTTCAATATCATTCTCTCGTCTCTCTTTCACCTCAAGTGTTCCGTAAAATTCTAAAACTCCCAGACCCAATACTCACCTTCAAAGGTGAAGATTTCAAGGACTTCTGGAAAAATCATGACAACAACCTGGACCTCTTGCCTGAATTTTTGGAGAATCCTGCGGCCATCCCTGAAGATATTACTAGGTTGCAGGTCAAGTCATTCAAAAACCCCTTTCGGGAAATTGCTTGGTTATTCACTGGAGTAATCAGCTAAGAAAATAACGCCAATATTTCTCATATGATTCTTTATATCGTATATTTCACTATCAAGGAGCGAGCCATTTTCGATTGGGGAAAATTGATTTCCATTGAATTCTCTTCCCACTTGTCACACTAAAAAAAAGATAAGAAATTCTTTATGGCCTCTTATTTGGTATTTGCGATAGCACATTGCTATCAATTTCCTAAATTATTTATCTGCAAGAAGGTGAATTGTGAATTTGACCCAGTGACCTTTTGGTACCAAGCGTTGTGCAGGCACAAAGTTTCTCTGTATTTTTATGAATTTTTCAACGACTTTGTCTCGGTTTTTAAAGCATTGTCAATTGAAAATTTCTATGGTATAATTGAATATGATAAGGACGCCATAGATAACTGGCTAGTGTATTACTCCGTAAAAAATCAGGACATTGAAGAAGCATTACATGGAGTTTCCATTGATCTAAGAGACTTGGAGGTCGATCTGTTCAACATTAAAATCCAGCATGAAATCAATGTGGCACTAATGAAAAGTTACATCAAAGAATGGTTCAATAAAGTTATCGATAAACTGACCAATGAAGGGAAAGAATCAATTGAAATGATTCATGTAACCGTTGATGAAAACGATAAAAGAACATCAAAAATCAAATGAAAAGACACGAGAGACCATCATAGTAAGTTTATGCTAATCACATCCTTCTTTTTCTTTATCAAGTCCTTCATCCAGGTATTCCAACTCTTTCACTAGAAAGGTTTAACCGAATACTGATAACTCTTTTTTTCTTCTTACCAGGTCTATTTTTTCTTCTACCGCCCACCGTCTTCCTTCTAAAAGATTATTTCTTGTATTTATTTTCTTTATGGTCCACGGGAGCCCCAATCTCGGTTCTTTAAGACAAACAAATTTACAATTTCAAAGAATATGTAACAGACTATATATATTTTAGAAATTTCAAGAGAGCTACTTTGGGAACAATCTTGATTGTGCTTTGTAACCCTATTTTCATAATATAAAGTAATTGAGTTTGATCTATCATTATCTTTATTTTCATTTCCCATGTGTCCACTCTGTTAAAGTTCTTGTATGCATGCAGATCATCTTCTTTTTATTTTATGTGATAAGAAATATTTATCTTAAACTATGATGGATGTGAGGAAATTTTTCTTATTTGCTTTAAATGTGTGAAGTGTGTGATTCCTGGTCCTTTATCTGGAACTTTCTTTAAAAAGAAAAAAAAAATTCCTTTTATGTTCTCGCAATATTTATGTTTCTTTGAATTACTATGATAAACTTCTATCAAGTCCCACATTTTGAACATATAGAAATCCCAAGAAAATCTAAACATGAGTACCACCTCTACAAAAATGTAGGGGGATTTACATACTCGTGAGGTTGTCATTTCGTTCCTAACGGATTCAAGCGTCAACAAGACACCACACTACCTTCAATAAATATTTTTTACCCACCTCCTTTATGGAGGCCATTCCTTATCTTTGCATAGCCCAAGTCAATTCTCTTATTCAAAAAAATTCTAATACTATTAAGAATTTGCGCCACCATTACACGATGAAGGCATGTCATTTCCAACCACCAAAATAGTACTGTTTTTTATGGGCATGGCTCTTTCAATCTCCCTACCAACACGCTATACCTATCGACCTAGAAGATACCCCGTGCTATAGGGTAGGATATTGATATAAAACAAAAGAATCACTTGCTCAATCAACTGTTGCTAGAAGATATGGAACGACAACATGTTATCATAGATAAAGGACCTTCCTTTCAAAGCCCAATCCTTTCAGTTATTAAATATGTATAGTACCTTAGTAGAGGGAGCTCTTCTTTCTTGGATGAACTTTATCTAGCCAACGTGCCTAGAGAAGGATTTTTCATAACCTAAGTGAGAAGAGATCTTATATCTTAATTCATTCCCTGGTGCCCCCTCCCCGCACCCCACCCATGTGTAAGTATCTCCACCACTTCTATTTTCACAAAAGAAAGTAACATAGACAAAATGATATATCCTTGCTTCTTCACTGAAGGGGTTGGCTGGATAGAAATATCTTGGGTTGATGGGATCATCTTGTTGTGATTGAGGGGAAATCAAAGTCTCACTCATAGGAAGATTGGATTCCCATCCCATCCATTTTTGCATGTTGCAATGAAAATACCCTCCTTTCCTTAGCTACTATCTATATTAACTCACTAGGGAGAAAACAAACTAGGGCTTGGGTCGGCCTCCCTCCCGTAACAAGTCCTCATCCTGGTTACTTACTTGGATTTCGAACGGGCTTTTCCTCCTCTGATAGTAAGAACACATATTTGGATTTGGATCTACTATTGGATCCTCTCGATCTCCAACTGAGTATCTATCTACTGAATATGGAGATGGAACTACGTGAAGGGAAGATGGGACTATGGTGGGGAATAGTCCAACTCCAACTTGACTTTGAACTCGACCTGGATTTGGATCTGAAACAATGGGATTTATTGGAAATATAATGGGAAATGAAATTCCAATGACTCCAACATCTCGATTTGGACCTTTGAGTCTTAAAGGAAAACTAGTGGATTATGGGGGGTTGTTTCTCTTTGTTTATAGATTACTACAAACAACAAACCATTTGTTAGAGATAATATGTAGGTGAGACACTTGTTGTATGAGAGATATGTATTATGTAATGAGTGGAATATGATTTATGATTTTGCACATGTGATTATGTACATGCATGCTACGTGGAAGGTGATTTGATAAATGACCTCAAAAAGATAGGGTTGTAATGAACTACACGTAAAAAAACTATGTAGATTAATTTTCAATAAATGTGACCAACTCGTTCATAAAAAACTTTGACTCTTTTTTTTTTCTCAAATGGTGTGACTCTATTTTGATTTCATCCCCCTTGCATATTATTATATTGTTACTTTTTGATGTGAACTTTGATCAATTCCCACCTTCATAATAGTTTCATCTTGTTAAGATTCAAATTGATATCAAGTTGGTGAATAAGCATTTGTCTCATTCATGTGAACTGAAATGACCTGGTAAGTAAGATATGAGGTATCTCATTGGGACTTCATGAACTCAACTCATGGCTTCTTTATTTGTTAAGGAAAATGAAATTGTTAGGATATTCTTAGTATATAGTTAGAGACAACAAGGGCTACATCACATCAAGGAGTTGAAAGATAATTCTTTCTCGGAGAGAAGCGAAGGAATCATTGGTTTGGATCTTTCTTGCCAACACCACACAATGTCTGGTCAACTACTTCATCGTGAAATGATATTTGAATTTAGGATAAATTTATGTTCCTAGTTTTGATCCCTCTCTTAAGAATGGAAGGGCGTTAGTGGTGGGCACGAACGAGCCTGTAAATCAGTTAGTTTCATAATATGATCATGTCTCTTATACCCTACCTCCTTTGCAACATTCAAGGATTCAACCTTGCGAGTCCCTTTCTTCGGATTCAGTTCTCATGTTGTTGCATCAATGGGTTCTTGAACATGTGATTTCCCATGCACAATTGCTAGAGAATTTTTTCCCTTTGCAGCTTGAGTTGTTAATAAGGATATGTGTTTTTTCCATTGGGTATATTTATGCTTAGCCATATGTTGGAACACACACAATTTTGAACTTTTGAGATTTATATTTTTCACCTCTTAGGAATAAATTTTTTCCCAAAGAAAGCAAAAACTTGGAAAATGGCCTTTTAATTTTAAATCAAATTCATTGTTTGTTATTTAATAATAAAGCGCGTACAATATATGTCATCGATGAGTTTCCTTAATTTGATCGAACGATCCTAATGATCTTCGAAGTTTTGGAGCCACCTAAGTTTTAAAGAGTCGGTCTCTAATGGTCACTTCAGAGCTCCATGCTTCGGATGTTCCAATAGGTCTAAACAGTGGAAACCACAAAGCTCCCAAACCCAAAAGTAACAACTCGCGATAAATCCTAAAGAACACGAGTCATAGGACACGTGTCTTTTAAATCTTTCATGAGCTAACACGTGGCACTTATTTTTGAAATTTCATTAGATGGTTCACACGCTCTCGAGTGACACATGGCACCTCTCTTTTCTCGACATGTCATCCATAATGACATCATCTTTTCCACGTCACTCCAGGAGATGGCCCTTTGGGAGTTTAACAAAGAGTTAGTTCACAAATCACCAAAGTTTCAAAATGTCGAAGTATTGGACATTTCAAAGAGTAAAAAGGAGTTAATAAAACATTTAATAACAAAAGTTAATCGCGATTAAGAGTTAATTAATTACTTCGTAGTTTCATATTTCAAAAAGTTTCCTTGTGTTGTATTCAAAAACCTATGAAGTTCGAACTTCCGAAATACTTAAAATTAAATGCGATTAATTAATACTTAGGGAGATTACTCATAAATTAATTACTTCGCAGTTTCAGATTTTGGGAAGTTTCCCTTGTGTTATAGTCAAAACCCCCGAAGTCCAAACGTCCGAAACACTTGAAGTTAATACAACATTTAAACATGATTAATTAATATTTAAAAGTGATTATTTAGATATTAATGCCTCTGCAGATTCAGAATTTGAGAGGTTCCCACCCTGTCNCATCCATTTTTGCATGTTGCAATGAAAATACCCTCCTTTCCTTAGCTACTATCTATATTAACTCACTAGGGAGAAAACAAACTAGGGCTTGGTTCGGCCTCCCTCTCGTAAGAAGTCCTCGTCTTGGTTACTTACTTGGATTTCGAACGGGCTTTTCCTCCTCTGATAGTAAGAATACATATTTGGATTTGGATCTGCTATTGGATCCTCTCGATCTCCAACTAAGTAACTATCTACTGAATATGGAGATGGAACTACGTGAAGGGAAGATGGGACTATGGTGGGGAGTAGTCCAAGTCCAACTTGACCTTGAACTCGACCTGGATTTGGATCTGAAACAATGGGATCTATTGGAAATATAATGGGAAATGAAATTCCAATGACTCCTACATCTTGATTTGGACCTTTGAGTCTTAAAAGGAAAACTAGTGGGTTATGGGGGATCGTTTCTCTCTATTTATATATTACTACAAACAACAAACCGTCTGCTAGAGATAATATGTAGGTGAGACACTCGTTGTATGATAGATACATATTATGTAATGAGTGGAATATGATTTGTGTTTTCTCACATGTGATTCTTTGAATGCATTCTACGTGGAAGGTGATTTGATAAATGGCGTCAAAAAGATAGGGTTGTAATGAACTATGTGTAAAAACACTATGTAGATTAATTTTTAATAAATGTGACCAGTTTGTTCATAAAAAACTTGGACTCTTTTTGTTTTCCTCAAATGGTGTGACTCTATTTTGATTTCATCCCCCTTATTTGGATATTATTATATTGTTACTTTGTGATGTGAACTTTGATCAATGCCCACCTTCATAATAGTTTCATCTTGTTAAGATTCAAATTGATCTCAAGTTGGTGAATAAGCATTTGTCTCATTCATGTGAATTGAAATGATATGGCAAGTAAGATATGAGGTATCTCATTGGGACTTGATGAACTCAACTCATGGCTTCTTTATTTGTTAAGGAAAATGAAATTGTTAGGATATTCTTAGTATATAGTTAGAGGTAACAAGGGATACATCACATCAAGGAGTTGAAAGATAATTTCTTTCTCAGAGAGAAGCGAAGGAATCATTGGTTTGGATCTTTCATGCCAACACCACACAATGTCTGGTCAACTACTTCATCATGAAATGATATTTGAATTTAGGATAAATTTATGTTCCTAGTTTTGATCCCTCTCTTAAGAATGGAAGGGCGTTAGTGGTGGGCACGAGCCTGTAAATCAGTTAGTTTCATAATATGATTGTGTCTCTTATACCCTACCTCCTTTCTAACATTCAAGGATTCAACCTCGCGAGTCCCTTTCTTTGGATTCGGTTCTCATGTTGTTGCATCAATGGGTTCTTGGACATGTGATTTCCCGTGCACAATTGCCAGGGAATTTTTTCCCTTTGCAGCTTGACTTGTTAATAAAGATATGTGTTTCTTCCATTGGGTGTATTTATGCTTAGCCATATTTTGGAACACACACAATTTTGAACTTTTGAGCTTTATATTTTTCACCTCTTAGGAATAAAATTTCGCCCAAAGAAAGAAAAAACTTGGAAAATGGCCTTTTAATTTTAAATCAAATTCATTGCTTGTTATTTAATAATAAAGCACGTACAATATATGTCGCTGATGAGTTTCCTTAATTTGATCGAACGATCCTAATGATCTCTGAATTTTTGGAGCCACTTGAGTTTTAAAGAGTAAGTCTCTAATGGTCGCTTCAGAGCTCCGTGCTTCGGATGTTCCAACAGGTCTAAATAGTAGAAACCACAAAGCTCTGAAACCCAAAAGTAACAACTCGCGATAAATCCTAAAGAACATGAGTTATAGGACACGTGTCTTTTAAATCTTTCATGAGCTGACACGTGGCACTTATTTTTGAAATTTTCGTTGGATGGTTCACACGCTCTCGAGTGACACATGGCACCTCTCTTTTCTCGACATGTCATCCAGAATGACATCATCTATGCCACGTCACTCCGGGAGATGGCCCTTTGGGAGTTTAACAAAGAGTTAGTTCACAAATCACCAAAGTTTCAAAATGTTGAAGTATTGGACATTTCAAAGAGTAAAAAGGAGTTAATAAAACATTTAATAACGAAAGTTAATCACGATTAAGAGTTAATTAATTACTTCGTAGTTTCATATTTCAGAAAGTTTCCTTGTGTTGTATTCAAAAACCTATGAAGTTCAAACTTATGAAATACTTAAAGTTAAACGTGATTAATTAATACTTAGGGAGATTACTCATAAATTAATTACTTCGCAGTTTCGGATTTTGGGAATTTTCCCTTGTGTTATATTCAAAACCCCTGAAGTCCAAACTTCCGAAACACTTGAAGTTAATACAACATTTAAACACGATTAATTAATATTTAAAAGTGATTATTTAGATATTAACACCTCTGTGGATTCAAAATTCGGGAGGTTCCCACCCTGTCACATCCAAGACTCCCGAATGCGAACCGTCGAAATATTGATGGCATTTATGATCGATTAAAGATAATGATTTCAAACGAGGATTGCAGATCACCAGGTAGTCAATTCCATTAAGGTTAATAAATTCCTCGTTAGTGAGGCTATACAAAGACTGATAAACTTTTTTTTTTTTGAATAAAATCACTTCAATTTAAAAATCATTTTCACCATTCGCAATTAGTAGTTTTATCTAGTGAAGAACTCACAGACTTCCCCTGTAAAAGGAAAGATCACTATGTTTCCTTGAGGATTATGGTGCCATGAAAAATGACAAAAACGCTTGATGCAATGGGTGAGGATTCAAACCCGAATGCATATGTTCTATCGGACACTACTCCGCGAGTCACAGGCACCATTAAAACTTGGACGCAATTTTTTGAGATCCTGGAACATGAAATCATCAACTGTCCAGAAGACTCTGTCGAAGAAGACGATGAATCTTATGCAACTAATATTAGACATATAGCCCAGTCGAATATGCACAAGATAGCTGCATGGCTAAGAATCATGCCTTACAATGATATGATAAGTTGGGCCTTGGAACATTTTGATATCCAGACCAGGAGCATCATCAACCACCAGCAGGTTATCTTCGGCTCTTTCCGACTAGAACACCTACAAGTAATGTACAAACTCTCCCCTACTCCCAAATACACTTACAATGTTACATTCTTTCTAGAGTTCAAGAGAAAAGAATGCGCCCAATGTGCCAAGAGCGGTCATGATATAATCAAGAGCTAGTGGGGACATCTGGAGAAATTTAGAACTGACACTCATGGTACGTACACCACAGCGTATTTAGATGCTCATATGTTGTATGTAGCCATGATTCTCTGTCTCCTGTTCGGGAAGAAGATCCCTACACATTTTTCAATGGAGTGGGTAGCCATCATGAATGAGGTAGATAGGGTTACACCTTCAATTGGGCCAAAATGTTGTCGGATAATTTAGCCAAGGAAATTGTTGATTAAAAAAAAGCAAAATAAAAAGGGCATCCTACCCCTTTTTACATGTTAGCATATGTTATGGATGTCATATGTTTCATGATTCATTTTCCCCTAATGAAATGGAGTTGGACCTCGGCCAGTTATGAAGCTATTCATTTTTATCACTCCAAGGTATGGGAGGAGAAAGCCAAGGATTGCTTTTATGAAATCCGTCACAATGTCATAGTACATGTTCACATATCCATTTATGGTCACTTGCCTCTCCGGATTTCAGAGAGGATTATTGGAAACCTAGGAAAGCTCACAGATTGGTTCATTGAGGAGAATTTCTCCTACATCATAGTTTTTGGTTGCTCAATTCCTCCTCATGCTCTCCCACAATTTTTACCCTATAGGCTAGTGTGCAGAGAAGCAGCGTACCAGACAGTGGCAAGAGGTATCAGCAAGGAGCTGAAAGTAGCTCAGAAAAAGGTTTGGATGAATTTCCCCATTCAAGTTGGCATGTTTACATTATTGGATTTTGGCCACTCCAAAGTTGAGGCCACATCCCTGGAAGATGTCAAATTGGTTGACAGCGATTTCAATAAACATGATCCACATAAGATAGTGGAAAACCATCTGGCTCATTTTAACATGAAGCAGTACATGCATGAGAATTACCCTTATGAAAAAATATTAAAGGGAGTTATATCTTATGAGGAAGTCCAAATTATATTCTTGACCCTACCCCCATACCAACAAACTGGTTTCCTCAACTTTCAGAAACATAGGCGGAACAGTCTGCTAAAGATATTGTAGGGAGAGTCAATAGCCGCACCTCCTTCACAAGAAGCTAGGTCTACAAGATCTGAGCCAAGCTCCTCCACTAAACACAAAGCCGAAAAGGTCCTGAAAATCCCAGAGGTATTATTTCAGGAGATAAGAACATCACTATCAGTACTAAATGATCTAGAGGTGATAGCACAATTCAAGGCCTTCATGAATCTAGGAAAAATTGTCTCTCATTCCACACCAACAACTCCGACTGGCACCCTGAATACAATAGGACAACAACATTCCACCAAAATTGCCTCTTCCATTGCATCATTAAACCCTCTACAAACCAGCTTCAGAAATCCTAATTCCGGACTCACTTTCATAGGTGATATTACTCCATCTCACCCGAAGAGATGCCTCCATCAGATTTATTTTTCAGCAAGAAACGAAGGCTATCGTGAAAATATAATCTCACCAAAAGGATGGAGTCATCACTAAAAGGAAAATAATGGTGTATGACAGGAATGACCATGATGGTCCAAAGTTTGCAAAATAAGTTGCAGGTCCATTAGGTGATTTTCCCACTGCCAAACAATGGTTAGTGGACAATTTGACTGAACAACTACAACATAAGTGCCTCTTGGTAGAACATCTGCAAAATCAGATATATACTACAGAGAAAACTATCATAAGCAGAATGAACTGGGAATTTGAGCAAATCAGGGATGGTGATCGACATCAAATTAAACAACTACAGGATAACCTTGAGTTGCTCCACCAGAGTTCACAAACCAACCAATATCTGGTCACTCGGCGTGATGAGTTGATAGATCAACGACAGGCCAGATTAACCCTAACAGAGGATACAATGATAGACATTTCGGTTGTTGGCCCTCGACCAAGTTTTGAGGAAACCTTGGTCAAGTTTGACCACTTTTTGGACTTCGACGCAGTGATCGAGGAAGGAGCACCCAGGCGGAGATGATATCGCGGATCTCACTTGTTTTGTGGGCCTTGTGGATCCAGCAAGGGGTTCCTTAGGGTATTTTTAATGGGTTATGGGATGTCAGCCCATGGGTTTACCCATGATTAGGCCTTATTGTAAAAGTATAAATAAGTAAGAATGTAATGTAGAAAGAAGAGACTTAGAGAGCGAAGTATAAGTAGCTAAGTGCAAGAAGTTATGGGTGATTTGTGCAATAGAATGTGTATGTAAGGCTTTGTTCTTGATATAGGAGTTGGCTTTGTACCTTGACCTAATTTTGGGAAGGAGCATCTAGTGCTCAGTGCACAGATCTCCTTTCCTCTGTGAGGCTTGGCTCTGTGGCTTAGTCCACAAGAGAGGGTGAATGTAAGAGATTGAATAATAATAAAGAAGACGAAGCAATTGGTGGACGTAACCCCACATTGGGGTGAACCACGCATATCTTGTGTCTTTGGTTGGCTTTGTGTTGTGTTGTTTATGCTATGAATATGCTCAGTGCTTTTCTTATTATGTTTATTAGATAGATATGTTGATGCTTAGTGCTTTACTTAAAGATGAATGAATGTTAGATCTAACTTTGTGTTGTGTGATAAGTGGTTGAAGTGCTTACTCTTTAATGTTACTGCGCTAATCCATATTAGGGTTTGTTCTGCGATGTTAATAAAATCTCATGAAATAATGAATACCACCTTTTTAAGTGTGGCTAGATACTCTGCGAAGTGTTATAATTACAGATCTATGTCCCAGCTTGGTTACATACACCTAAGTCCTGTAACCCCCCCTGCTTCTACCTTGAGTGCGACTTATCCTACTACGCAGGTGTTGCCAAAAGGGTCGATATTTAGGGTTTTGTTGGTGCGTTGAACCCTAGGTCTGCCCCTATGCCAACAAATGGTTCCGTTGTTGGGACATGAAACTGTGATTGTTGGGAACTGAAGTAAAGAAAAGAGAAGATTTGTGCGTAGATATGTTTCTGTAGTGTGCAGTATTCTACTTGAATTGCGAAGCTCTATGCTAAGAAAGAAACCCGATCTGAAGAAACAATGTAAGATCTTAAAAGAGGTAAAGCTTTGTGCTTTGATAAGAGTAAGATAAGTGAAAATTTGTGTTTCGAAAGCATGAACCTAGGTATGTTTAATAGATTATGTCCTAGTCTGAAGGCTAGGGCGCAGTTCGAAGAAAGAGTTGATCTAAGTAGAGATAATAGAAATGAATAAAGATATGTTATTCCTATGCATTGAAAGAATTTTTGGACTAATAAGTGGATGCAGGAACCTAGAAAGAATTTTTGCAGATTGCAGGTCCAACATTGTGATCCTAGTGCGCAGTACAGAAGAGGTTGGGGAACATATAAGAGAAAAAGAGGATTGACACTATGTTATAACTACATAAGACCGGGACATCTTGCTAAGGAATGCTCTGGTACGGGTCCTATTTGTCGTTTTTGTAAAATTGTTGGTCATGAAGTTTAGGATTGTCCAAGAATGATTGCTAAAGTTGAAAAAATGAACATGAGGCAAGAAAAAGAAATTCAAGAGACTAAGAACATGTTAGGATTCCATAAAGAGAATAGATCAAAGGAAGTTCAGACTACATTAGTGAAGTTTAAAGAAATGATGGATATTCATAAAGATGTCAGCTTACTAGAGATCTTGAAAGTAAAACAGCGCATAAGTGCAAGAATAGAAGACTTCAACATAGACTGTCTTGGATGAAGAAACACAAGTGAATATTATGACATAAGACACTTGGGAAATTTTGGGAAATCCCACTATGGTACCTTCACTGGGAAGGATAGGCTTGTTTAAGGGAAAGATGATAACCCTATGTGGAAGAGTTACTAAGGTACCTATTATTATCCATGGAACATTGAATGAAGAGGAATTTGAAGTCATTAAGTTTGTTGAGAAAAATGCCCCATTCCATCTTCTATTAGGAAAGACTTGGCTTGAGAAAGATCAGATTAGAAGGAAAGCAGAGGAAGAAGATACAAAAAATAAAAAGAAAGAGCTAAGAGATTTCATAGCTATCAAAATAGACCGACTAATAGAAGAACAAGAAGATAAGTCGAAGCAACATAAGGCAAGAGAATTAATTGTCGAGGTCAAAAGAATGCAAGAAGGTTTGAAGGATCTATCCATGCAAGAAAGAAGAATACCCACCCAAGAATTAATAAGAGAAGGGATATTAAATTTTAACCCTTTGAGAGCACATCAGCAGTGTGAAGTCACTATGCTAGGAGAAGATAAGAATAATAATGGAAAGAGGAATCTGGAAGCAGTTAGAGAGACTCAGATCACAGGAAAGAAGGCAAGGAAGCTCAATAAGAAGAAAGCCAAGTTCGAAAAGCTACAAGAAGATATAGAGAACAAATGGAAGACTTCGCAGGAGGTAGGCTTGCAGGATTTGAACCTCACAGGAACAGCAGGACCGCACAGAATGGGACTTCACCCTGGAGAACCTATATGACCATTGGAGGCACCCCGATCGTTAGAACAACGCTATAGAATGAATAGGAAACACATTTATGAGTGAATGGACTGCGTTTGGGACATTGATATCGTGCCATAACGGAAAAATTCACATTGATGGAAGCATGCCTGCCCATTGGAAGAATCTGTTATGATGCTCGCTTATTTAACCCGTCGGACGCTATGTCAGGACCCCTTTTTACCACCCGTGAATAATTGATCCAAGAAGAGAATTGATTGTGTATTGAGTTGTGTAATCTGACCTCACCACCCATTTTTTTACCCTGCCTGTCTGTTCACCTACCTGACCTATCTGTTTAAAAGGGAGAATGTCGGGTGAACCTAGTGCATTAGAGAAGTCTATCGAGGAGATCCTCATGAATATAATGGCTGACATATAGTTTTTTGAAGGTGTACAAGCATCGTCGACCAGGGGAATGCGGTCTTCCCCTTCGACTGGACGTCGTTCTATCCTTGTTAACCCCGTGACTGAGCAGTGAAGTAAGAATCACGGCGATCTGGCTAATGCAAAGTAGATCCTGTAAATCTTACCAGATTATATCCTGCCTTTGGCTAGCGCAGTTAACCGCGAAAACATCCCACAAGACTTCGAGTACACTCTGGTCACCGCATACATCCTGAAAGGAATCCGCGTACTTGGGAGTCAGTTGGGACAGATCCCACTACTAAAGAACATCGACTTCAACCTTGGAGACAGAAATAACTACACTATGCTCGCACCCCACTGATATTTGACAAAGACAACTGGGAAGAAGCCTCGCCTGGTCTCCCATCCATGGATTAAGGAGTTGGCACAGTCCACTATGCTAAATGTGATGAAGATTCCCCATTTTGGCCGTCACCAGGAGGTTAATGCTTGCGTTAAACTCCTCTTGTCGTGATACCATGGGGGATACCTATGGCTCGACTGGTATATTACTGTGGATATGATGTTGATACACTTGATTACAGGATTAAGCATGCAAGGACCCGATCCTCAACATTTTTATCCAGGGAAGGCCTCAGACCGCTTCCTGGCATAGCACATCAAGGAGGCTTACGATGAAGTCGAAAAGGGAAAGTGAGGCTACAAGGTAGCCTCTATCCAAGATGTCGCAGTGTGCCTCGCTTTCCAACTCATAGCTAGAAATATTGTAAGAAAAAACAACCCCACATAGGTCACCGGGTTCATGGTGGACCTCGCAGAAAAATGTGTGGAGGGAATGCAAATGAATTGGGTGAGTTACCTCATCAACAAACTTGAGAAAGACTACCACGAAGCTCAAGATCAAGGATACAAATTCCACTTCAGTTGGTTGATCGTGTTGATTGCATTTGTTGCTTGGAAAATGCCTGAAGAAGCCACCTTCCTAGAGATCGAACCATCAGATTCGTTGGTCGCTAGGTTCTCCACCTTATGGTACACCAACGACATGTCAAAGTAATGGAAGTCCAACGTTGTATTCCATGTGTATTATCAACAACTGAAGGTTTCCATCGAGTCATTCCCACTCATGACACCGCTCACCCTACACCATTATAGACTGATAGCCAAGTTCCATGCAGATCCACATTTTATCTATATCATTGTACGCAGAGATGAGAGCAAGAAAGAGATACAATCATATTACAAGTTGATAGATGAAGACATGGAGCAGATCACGAAGGAGTGGCCGAAGGAATTTCAGACACCTGTTGCTGATGCAGAACTTTCCGACACTGACATTATAGGAAGCCCCTTGGTCACCCAGTTTGAGAATGTCGAACAGTCCAGTGGGACGAAGAAGAAGAAGAAGAAGAAGGAATTCCATAATATAGAGAATGATGAGGAAGACATCGCCTCTGAAGAAAATGGATCTAGCTCGCTAGGAGGAGACGAAGAAAATGGACAATGAGGATGGGATGCAAGAGAAAAGAAAGGAGAAGGAGAAGCTACACCGTCGAATGATCCCCCTAATGAAACAGTAACACCGCAGAAGAGGAAGGTTTCTACGCAGAAACCTTTAGCAAGAAAGAATATGCACGCCAGTAAGCCCTAGCTAGAGGCCACGCTCATGAAGGACGACATCAGCTTGGTTCGCGGAGTGATGGAGGATGATTCTGAAGATCTCTTGCAGAGATATGGAGTGAAGAAAGAGGAGTTGTATGGAAGGGTCGAGAAGGAACTGAAGGAACTAAAATAAACTATTCAATTAATCTACGCAGTACCTACTATGCCCTCCTCATCACAGAATACAGAATTGGGAGATGAACCATCCCAAATGAGAAGACTTGCATATGCGATCGAGGCTTGACTTCAGAAAATCCAGGAAGAAAAAGAGAAGGTCATAGAAGCCCTGAAGAAAGAGAACAATGAATCCTTAGAACAATTACACATAGCATAGTACTATGTAACCGCCTATGAAAATGAAAAAGAAGATTTTTAAGATGGTCCAGAAGGAAAAAGTCCATCTATAGAGAGAAAAGGAGCAGTTTCTCGCAGAATGGGCCACGGTTAAGGAAGTTTCTAGTAAATCACTTCGCTTTGTGCCAGCCTTGGCACAGGACTAACATGAGTCGGTTGAGATTCAAGTGGCAAATCTCGCTGAGACCATCCAGCAGCTTCAAACGAGAATAACAGAGTTGGAGATCCAAGCAGTAACGAAAACTCTACAGGAGGTGCATGATCAGAGGGAGGAAGCCGCTAAGAATTTAGTTACAAGAATCAGAGGGCTTGCATAAGAATGCAAATAGCTGAGTGATAGAAGTACACGGACTTATGAACGCCTAGCATAAGATCCATAGCTAAGGAAACTGGAAACGCAGTTACAGGAGGCGCAACAGCAGGCACTATCAGTACAGGCATAGATGAAGCTGCTCATTGTAGTTGAAAGAATGAAGAGGTCCCAGGAGCAGTGCATGATGAAGCAACAGATTATTGCCATCCAGGGCAAGGTAATGGAAGTCACGTAGAAACTATAACCTATGCAGGATGAAGCCTGCAATGTGTTTGAATAAATTGAAGGACAAGGATCGCAATTGGACCAAGTGGTTGCAACAACATAATAACGCTTGGAAGGGCCTGTTACAAAGAAATTGATCCAAGATCTCATCAAGCAGGAGGCTCAGGAAAAGAAGCAATTCAAGTCATCTTGAGTTATGCTTGAGGCCTTCGAAGTAGAGTTGACCAGACCTGAGTGAATTAGGATGAGTCACAGGTGAGTGTTGGCCCTCGACCATGTTTTGAGGAAACCTTGGTTAGGTTTGACTAATTTTTGGACTTCGACGCAGTGATCAAGGAAGGAGTGCCCAGGCAGAGCTGAGATTGCATATCTCACTTGTTTTGTGGGATTTGTGGACCCAATAAGGGGTTCCTTAGGGTATTTGTAATGGGTTATGGGATGTCGGCCCATGGGTTTACCCATGTTTAGGCCTTATTGTAAAAGTATAAATAAGTAAGAATGTAATGTAGAAAGGAGAGACTTAGAGAGCGAAGTCTAAGTAACTAAGTGAAAGAATTTATGAGTTCTTTGTGCAACAAAATGTGTATGTAAGGCGCTATGCTTGATAGAGGATTTGGCTTTGTGCCTTGACCTAATTTTGGGAAGGAGGATATGGTGCTCAATGCGCAAATATCTTATCCTCTGCGAGGCTTGGCTCTATGTCTTAGTGCACAGGAGCAGGTGAATGTAAGAGATTGAAGAATAATAAAGAAGACAAAGCAATTGGTGGATGTATACCCACACTAGGGTGAACCATGTATATCTTGTGTCTTTGGTTGGCTTTGTGCTATGTTTTTTATGTTATGAATATGCTCAGTTATTTTCTTATTATGTTTATTAGATAGATCTATTGATGCTTAGTGATTTACTTAAAAATGAATGAATGTTAGATCTAACTATGTGTTGTGTGCTAAGTAGTTGAAGTGCTTACTCTTTGATGTTACTGCACTGATCCATATTAGGGTTTGTTTTGCGATGTTAATAAAATCTCATGAACTAATGAATATCACCTTTTAAGTGTGGCTAGAATACTCTGCAAAGTGTTATAATCATAGATCTGTGTCCCAAATTGGTTACAGACACTTGAGTTTTGTAACCCCCCCTACTTCTACCTCAGGTGAGAGTTCGCCTACTTCACAGGTGTTTTTGAAAGGGTCAGTAGTTAGGGTTTTTTTGGTACATTGAACCCTGGGTCTTCCCCTGTGCCAACATCGACCTTCAAAACTCAAGCATAAAAAATCAAAGAGAGGTTGGAAGTTGCCCAGCAAGAACTTTATCTGAAAGTAGATTCCATCCGGAAATGCTATTAGGTTGTAGACCTTTCCCTAAAAGATATCTATTTCAAGTAAAAAGAGGCCTGCTCATCTCGGTCTAAGTTTCAATAAGTTATCATATTGATGCAGAAAGCTAATTCCCCTGATTTTTCTCTTCTCTCTTATTCTGAACAAGTAAGAGGCGAAATGGCCCTAAAATCACGGGAAACAAATCTGGGAGATGGCAAGAAACTTGCCAGAGAGGTGAAAGAGGCTTGTCTAGAGGCATTGTCATCATTAAACAAAAAGTTGATTTGAGTTTGAAGGGAGTAATATCTCAGAGACTCTGGGACAAATTGAGATAGAAATGAACCAACAAATCTCCAGAAAGAACAAAGAAGCTACTCATACAACCATCCAAGAGATGAGCCAGATTGATATTCTTAAAATCAATTAATGGTTGGTTGATCAAATTTCGCGATTCCATGCCATAGTCCAATAAGTGAACAAGATTCAGGAAAATCTTCCCCAAATACAGGAGAAATTGTTCGCCTTCGAAGTAAATGAGAGGATTGAACCTTCAAGATTCGTGATAGCATTGATGGATAGATGCACCCAATGCATTGAACTGGGAAAAGAAAGTGTATCCGGGAGAAAATGAGAAAACATGAATAGTTTCCACCCCTTCCACCCTCTCTACCTTTCCCCTCCAACAATCACTTACCTCGTCTAACCCTACCACTCACATTCTCACCTCCACTCATCCCACCTCACCATCAGACACTTGTTTCCCCATCATTATTTTCATGGACAATTACTCTTCCCTGTAACCGTTATCCATCCTTTGACGAGCCAAATTTGTGCTATTCATCTAATTATCCTCCCCCCATGACCTCAACTACAGTTCATTTCCCCATTGAACACACCCGAAGGGACAGATGGAAACGAGATCAAATGACCAAGACAGTAAGCCAAATGATTGAGGTGGCCTTAATGACTTGTGTGCCCAGCTCAAATTTCAGAGGAAAATGAGCGATTCTACCAGTAGACGAAGAGATAGAGGAAAGCGCCAACGAAATTCATCAATATTTACACATTGTTGGTTTATTCATATGTATTCTATCTTTAGTTAAATATTGTAAGAATTGCAACGGTTTTCAGTTGTGACATATTTTGTATAATGCATAGATTTAAGATCTATTCACGATTGCTTCTTTCCGAATGTAATAAAGAAACTCTTTTCTAAGTATTAATACAAGTGCAGACAAAGATTCTAAGTTTCGTTCAATTTGAGTTATGTGTTCCCTATGTGTTTCTATTTCTCTAAATTTATTTTTGTAATTCTTGAAGAGTGATTGATTGCAATTTATTATTACATCTACTGCGATCATATTATACCAACATTTAATTTAGTAAACAATTTTTCCTTTGTTATTACTGTGAGTAAAACAAGACCTGTGATCTACGTGAATTACTGCATTTTATATCCTGTTCAAGGGTGTGTCCTCTACTTTTCTTCTACTGCAAACAAGGTGAGACTTATCTATAATTGATACCTGACTTTGTTTAACAGTTTTGTAACTCCTTCTACATCATTTGATATTATAATTGCAACTCAGATAACAAGATACAGCCTCTGTAATGTCCTATTATTAATTTCATTTAAAGATTATTTCTCATAAAACTGAAGGTAGAAAAAGCACTCATTAAAACATCTTTTAAAACCTCTCATGCCTGACATTATTCTTTGACCCTTAGAATCAATCTCAGGAACAACACCATCAATGGATTATTTTAGGAAAGAGTGTATCATCCTAGATGGAGAGGGTAAGGGTATGAACCAGGGGTTTAGTCTCATTATCTTKGGCATAATACAACCAATCCAAGAGTGTGAGTGATTGTTAKCCATYGGTYTCAATTATAAATCACCCCATTCAAGTAAACARATCTTKCTATTTCATTTTYYGTCATGAAGTTRGTAGGAAGGAAGGTAATTATTAACTATTATATGCACACTCACTCATTTATTTTGAAAAKTAAGTGGAAGGGATTGACAACAATAGAGTGATGAAAATACAAGAATGAATGTAKTTACAACCAAAATATCTTAATTAGATACAATGATTTTACTTCACTAAGTGCTTGCTTTGTTGTTGGTAGTGTTTGATTCAATTGCATACCTAAACCTTGAGGAGGCTTAAGCAATCAACAAACTGAAATTTAATTAGTGAMAAAATGCTTGATTGATACAGTCTRRCATACCCTCATTGTTGTGGGAGAACTTGATTTATCACCACTATTTTAGATATCTWTCATATTAGGCATTGATATAACCATGSACACTTCTATTKTTCAATCCTTTACTATACTATGCTATGTTTGTTTGATTTTGGTTGTYGTTTTCACCCTATCCATTTTAATCAATATATTGTAAATATGTATATTAATAAGCTCCATTGAAATCTCATCAAGGTCATAGGGGGTTCCTACCAGTGKATCATTGGAGATMTAGGATAATATTAAAARGAAATGAGCAAGGAAATCCAATGTCTTAGGTTGAATGTTGGTGGTTGACCTTGACTCACTAGACCTTGTTTACCAAGAAGTATAACTAGTTGAAAAGGCATAAGGCAGATAAATATATGGTTCCAAGTCTTGTCGAAGATAGAGCATATTATATTTCATTCCAAAGACACTGGTTTGATTTGAAAAACTATTGGGAAAAAGTAAAATAAGTAACTAGGGAGATAGTCACTATGTTATACTATGTATATATTTCTCGACACAACCACTATTGAAAAAGCCTCCTAGTTAATAAAAGAATGATTCATTCTTGATTTAATTGGTTATATATCAATTAGTGTTCAATTGACTTAGGCCCATGTTAATGTCATGGCTAGCTTGCTTCAATGGGATAGGACGCATTTAAATTTAGATACTTCACGTAAAAGTTAAGACAAGGACTAGCTACTATTCAACTCCCCTTGCCCTTGTTTCAAGGAGATACGATGTCCACAAGTTAATTTGATTGTAGCATTTATAAAGTGTTGTCTTATTGATTAAAATGTAACTTTTTGGTCATGTATGTTGAAATTTTATTTTAAAAAATTATTTAATTTTAAAATGATTTGTCATTAGAATTGCATTTTCATATTTATTTTTTTTAATATATGAATAGACCCCCATATACAAATAGATCCCCGGAAATATCTCTGGCTCTAAGAAGGTATTGGAGGGATATCTCCTCAACCAACATCGCGCGACCTCGTGCTTAACTCCGGTGTGAGCGGAGCCTCCTGACGTCACCAATTATACAATGGATTTCACCACTCCCTTAGTCAGACACATATGTTGAGTTTAATAGACTTGGAGAAATTTACTCACAACATCCTATTCCAAGGCTCTAAATCTTAAGCTAGTTTGTGCACCCTGGAAAATAAAATTGTTTCTAATCAATTTTAAATTTATCAGCATTACTTTTAGTGGCTTTGTTTACTCAAAAGGTGTGGTCGTGAAACTGATGATGTTATGACTCGGCAAGTAAAATAAATGAATATGAATATAATGCAAAGGCCTGACTTCAATTCTCAATAAATGATAAGATTTTCAAAATGAAACTTTCAATTCAATTATGCAATTTCAAATAAGATCAACAATAAGAACCCAAAAGATCAAATGCCAACAATGCAAAATTTATATTTTGTATTTTCAATATAAAAGAATGAAAATGAAACGAATGAACAACAACTTGATATAAAGGCCCTACTGTATGCAAACAAATACAAACCAAGTAGAATATAAAGAAGAAAACACCCATCCAAAGATGCAAGGACAACCAATAAAAAGGATGATGAGAAAGAAAAACCGCCCAAAAATTCAACCAAAGAAAGGTTTCCTATCACTCTACAGGCACTTAACAGACATGATAGAGACCTAAGAAGACTCAACAACCATCAAAAATTACCCAGAAAACATCAAACTCAACAATCAAGAGAAAAAAGGATGATGTATGCGACTGTTCAGGAGAAACCTGCATATATACGCCCCCTACAAAACTATAGTTCACGTATGTACACGATTGTCAGGGAAACAACTGCGTATATGTATTGAAACAGTGTTAGGTTAAGGATAAGGCCAAAAAACTCATACTTAAAATGAAAAGGGGTCGTCAAGTAATCAGACGACAAGAAACTCAATATAAACGAGAGAAATCAAAGGAGAAAAACACTCCAAACCCCGAAAAGAAGATTCATTCCCCAGTATGGTCGCCAATTTTTCTATGGGAAAATCACTCTGTGGCATGGGGTAAACCACAAAAGACGGAAATGACTACATAAATAAACTCTAATATCAAGTATGCTATATAAATAAACATGCTAACAAGACAAGATAAAGATCCTACCTCGTCCAGACATTCGATGAAGTCCACCATTGAGAACTCGACTCAAAGTGATACACCTGCAACTTGTCCTCAACAACCGAGATACGCAAGCATATGGTGATAATATTTAAAGTTAGAAAATATAATAGAATAATCCATCAATATTCATAACAAATACGCCCATGGAATAACAATTCAAATATTTTCAAGACATTAATTAGACGAGAAAAGAGTATTTCTATTAAAATGTAATCAACAGAAGTATATGAATGACAAAATTTTGTGTCGAGACGTTCAAAACTGAGAAACTAAGTCCCTTCCAGCTGGGCCTCCACCACTTCAATCTTCCACCAAAGGAAAGATCATATAAGAGAGACAATGAGGTTTCCCATCAAATAGGGAAGAGCTTGGGGGATAAACAATGTGTTCAAACTTAAAAGGACAAAGGGATTCAGACTCAGTATGAAGTGAATAATTTCTCTATAGTAACTTTGCTCTCAAAGTTGAATTCTTCTCCTCTTCTCCACGTCTTGGATAAGGCCCATTTATAGCCTTCAAATGGAACTGAAGAGCCGAGTCAGAGAATTTCCAGTATATGGAAGTTCAAGGATCATGGATCCTGTGATGTGACATGGAAACCCAACACCATTTTTTAATTTTGAGCACAAAACCTGATGTACGCGGGTTGTAATGGTGCAATATGCATATACACATGATGTATAGTTGTTAGGGCATGTATATGTGGAAAAATGTAATTTTTATCTCTGGGAATTGCAAAAGGGGACTTCAAGTCTACATAGGGAAATGGAAAAGGCCTTCTGAGCAAGTTTGCATCAGGTGAGGAAAATCTTGCTATAACACCAAGTGCATCTCTCTCTCTCTAGTCATGTGACATACATGTGTATACAATCATGATCAAGTGCAATAACCTTTACATGGACTAGACATCAAAGCCCCACTGATATGCAGCCTCACCCTACACAAACAACTTCACAACCACAAGCTCTCAACGATGTACCACAAAACCCCTCAACTATGTGCCAAAAAATAAAATATATGCCTCAATACTCAACCCAATAAGATGTAGCAATGAAGAATACCAAACATACCAATGTTGTATTTATGTAGATCTATCTCATATAGTAAGTGACATACAACCAATATCCTCTCTAGGGAAAATCCTCAAGATCCCATAACCATATCTCATGTAGACAACAATATCCAATTACATATAATAATATGACATACCTTTTGAATATGTAGATAGATCTAGTGTACATGACCACTGTAGACCTTCCTGGGAACTTTCTTTCAGACTCTGAGAACCTGGCACCCTCAACACTCAAGCTTTCATGGATTTTCCCAACTGTACACGACCTCTTTTTCTTCAGCCCACGTATGTACACACTCTAATCCACTACATCATGTGTATGTACACAGCCTCTTCCACTGCAACCCGCGTACACCTAAAAATCTAGGGTTTTTTCAGTATTTCTGCAACTCCAAAAATTTCATCGTCAAGCCTTCTTGTTACCTCAGACTTGCGCAATTTCAGATGTATCAATGAGTACCTGCAATAAACCTTACAAAATAATAGATATTCAATGTTCTCAACAGGTTCTAATAGGAGACCCTTTCTCTCTTATTTATACTCTCCAGGTAGCTTCCCCTAGAGGTTACCTTCTAACTAACTTAACCCAACTTCCTTCTTTTAGGGATAACCCACTTCTAACCACTTGTCCACTTATAACCACTTTATCCACAAATAATAAACTCACCACTTCTAGTTGCAACTAATTTATTTTTAATCATTTTCTTTTTGCAACAACTTAATTCATGATTAACTCCTAGTTACAACCACTTTGACTAGTAAATTTCTTCTAGGAGATTCTAGAATAAATTGGCTTCTTTGATCTTCTAGGGGCTTCTAGACAACTCATTGAGGGTTCTCCAACTTCACAAGAACATATCTCTCTAACCATGAGGAGTTATGTGGCGTTCCACATATCATCGGAAATGGCATGACATGTACTATCCATCTAGAATAGTCTTTCCTATAAATACACTGATCTTCATACCTTTATGCCTAAAACAATCTTGAGTCCCTTAACCATATTGTTGGGCTTACTAGAATTTTCTACTGGAATTGATTCAAGGGTTGACATCAGTGAAAATCAACCCAATTAATCAAAAGATGATAACAAGAAGAACAAACATAAATCAAGGCATCTTGATCATATAGATGAAGAAAGCATTGAATCCTCTTAGGAGACATTGAACCCCAAGGGAGGAAAGTCTAAGAAGGAGAGAACAAAGTGAAACTGTTATAACGAAGGGTTTCATCCTAATATTTCTTGTATGGTGAAAACAATGTATCTTATGGTGAAAGTACCTCAACAACACAACCTTGCATATTGCATACCGGACAGTGTCAAGAAGAATATTGAAGAGAAGACACTAGAGGATCAAGGTAAGGGTCATGTTTGACTACTATTTATTCATCATATCATAGATGGATCTTAGACTCAGGTGCCTCTAACCATATGGATGCATCAAAGCATTATTTTCTTCCTTGGTACCTTGCATTAGACCTCCTATGTTGATGGGAGACAAAACACCTTTGAGAGTGTGCGAAGAAGGGAGTGTGCACCTTGATTATGGAATATTTTAGAATGTATTATAGGTTTTGATGCTCTCCATGAATGTCCTCTCTATATACTGGATTACACACTGAGGTATAGGAAAGCGAGTTGATTTCACTATGGATTCAATGATAATTTCATATATGGGAGATGGTTCCAAGGTTACAGTTGGGGAGGTGGCTCATCATTCCACATTGTATACCTTTTCTCATTTTGTTCCTAAATATGATTATGTT
>JZKD02S1600548.1:29822-45381 GCA_000966675.3 Picea glauca
AATTAGAGAAGTTTTGTAATAGTGTTTGACACATTCATATCTCGAGACTATATTGAAATGAATTGTAACTCCCATACACGTTATCTCAAATGGATTGCAAAAGAGATTTGAGTTTATTATTAATGGAATCAAACTTATCATTTAATGTCATTTACCATGTTATTGATCCATGGTATTGATTAGTTAAGAATTGTCTAAATCTAATTAGCGCATGCACAAAGAACCCCAACCTTATGTGAATTTCTTCCCAGAGAGTCTATATATTGTACTCATTTCAAACATTAATATACAAGTGAAATACAAATTGGTTCTTTAGCATTATTGTCATTTTGAATGCTATTTCATTATTTATTCTCTCTTTTTCTTGCAATTTTACTAGTGTAGTTTTTTCTCTCAACTAGATCTTGGCTTGTGCTTAAAATCCTACAAAGCATATGAGAATTGTAATTTTGTTTTTTAAAATGAAACTACATTTTTTAAAATTTATTTTTTCCATGAAAAAAAATGCTTACTAGGATTTCATTTTCATTGTAGATTATTTTATTTAAACAACATGTTATTAAAAAATTGATTAAACCAAATAAAATCAGAAATGACTTTGACAAAAATATCATTCGATCCAAACATCTAATAAAAAAACATACATCTTATTCAATACAACTCTTCAAAACTTATTAAAAAACTTAACAAAAGATATAGATAAAATAAAATATTATTTAATGATTGTAGTATCAATCAATATAAATCCATGTTAATCCAAATCTATCAATTGTAAAATAAATATGTTAAATCATTTGAGTTGTAAGGTTTTTTTTAACATTTAAAATGGATCTATATAGATTGTAGTCTTATTCAATTCAAGAGAACTCATAATTCAAAACTTATGCAAAGATGGATATGTCCAAATATAGTTTGATTATTTTGTATATTTATTCAAATTGCAACATTATTTTAATGTAAATATTATATTTATAATATTTCTATTTATATTTAAATTTGATCTCTTTTTATTTCTTTGTACAACGATCTTTGATATCTTTCTTTTTATTTTTCTATACAAAGATTTTTATATTAAATGCATATATCAAATTTTCCTCTTTTATATCTAAAGATATTTTTATATTCTCCCAAAAAATATTTTTTATTTTATTTTAAATACATGTTTTACTAAGATACAATAATTTTATTATTTATTAAAATATTATATATATTTTTAAATCGATATATAATGATGTAATCATTAACCATATAGGTATGTAACTCAATTAAATTTTAAATTCCTTTTCAGCAAAGTCAAACTTGCAATACAAGATAACTCGATTTTTAATTATATTGAAGATTTTAAAGGGTACGTCGTGGTCACCTCGTGAGTACACTTTTCAAGCACATGTGGTGTTCACGAGTTCACCCCTAAAAGTATTAACATTGATACTTCAATTTTATTTTTCCCTCTAAAACTTTGGAGAAATAAAATTAGAATTTGTTTGTAACTTTGTAGATGTATATTAACAGAGATTAAGCTCATAATTCTCGGTATTATAAGTCTTTATATACTTTGAAAAAAAAAATAAAAAAAATTATACAACATCATAGTAAATTAAATATGAAAATACTTATCCGGATGGGGTGCCACCTGGAGAGATCGTGCTCATAGCTAACACAGGGTAGTCGGGGAGTTATTAACCCCGGTCGCCAGCCCTGAGGCATTCATTTCTCCATGGCTCACACCATGAGAGGATTTATGGTAATGTGCCTGGAAAGGCACTCCGGCGAGCACACCAACCAAGCAAGGAGTACCAGGTAGACACAAAGGTCCTCTCAAGCATCAATAGCAGTTGTCAGGGTCATTTCACCCTTCAATGGCGTTAAAGGAGGAAAACATGTATTATATCGGGAGCCCTCTCGATTCTTCTTCCCATCTGGTGCACCCCCCTGGTTTCATTCCTCGACTCCCACTGCAATTCACAAGTTCTCTCTAGCTGCGACCTTTCAATTCACACTAGTGGCATCCTCCCCAATTATCTCAGCTCCACCTCTCCCCAAGGCCTCTCTGTCTCCCTCCCTTACCCACTGCACCACTCTCACATCCCCTCCAGCATGCCCCAGGAGCACATTAAATCTAAGAGGGGTGTCCGTGACAGGGGCACCCTCTCTAGAAGAAACAAGCTCACCCCCTCTCAAAGGGTGTTCATCGCCCACTTTGCCAATCCTTGACACTCCAACCAGAGAGAAAATTCGGCCACCCTCCATGGAGCCTCTCAGGTAAAAATGGAAGCGGAAACCTCCACTGCCCACCACCCCTTGTCACTCCTACCACTGGGAAAAATTAAAGAGGAGGCACCACCCCTGAATGCGCGCACTCCTATACCCATCAAACTCCTTGCCCCTCCCATAGTCAAACCAGACGAACCCTATTATGGGGATGGTAGTTGTCGAGTATAGGAGGAGGCCCCTCTAAGATTGATGTTGGAGATTCATATAGGTACAGCCAAAGACACTATTCCAGAAGCCGACGGAGCAGCGGGAAAAGAGGAAGACGACCAGATGCAACACTTCACTAATCGCCTCATGGACAAGCACCTCAACATCCTCTTCAAAATCAGATAGAGGCAAGCGGACCAGGAACACTCTCAACGAATCCTCCACCAAAGGATGGATATCCTGTTCGAGGTGATCTCGGATGCTCCAAAGAATGCCAAGTGCCCGACCTACAACCAACGGTTCATCCCATCTTACAACATTCATGGTCAACTCGGCCTAGCCACAAACTAATATTTCCAGGTTCCGGTCTTTTTTTGTTAAATAAAGTTGCATAATTGCAACCTATAACGACATAGATTTATTTTCCAATTGTGTTTACATAGTCTCATTCATGTTAGTCTTGCTTATAGTTTGCTTAAGATGAAAGCGGCATTATCAGGTCTGTATATTTTTTCTCACACATACACACTGCAATTTTGGTGTCAATTGTAACTTTGGTGTAAAGATTCAGACGGACATGGCAATGCCAGAACAATAGGAGACCACCTGTGTTGGTTTCCCTCTTGTGGCAGCACAGGTGGCTGACACTTGTCTCTGTAAATTCTATAGTTGATATTAATACAAGGCTCTTTTTATTTACAAAAAAACAAATATGAAAAATACTTAATAAAAGTAAAACTATGAATATGAAAATAGAAACAGAGATTAAACAAATAATAAAAAGATATAGATAAAGTAAAAGAGATCGCCAAAACATATATATTATACTCGTCAAAACCGTTTTCACAACTAAAGAAACCGATATATCATTGTTTCATGGCACGCCTTCGTTCTTTAAGTCCATGTGTATTTCTTTTAACTAAATAAAATTCTATCATGAAAAATATGTTAGTTTTTATTTATTGAAATATTTTCCAATGTAAACTTTTTTTTTCCACATAAAATTTTTCTTTATATTCATATTGAAATATAAACTATTTGAATACAAAATAACCATCAACCAAAATGCCCCAAAACATCCATAAGGATTACCCAAATGCCATAGGATACATCCCAACACTAGAAATCATGCCACAAAAACCCCAGCCCCAACTAGGATCTCCATACAAAGACTAATACCGAAAAAAGTCATATCCATAAGCCCAATGAAAAAAAGACTCTGACAATGCCACCCATCTAGACTCCCAACAAAAGGTATTGTGCATACTTCAATACTTCTAGAAAATATCTACAAAAAAATGAGGACCTTCATGGTCCCCTTCACATTGATAATATTCAATTTTCCCAGGAGCCTTAAGAAGTGCCTATTTTGAAAGGTTATCTGCTTCAACATTTTCTTCTCGGAAAACATGTTGGAAAGTAATATTATGGAAGAGATTTATAAGATCGATAAGTCTGTCCTTCCAACACTCCAGAGTACTCACCTGAAGGCGACCCTTGCCCCGCATCCAGTCAATGAAAATCTTTGAGTCCCCCTGAAGAAAAAGCTCTGAAATGGAAAATCAATGCGCCAGAGTAAGAAGTGCCCACGAACCCAGCAACTCTGCTCTAGTGTTTTTTCCAGGACCGCAGTTAATGGTCCATTTAAAAATTATATTCTCATTGATCCACAACACCCCTCCAGGTCCACTATTTTGTCATGTTGCTAGTGCAACCCCATCAAACCATCCGACCGTGCCATCCACCACAGGCGGCGTTGGCACCCTCCTCAAAGCCTTAGTTTTTATTGGTGATTTGTAAGCGGCCATGACTAATAAAGATAGAAAAACCACCTTATGAATGGATGTATACCCCTCCTCAAAGATAGCAAGGTTCCTTTCGATCCATATGTACCAACAAATAAATATTGGAAGAGTGGGATGGGATGAATTTTGCAATCTCCAGTTTTTAAAACACTCTGAAATGGAATTACCAGTCCACGCCCCCAGATTAATTTTCATAATTTTAACTCTTTCCCAGAATGCACACATAAAAGGACACTCAACAAACAAATGGAACATTGTTTCCAAATTCTTCTTACAAAGAGAACAATAGCTCAGACCCACAAAACCTCTATGTTGCATATTCTCCCACGTAAGAATCTTGTTCTCCACCACCAACCAGGTAAAGAGTTTTTATTTTAATGGACAGTCCCAGGACCAAATTAATGTTCTCCATCCTCCAATCACAAAGTTTTTTTTCTTATTTTCAATTGCCTCATAAAAAAATTTAACTAATATCCTTCCTGAAGAATCGTCGCTTGTCCACTTTAGTTCATCCGACCTCATCACCAATTGAATGCCATTGTTTATGATAGCGCATCGAAAGTCTTGTCATTCAGCTACTAGAGGCCCCTCTAGGTCCAACTTAGCACTTGTGATCCAGTTGGGACCAATCAGAACCGAACGGGGCTCTCTGTTGGCCTGATATAAATAAAACACTCCTTGCTGATTTAAAGCTAATATCAGGTCTTCAGACAAGAAAATCGCGTCCCCATCCCAAAAATCTGGTCTTTTCCAATCAAAATTGATTCTCCCAACCCCAGGTACCACGCAAGCCAATGCAACAGAATGTGAATGGAATTTAGAATATATTTCCAATTCTATGAGCCTTTTTCTTCGTCCATCGGAAATGTGTGAAGCCAACGTGCCACTGAAACAAAAGGAAAATATTTAGATTTTAAGACTTGATACCAAAGACCATCCAACATCAATTCCCTCCAAAGTGTGTTCGCCGCCATGGCTCTACTGAAACTGAACAGATTCCTCAGCCCCCATCCCCCATACTTCTTTGGACGAGCAATAAGTTTCCAGTTGCATAGGTGGAAACCCTCTTTTTTTCTTTTTCCATCGCAAAGAAAGTTGAAAACCACTTGACAAATTCTATGGAGTACCGAGGATGGAATATTAGCCACAACCAGCCAGTAAACCGACTGGATTTCTAAAATAGCCTTGATCAAGACTAGGCGACCCCCGATTGACAACCATCTGTTGCACCAATGGCTTATTTGTTTTTCATATTTAGCTATAAGCCAATTCCATTCCTCGACTTTGAACCTGTCATCTTTTAAAATATCACCAAGATATTTAAAACCATCAGTAAGATTATAAAAATTGTTATGAAAAGTAGCTTTTAAAGTATCCAATACTTGTTGTTGAATGCCGAACTAATAAACTGAAACATTAAGCTTCCATCGTTAGACATTTCTATCATATTTCAAACAATTTTATTTCATTCGCCCCACGTTACAATTTTATTCACCCATTTCTTCTTCCTCGACCATTAAGCTTATGTCTTCATACATTTCCAACCTATCTCACACAATTTTATTTATACATTCCTACAATTGGAAATGTCTTCATACATTTCCAACCTTCATACATTAACCTTGAATTATCCATCAACTTGGCTTATTCGTCCAATCGAACATTCAACGAGTCGATCAACCTCGACCAACCAGTTAGTTGACTATTCTTTCACATCAAAGAATATAACAACCCAACATATATGTATCGTCAAGGAAAACTTGGTTATGGTGCAAAATCAAATGAAACAACAAGTTGATCAACATATATTTGAACATTCTTTTGCCAAAGGGAATCAATTATTTCTTCGTTTGTAGCCTTATAAACATACATCACTCAAGATAAAGTTCCCCAAAAGATAGATCCCATGTTCTATGGTCCCTATCAGATCATACAACGCATTAGAAAGGTGGCCTACAAGTCGGCTCTCCCAACCTAGTCCAAGATTCATCCATACTTTCATGTGTCATGTTTGAAGAAGGTTGTGGGATCAAATTGCAAAGCATAGACCAACCTCCTAGAACATAATGAAAAAGGTTCCATTTGGCTCTAGCCAGAAGCAGTAATGGATATTAGAGAGAATCAATTGCACCAATACACAATCAGGGAAGTACTTATCCAGTGGAAATATATGCAACCAAAAGATGTCATATGGGAACCAACAACAATTTTATAGCATTTTACTCACCTTCGGCCTTGAGGACAATTCTTCTTTCTAATAGGGAGGTCATGTTAGGGTTCTACCCTAACTCCCTTACTTACAATACTTTGTTGATGTATAAGTCCACCTTCCTTGAATAAGGCCCACTAAATAGTTAGTTAACAATCATTCATTGTAGAAAGGGTCATCTTCACTAATAAGGACCAAATTAGTTAGTAGGCCCTCATTATAAGTGGGTCCCCAAGTAGCTAAGATTCTCTATTGATAGCTATATATAAAGTAGAAGGTTATGTAATGTTTTGTCCATATTTATTATTTCATTTGGAGATTTTCTCTCATAGGTTTCCCCCTTGAAGAGGCAAGTGAACATAACTCTATATTCTTGAATATCATTAATACAGGAGATCTTTCTTAGGGTTTATCTATTTTCTCTTATGTTCTTTGGTTTTTCAAGGGTATTCTATTACATTATGTGTGAGTGCTCTAAAATTATAGGGTTAAGTACATTACACCATCAAGTTTAAACCCAAGCCTAGCTATGTGGAGAAGCCCAAGCACATGTCATTGGAACACGCACAATTCTGAGCATATGCAACCTACATGGAGATCAATAGAGCAATGAAATGATCATGATCGTCCCAAATTAGTTGGCTATTGTGCTAGTGTCCATGATTCTTCTTATTATAGTTGCATGAAAGTGCAATCCAAGGTCACAACCCATGAGAAGGGCACGTAGGCTAGGGCTCTAGACTAACCCAATCGTGAGCTGGAGACAAAGAGCAAGCTACCTTTCTCTGAAGCTATTGTCATTGGACTCAGGACTATTTTTTTGATATTGCAGTTGAACATATCCACTATAGTATTATCATGCATGCTAAATTCTATGGTCCCTAACACTTGTTAAAATATTGTAGAGAAACATAAGCCAGATGGTCTAGCACCCAAACACATTGGCGATTTGTGCAAATGGTGGGGGAATTAAATTTGAGAAAGTAATTATTTTTGTTTTCTATTGAAAATTTGTGGTCGTGTTTCCAACAAGAAACTAAAGTTTTCCATATATCATTTATTATTCCCTACCTTTCAAGTTGCAGGGACTAATAGTAATCTTTTTTTCATTGTTTTATTATCAGGACACGAAAACCAACCACTTTAACCAAAGTTTTAAGAGTTTAATGCAATTTTCCAACTAGCACTTGGTTTTAATTCCTAAGTTTTAAGTTTGAGGCCTTATTTGGCCTCTTCCCGAGGCACACCCTGACCATATCTTACCTTAAAATCACTTTCAAGTTCATATTTGATGAGTAATTTTGTCCAAGTCAAGTAATGCTAGAACTAAGTCTAGGATTACTTTTGGGAATTAAATGTTAAACCGTTTTTCCAATCTTAGATATTTCTCCAATGTTTATTGGAATTCCCTTGATCTTCCACCTTATCACTTGTTACCTATGTCTGGTTTTTGGCATGCTATCCATGTGTTTCATGACCAAGATGAAAACAACCTTATCCTTTCACCATTCTCTTCTTACCTTGTATTCTTTGCAACCAAATGTCCAATTCATATTCTCTACAACTAGGTCGTATTCTCTGCAACTAAATATTGAGTTTGTATTCTCTACAAACATATGTTTCAAAGTGGAGTTCCACCTTTATCTGTGGAAATTTTCTTGCAATGTTTCATACATTAGTGAACATTAAATTGCATACTTTATTTCAGCCTGAAACATATTTTCCCACGTAATATTTAATAATGAACTTACCACCATATATGTAGGTCATATTCTTTGCAACCAGAGGTTTCAAGGTAGATTTACACGAAGGTAAGACCCTTTATCTATGCAATTTTTCCTGCAATTTTTCTATATCACACAAAACCCACTCACAAATATAACTAGAAAATAAAAAATAAGCCTAATGCAAAGCTTTGAAGTACCTTATAGCTTGGTTGTTGGATGTCTCTCTAGTGGTCTCTATAGGCGATGGAGATCTATGATCACTTGCAACACCTACAAAGTCCAGGAAACTGGTTGCATCAAGTTCAGGTTGAAGCCATGTTGAGATCAATTCCCGATTCCGAAATTTCCCTCTCCTTTTCTATTCTCCCAACTTCTTTTGTCCATTTCTTTTCCCTCTTCTACACTTACCCAAATTCCCCTTTTTTTCTCCCTTCTATTCTCCCTTTCTAATTAGTATACTTAGTCGTTTTTTCAAAAATGACGAGTTTGTGGGTTGGCGGACTCACTGGTTCTCACTTCCTATTCCCCATATCATGAGTCCAACTGACCATTGTATCATCCTATACTTAACCATTTATGTAGTTGCGGGTTCTTGGGTTGGTTGTTTTCAAACTTTCATATCCCATGTTCCGTGATATACATTTTGCGCCCAAAATATCTATGATATACATTTTGACCATCAGAATCCCTAAGATCCTAAGTATCTTGTCTCTCTTATATTGATTATGACTGACCCCGTTACAACACTTAGCCAATTTTTGACCTTTCGCAACATCGAGTTCACGGGTTCCTAGGTTCGCGGGTTCACAAAAATTCCCAAATCCTAATTTCTCTCGTCTGTACCCACCACCTTCGTGTTTTTCGCAATATGCATTTAGTATGGTTTAATGCTAATAACTCACGATGCAGGTCCCGTAAAGATCATCATTAATAAGAGAGGGGATCAAGGAGATTTCTTATTAAACCACATTAAAGCACAATTTGTGAAAGATTATATTATATCTCTCAAGCGCTCATTTCAAATATTATCTGGATTAGAAGAACACTCTCATCAACTTATGGCAGAAACATCTTGACAATAGTTCTATAAAGATACTTTGAACATTTTTGGATGTGAGGACCAGAACTTTCAGTGGTCTAGAGCATATTCTTACTATTCATCCCCTTCTTCTCAGAAGGAAGTAATTTGGACGTCTGGAATTGCTCGTGCAGGTTGTGTTCCCGAAGTTTTTGACTACAAGGAACTGGTTACCTGTGTGCTAAGAAATATATACCAAGTCAACAGATTATTCAACTTCAAGACCATTTTGTTGTCTCTCTTTCACATCAAGTATTCCATAAAATGCTAAAACTCGCAGAGCCAACACTCACCTTCAAAGGTGAAGATTACAAGGAATTTTGGAAAAAGCATGACAACAAACTGGACCTCTTGCCTGAATTTTTGGAGAACCCTGCGGCCATCCCTGAAGATATTACCAAGTTGGAGGTCAAGTTGTTCAAAAACCCCTTTCGGGAAATTGCTTGGTTATTCACCAGAGTGACCGGCCAAGAAAATACCTCCAATATTTCTCATATGATTATTTATATCTTATATTTCACTATCAAGGAGAAAGCCATTTTCAATTGGGGAAAACTGATTTCCATTGAAATCTCTTCCCAATTGTCACACTAAAAAAAGATAAGAAATTTTTTATGGCCTCTTATTTGGTATGCGCGATAGCACATTGCTGTCAATTTCATAAATTGTTTATCTACAAGAAGGTGAATTGTGAATTTGACCCAATGACCTTTTGGTACCAAGCGTTGTTGAGGCATAAAGCTTCTCTGCATTTTTATGAAGTTTTCAACGAATTTGTCTCGGTTTTTAAAGGATTTTCAATTGAAAAATTCTATGGTATAATTGAATATGATAAGGACTCCATAGATAACTCGCTATTGGATTACTCCATAAAAAATCAGGACATTGAAGAAGCATTGCATGAAATTTCCATTGATCTAAATGACTTGGAGAGCGATCTGTTCAACATTAAAATCCAACATGAAATCAATGTGGCACCAATGAAAAGTTACATCAAAGAATGGTTCAATAAAGCTATCGATAAACTGACCAATGAAGGGCAAGAATCAAGTGTGACGATTCATGTAACCGTTTATGAAAACGATAAAAGGACATCAGCAAGAAAATGAAAAGACACAAGAGACCAACATAGTAAGTTTATGTTGATCACATCATTCTTTTTCTTTATCAAGTCCTTCATCCGGTTATTCCACCTCTTTCACTAGAAAGGTTTAACCGAAGACCGATAACTCCTTTTTTCTTCTTACCAAGTCTTCTTGTTCTTCTACCAAACATCGTCTTCCTTCTAAAATATTCTTTCTTGTATTTATTTTCTTTATGGTCCATGGGAGCCCTAATCCCAGTCTTCAAGACAAACGCATTTACAATTTCAAAGAATATGTAACAGACTATATATTTTTTAGAAATCAAGAGAGCTACTTTGGGAACAATCTCGACTGTGTTTTGTAACCATGTTTTCATAATATAAAGTATTTGTGGTTGATCTATCATTATCTTTATTTGCATTTCCCATGTGTCCACTTTGTTAAAGTTCTCTTATGCATGCAGGTCATCTTCTTTTTATTTTATGTGATAAGAAATATTTATCTTAAACTATGATGGATGTTGGAAGTAGGCCAAAGCGGAAAGAAATATGATTTTGGGAAAGAAGGCATGCACAAGGAAAGTGACAGCTGGAAAGAAGAGTAGCACGTGCACATGCATGGAATACCTAATGATGGCAGGATTAGGGTTTTTGCAATGTATTGAAATGGATGAAGAGATAGTAGCATACAAATATAGATACTTAGGTCTCAGAAGAGGAGAGAGTCAGTTGATAAGAAAAGAGAACATAGAAAGAAGAATAGGAAGAAGAGGATACTATGGAATATTTTGTTGTATGACCTAATTTTGTAAGTTGTTGAACTAGAGAGGACTGAGGAGGGTAAATCTTGAGGCTTAGATTGCAGGTTGAGGAGCTTGGTGCGATCTAGTCCACCTCATAATAGATCTCAACCCAACTGAGAAGAGTTTCAAGGCACATGGCGTTGTAGTCCATAACTACTATAATAAAAGAGCTAAGAGCCAGATATTTGTGGACATAACCCGGGGGGGGAGGGGTGAAACATGGTAAAACTTGTGTTATGTGATTGAATGTATATGTTTCTTTATTATCTTTCAGTATATATGTATATGCTAGATGAATGAGTTGTTATATTTCATGCTTAATCATAAATGATATTGCAGTATGCTAATAAGTTACAATAGAAACCACAACATACAATTCTCAGATCTCCCACTCAATCCTAGGCCGCAAACACATGAGTATTGCATCCACCCATTAATATTATCTCGGTTGAGATGGCGCAGTGCACCATGTGTGTTGTGTTGCCTTCTAGTTTACCAGGAGGGTCAATAGTTTTAGAGGCTTTGTTGGAACCCCGAACAGACATGAACCCTGGGTCACTCAATACAAACTTAGATAATATATAAGTAGCAAACCAAAAAATGGTTTCATTGCCATTGGTAGGAACAGTATAGGATTGAGTATATGAGATATGTTGAATATCTGTTAAAATATATGTAAGACTGGTGGGAGGTGGATCAAGAGAATATTAAAGTAGAGAATAAAGAAATGAGCCACTAGAAGGGGATATTGAGACCACAAAATCCCACAAAATCAGATATAGAAATATGGCTAAGGACAAAAGAGATGGAGTTTGCATAGAAAGATAACAAAAAAACTAGAATAATACCCTGCAAATATCTTGAGAAATACGTATTCACTGATTTGCATGAAGTTTTTTTTTGTGAATTTCCACACTTATTGTAGGAGTGGATACTAAGGTTGAAGGATAACCATGCAAAAAATTGGATCCGACAGTTAGAGTGGACCCCAGTACAGATTGAGCAGTTACAGCAGGTGAACAACAAATTCACCCGCATAGTATATTTTTGGCTCGACAATATTGTGGCAGGCTTTATAACAGAGTTTGCAGTAGATACAATGAAGTTGTACATCACAATGGAGAAAGATTTTCTATGTGGACCTCGGGGAAGGTACATTATATCATTGTATACTTCTATCAATATATTTCTATACAAAAAAGTTGTAATGACAATGGAGCCGGACACCTAAACTTCCCTACGTGCATGGGGGAAGGGGGGGAGCACTGACAAAAAAAGGAGAAATGGAAGGAGGAAAGGGTAAGGGAAAGAAGGAGAAACCCTTGGGCCCAATCATGATGGATGATGACCAGATCAAGTGGATCATGGCAACAGCTGGAAAGACGCGTAGTGAAGTACCCTACCAATACAAGGTGAATACCAAGAAGAGAGTCGTAGTCGTGAGGGAAGGCTTGGCGGGTGATGAGGAAGAGGTAGAGGATCTCTGGGTTGTGGAGCATATTGAGTAAATCCTGGGTGCAACATATGAGAGGAAGACGAGAGGTCCAAGAATGGGAAGAGAAGGCAACAATCCTATCCATATTAATTTCAGTGTGGAACCCATAAACCCATGTGCAACTAATACACCAAAGAGAACACCACCATTTAGACAATCAGATTTCAGGAGAAGAAAGACAGCAGGAAGTACATCTACACAAGTAACAACAATTGGAGGACCCAGTTCAGGAAACACTAGTCAAGTATCTACACCATGTGGAGGTAGTCGCTCAACGTTTAGAATGGTAGGACACAATCCCACCATCAGATTACCAAAATTTAAAGGAGGAGCATCGGAGGACTAGGAAAAACATTTGTTCATCTGTGAGAAGATTTGGGAAGCAAAACAAATCACAAACAAAGATACTAAATTGAAACAACTAGTGATTACATTAAGGGATCATGCACTAGATTGGTAAATGAGTTTAGCTACAAACAATCAACAAGGGACAACCAGAACAATTGCAGACATCAATAAATTGTTGATAAACAAGTTCCAGAAGCTGAGTTCAAAAGATCAGTACATGAATGAGATGATCAAAATTAGACAAAAACTGGGAGAATCTGTATGGGAAATTGACCATAGATTCAAGCGACTGAAGAGAAAGTTGAAATAACTCATGACCGATATGCAACATAGGCACATGTTTGTCAATTCACTACTACCACACTTAAAATATCCATTACGACAAAAGAAGTTTCAGACATAGGAAGAGGCTCTACAAGCAACCCCGCAACTGGAAGAAAACCAGTATCAACAGATGGATCCAGCCATCGAAGAGCTGAAGGAATATTTGAAGAACATAATGTTCCATCTAAACCAAAATCAAAGTAAGGACAAATGAGAAGCAGTTTGGTGTACTACATGCAGGACAGAAGGACACCACAAGAATGAATGTCCAACATTTGCGCAGTATATGGAAACAGGAATGCCAAACCCGTTACCAACAGGAGGAATATGGTGTGAAATCTATAAGAAACTGGGCCACGATCCATATCATTTCCCAATGATGCAAAAATACTAGAGAGTCCCAAATATTTCATATTGCAACTTTTGCAAGTCAGTGGGCCATTACATTAAAGATTGTAGAACTATGGAATTGATGCGAGAGAGTACATCAGATGCATATAGAGTGCATGCATAAATGATGACTAGAAAATCCACACAACAATTTAACCAAGTCCCAACCCCATACAACACTACGCAACATCAGTATAATACTACACAACAACCATATAATATTGTGCATCCACAGTACAACACAACACAAGCTCAGTACAATACTGCGCAGTATAATCAGATGCCTCAGTATAACACGCCAAGAGGAGATCAAGTGGGCTATAGAGGTGGAGGATGATCGAGAGGAGGTTTTGGAAGAGGTAGAGGACCAGTGGTATGTCACAATTGTCAACAACTGAGACATTATGCAATGGAATATCCACTTCCACTAGAAACATGTATGTATTGTCGTGTATCAGACCATGATATGGAAGGGTGTCTGACACTATTAGTAAAGATCCGGGAAAAGAGGAACTAGAACAACCAGAATGTTCAGTGGATTTCATCCGAAGCAAGGGATGAAAGACGAAACATCAACATAGTTTTCCGCGGAGGAGATAAAATAGGAAATGACACAGTCCGAAAAGAGCCAATACAACACCTATGGGTGAAGAAGAACACCGAACCAAGGAAGAAGTTCGATGCACATAATGAGAAGGAGATATTTAAGCAAGCAAGACAAGAATTTCAGAAGGATGATATTGTGTCGACTTCAACTACGCAGCAAAGCAAGGAAACACCAGAGTACGAGATGCCTCTGTTATTGGATCATACCAATGAAATGCAACCCATGGGACAAGTACAATTAAAGGATTTTTGCAATCACGTGTAAAATTATTGAATGATCCATCATCTGTCAAAATATTTCAAAACATATTAGAAAGATGCAGTATAGAGATGGAACAAAAATTAGAACAAAAAACAGTCAATCACCTGCATAAAAGGAGAAGAACAAGTAGGGAGTTTAGACTGAATGCCAACATCGGAGACTTCAACATGGGATATATAATACTGGACTTAGGATATGAAGTTAATGTATTACCCAAAAATACATGGCAATGCATGGGAGAGCCCACATTAGGATATTCACATGTTCAACTGAAACTAGCAAACCAACACAGAGTCCTACCAATTGGTAGACTGAAAGGAGTGACAGTATACCTGGATGGAGTGTGCACTAAAGCAGACTTTGAAGTGATCGAAATAGAGGATGACACAACACCTTATCCAGCGTTGCTTGGTTTGGATTGGGCGTTTGACAACCGGGACATAATTAATTTGAAGACATGAAAAATGACATTTGAGTCAAGAGAATAAAGGGTCATCATGCCATTAGACCCATCAGAAGGGGAAAGGTTTGTAGAACCCACTTGCCTAGACTTAAAGGAAATCATCCATTTGTACCGAACAACTGCGCGCGATGAGGATTAAATGAACGCAACTACAGATGGGAAACTCATTTGGTGGAGCATTACTTCATGTACGACAGACTCAGATACCGGTTTAGAGAACTGGAAACAAAGGCTACATGAAGTTTCCATGAGAATATGTGCATGAATAGACCGTGCAGTAATATGGGTAGGCATGGAGATAAGGGAACCACCCAGTTTCCATGGAATAAACGATCTAGAAGTATTCTTGACACAGTACGAAGATGAAGTTTTAGAGAATCAGAGACTTTTAGCACTTGATATAACACTCAAGGCTACACCTGCAATATGGTGGGGCATGTTATCCCCGATATCTAGGGATAACTAGGAGATCATGTCTCGAGGCCCACATGGTCCTAGACATGGAGTACCGAGAGCAGGAGCGACCTGAGCATGGTCCTGGAGG
>JZKD02S1600548.1:53645-75479 GCA_000966675.3 Picea glauca
AAATAGAAAGAGCTCCCCATCGAGGTGACAGTGGGTGGGGAAGCTCTTGTTACGCCGGTTTCTACCTTTGACTCAAGCTATTTAACCTTTCCTACAAACCGTGCGATAACAGGGCACACACAAAGAGACAATCACAGATTGGTACCAATGTAAGCAGTTACTGCGCATAAGGTTTGACGAAGAACATAAAAACAACAACCCGCAGAAGTACGATGGACAGGGGGCACCAACAGAACACTTGGAAAAGTGCAGAACACTGTGGAAAATGACATCCCTAGAGGAATGGCCTCATCATTTCATACACACTCTAGAGGGAATACCAACGAACTGGTATATAGACCAGGAACTGCGCAAAGGAACTTCGACCTAGACAGTATTACAACATAATTTTACAGTCACTTTTTTATTCAAGCATGAAAAACCCAACATAGATGCAACTCTTAAACAAATAAGAGGGATGATATTCATCAAGGAACCAAAAGTTGAACTCATAACAGAACAAAAATAGCGGAACAAAGAGACAGTCAAAGAATTGTTGTCATGTTACCATGTGCAGGAGGAAGCACCAGATGAAGACAATCTGCGTGATATTCATATTGAGGAAGAAGAAGGCGAAAGAGAAGTGGAGGGCCCACCTATAGGATCAGAATTCATTGTTGCGCCGATCAAGGTGAAGAAATTCAACATTGGGACAATCGAGAATCCTAAAATGGCCAGCATTGGAGATCACTGGGATGAGAAAACAATAGAAAGCATAACAGAGTTACTGTGCAAGTACAGTGACCTGTTTCTTGCAACATTTACAGAGATGAAGGGCATAGCAGGAGAGCTAGGAGAAATGAAGATACCACTCAGAGCTAAAGTGAGATCGATCAGACAACGACCATACAGATTGAACCCAATATATAAGCAGAAAGTCAAAGCTGAGATCAACGGGATGCTCGAAGTCGGAATCATAGAACCAATGGAAGAATCAGAATGGATAATCCCAATGGTAGTTTAGGAGAAAAAATGAGAGATAAGGATATGTGTTGATTTGAGGAAGTTGAACGATGCATGCCTACATGACCCATTCCCTACATCTTTCATAGATGAAGTGTTGGAGAACCTAGGAAGACACGAAGCTTACACATTCACCAATGGATTCTCAGGCTACCACTAGATCAAGATAGAACAAGAAGACATATACATGACCATGTTTTCTACAGAATGGGGATCCTACCAATACACAGTCAAGTCGTTTGGACTGAAGAATGCACCAACAATATTTTCCAGAGTAGTCATCGCCGCATTTAAGGAATTTATCCACCAGTTTCTAGAGATCTACTTGGACGATTGGAAAGTCTATATTTTTTTGAAAGACCATGTAGAGGTCTTATGGTTGATGTTAGAAAGATGTAGGCAATGCCAGATATCAATAAACATAAAAAAATGTATATTCAGAACACTGTTTGGGATACTATTGGGCCATATAGTATACAAACAAGGTCTACTAGTAGATCCTGCAAAGATTGCAGTAATTGTTAACTTGCCAACACCAAAAATAGTTTGGAAACTAAGAGCGACATTGGGACACACATGATAATACAGAAAGTTTATGAAAGGATACGCACAGATTACCATGCCAATGGAAAAATTGTTAAGAAAAGATACAAAGTTTCAGTGGAACGATGATTGTCAACATGATTTGGATACGCTGAAAGAAAAGATGGTCACCGCTCCAATACTAGTATTTCTAGACTGGGAGAAGACATTCCACGTACATGTAGATGCATCATCCATAACACTTGGAGCTATCTTGTTGCAGCCAGGAGCGGGAGATTTGGATCACCCTATAGCATTTGTGAGTAGAAATCTATTAGAATTAGAACATAACTATAACACCACACAAAGAGAAGGCCTAGCTATGGTCTACGCACTGCAGAAGTTTATACATTACTTATTGGGAAAACACTTTAATATTTTCACATATCACTCAACCCTTAAATACCTAGTCAACAAGCTAGTGTTGGGGGGGATAATCTATCAATGTTTACTATTGTTTCAAGAATTTGATTTTGAAGTAATAGTCAAGCCAAGGAAATTGAATGCAGGATCTGACCACCTATCAAGGGTCACAAACGGAGAAGAACCTACGAATTTAGAGGACAACTTCCCGGGCACACAGTTATTTTCAGTCCAAATCGTTGATGAATACTTTGCAGATATCATTCAGTACTTGAGCACAGGTACTTCACTGCAGGAATATAACACCGTGTTGAAGAAAAACCTGGTAGTCTGGGCTGCAAACTATCAACTGATCACTGGACACTTATACAAAATGGGTGCAAATAGAATCTTGCGAAGATATGTGTTAGAACATGAAAGACCAAGAGTTCTAATAGAAGCATATGAGGGAATAGCAGGAGGACATTACGCAGGAAAAGCTATTGCATAGAAGGTATTTCACGCAGGACTATGGTGGCTGACCATTCATAGAGATTTGAAGGAGTATTGCTAGAGATGCGACATCTGTCAAAGGGTTGTTAAACCCAATAGAAGGGACGATATTCCATTACAACCATAGGTAACACTGTAGGCATTCGATAAATGGGCAATAGAATTTGTGGGACCAATCAACCCACCAACAAAAAGAACAGGAGAAAGGTACAACATCACAACGACAAAATACCTAACAAGATGGGTGGAAGCAGCATCAATGAAGGATTGCAACGCAAAAAAAATAGCACACTTTCTATTTGAACAAGTAATCACTAGATTTGGGTGCCCAAGAGTTTTGATGAGCGACCAAGGCACACACTTCATTAAAAACACTATCAATGCTCTCACTGAAGAGTTTGAAGTCCATCATCAGAAGAGCACATCATATCACCCACAGGAAAATGGCACAGTAGAATCATTTAACAAAATCCTTGAGAATGCAATGACAAAAATCTGTAATGTCAATAGGGATGATTGGGACCTCAAAATACCAGCAATATTGTGGGCCTATAGGACTATGTGCAAGAAGTTGATAGGGCACACACCATTCAAATTGGTATATGACCAAGAAGCAGTGGTGCCATTAGAATTCCTGGTACCCAGTTTGCACGTAGCAACAATTACACACATGATGGAACGAAGCGCGGTACAAGAGAGACTAAATCAGTTAATGACCATGGAGGAAGATCAGATCCTAGCAGGATTCCACCAACAAGTTTAGAAAGCAAGGAAAAAATATTGGCATGACAGACACATCAAGAAGAAAACTTTCAAGGAAGGAGATTTAGTGTTGATGTATGATAGCAGATCCATTCTGCACCCAGGAAAACTCAGAATGCACTCGTTAGGACCGTACAAAGTAAAAACTATCACAGATGGGGGAGATGTACAGTTGAAAGACTTAGTAGGAATAGAACTCCGAGGGATGATCAATGGGAGCCGACTAAAGTTGTACAAGGACAATTGACTACTCACAAATTGAAAAGTCACCACGGAGTATAAAAATAAATAAATAAAATACAGGATATTAAATGGTACGAACAGAAGTACAGTGCACTGAAAGGAGAAGAAGCGTGCACACTTAGGAATACAAACTCGACAAGGACAAGGCCAATGGCCAGGTCAAAATGGAAAAAAGAGGGAAAAGTAAAGACGGAAAAATCAATACGAAACGATGAAGGTATGAAAAATTAAATGTCGAAAAGGACCGACGTGACGTCACATTAATCGCGCCAACTTGAGACGGCGAGGGAGAGTAATGGAAAGTATGAAGGAATCGAAGGTTCATTGAATCCATACAAAGCATGGAAGCGGGAGAAAACAGTTTATTGGGAGACTGGAAAAGAAACAGAGAGCGAGAGTGCATATAGAGCACAGAGAAAACTTCACAAAGGTTGTAGAATCTATAGAGCTCAGTGAGTGATCGACATTCACTACCATGGCACCACCAAAACAAGCAGATTCGACCTATACTTCCTGACACTCCAGAGTTAGAACCAGGGCACAGGTACAATCGCAAGAAAGCAAACAACATCCGTCATAGATCATCAATATCGACAAAATTCCATCACCAGATACAACACCGATGAACCCCACACTCGTGGTAGAAGAAACCCAACAACCAGCACTTGAGGGCGTGAATGTGGATATGTCGATAGAAGAACAAGAGCAACAAAACCAGGGCATAGGCAGCCTAGTGCAACCAAAGAACCCTGAAGGAGCTTCGAGATTCAATGGGACGACTACAAATCAGGAAACAACAGTTGAGCCAAACAAATCTTAAACAACCGTGTCAGACCACAAATAGGAAGGAACAATGGAAGATGTCACGGGATGGACATAATGGTTTGTCGACATATGACCATCGGAGGCTAGAACATCGAGTCAGCCTCTACTGAGAAAGGATAAGCAACAGGTACCTAGGTCACCACGCAAGCAACCTGTCGCAACCATTGTTTTGCCGCGTATACCAGATGAGGTACGGGTGAAATCAGACTTGCTAGGTTTTGTTGAGAAGTTAAAATACTCGAACCATGATGTAATGGACATGGAAAATTTCCCAGTGTTCACAAAGAGATTCTACCCACAGACTATGGGTCTGGATCCATTGAGGCAAGCGATTGATCAACCACTCCAGTGGGCAGCAGGATTGGAGAAAACGGGGATTCTAGGTCTGCTAGAGCTACCACACTTTGGCAGAGGATAGTACACAAACAATTGTGTCAAACAACTGATGGAAGTTGTGTGCATGGCAGAGATATATGGTTGGAAAAGATCATCTTGATAGACGTAGAGCTCATTACGCTCATCACGGGGTTTCCATCCCAGGGTATGGATCCCGTGCAATTTCTCGACAACAAAACAAAGGAAAAAGCACTCGTGGAAGAGATGAAAAAGAAATACGAAACTGACAGGGGGACGTGAGGGATCATCATCAAGAGGATCAATGATGCCATGAAAAAAATGGTTGCAAAAATCTTGGCCTGCAAGCTACTAATAAAATTCTGCAAGGATGAATTCTCAGCAAGGGTCGTCGCAGTTGCAGCACAATGTGTCAAGGGCATCACAGTTAGCTGGGCACTCTATCTTTTGAAATTGTTTATGGATGACTGCAAGATCTGGGAACAAAATTTCATTATTCATGGCTACTCATGCTGATATCCATCATGGGATGGAAGGAACCGGATTACACATTTTTTGCCACCAGACCCAAGTCGAATCATGGAGCGAGGTATTAATCACTTGGCACCACGTCAGACGCCAATAACAGGAAGATGAACACAATTGTATTCGAAGGATACCTTTGTGACCTACAGGAGGCCATTGCCAACCTCTGGAGAATAACACCACATGATGTCACACACTATCGGGACATTGCCTACTTCAAGCCCAATCAACATGCGATGTGGATACAGACGTGAAATGACCCCAACAAGCAGTGGCTACAATTGCGTTATTGCATCACAGAGGGAGACATTGAAATGGCTATTAGGGATTGGGAGAACAGCTGGAAGATTCCAATCCTCACCCAAGACATACCTACAAATATAGCAGAAGAGGAGACAGGGCAGAAAGAAACACAACCTCAAGAATTCATAATGCCCAAGAAACGAAGGATGGGCCAGACAAAAACAAAGCAAATGAACGAAGGGACAACTAAGACAGGGACCCAGAAGGGGAAGAAGAATAATATGCAGTCAACCCAATAATAGCAGAAACAGGTCGAGGCATCACAGGGGACTACACCAAGTCCCAATCCACAAGAACCAGGCTTGACTAAGAGACCAACTACTCAGACGAGAGGTACGCACAAGAAGATAAAGGCGTAGAGAATACCTCCAGAATACACGATCACGGAGGATGATGCAGAAATGATAGCCCAAATGGTTCAGGATTGTATATCCGAGGATTTGAAAATGTTGTGCACCACAGAGACAAAATTCAAGAGGAGCTAGCAGACATGCGACAGTTCTTCAAGCAGATCGGGGAAGGACAGGCAGTGGGAAACAACATAGGAATATGGCCATCACCATCATAGATAGGAGAAGAACCTGAAGCAAGTGAGTGAGATACAATCCACACAATACCACAGCCAAGTGAAATATTCCACATTACACCCAGCATGCTACGCATGGATGAGATCATGGGGCAGACACCCCTAAAGGACTTAGCTCAACTCCAATTGGTATTGCCGCGGATACCATCCAAATATCTACACAAATTATAGGTTAGCGTCACCCAAGAAGTACTGAATCGGGCACGCACAAACATAGCCAAATTACAGTAGGCAAAGGATAAACGGGACATGCTGGAATTGATATATGAGCAGGCCAAGCTCAAGACCCAAGAGGAGAGGGAGCACGCAAATGGATTGGAACAAAAAGTGGCCAGAACTTATGAGACTATTCCAAATACCGCGCAAAGGGACGAACTCATAGCAGCAGAGAAGATTGATCAGATTGCGCAGGAAATTGATCAACATCAGAAGGAGATTGAGAATATCTATGAGCAACTCACACCCACCACTCCACCAGAAATAAGGGATAAAAGGAAGAAGGAGGCAGCAGAGCAACTATAGGAGATAGAGCAACAGGTCAGCGCAGCAGTTGACTTGTTCGATAAAGCAACACAACTTTGGACAAAGCTATAAGAGGATAAAAAATTACAATGGTGGGACAAGGAAGAAAAAAGGATAAGCGCAACTATCCATGACCTCAAGTAGAGGCAGGAGACAATGGCCATCACAGAACATGTCAAAGGGGCACAGGATATGAAGAAACTACAAGCAGAACTCACCACTGCGCAAACGCAGAAAAAGGAGTGTCAAGATCACATGGAACCGCTTCAAGAGCGAGTGGAAAAATTAATTACACAAGCAGAGGAAGCCAAGACATATATGGCACAGACCTAGGTAGAGTGCACAGGGTTGATTAGTGACAAAATTGTAGTCCAGATAGTAGATGCACTCAAGGATAAGACCTCACAGGCTCAAACACAATCAACAAAGCTCAAGGAGAAGTTCCAAGCGATCACCAGGGAGATCGATGAAGCGCACAAAGGTTAGGTGGCTTGGGACAAGCTACATATTAGTGTTGGGGGCTTGTTGGAAGCAGGCCAAAGTGGAAAGAAAGGCAATTTTGGGAAAGAAGTCATGCAAGAGGAAAGCGACTGCTGGAAAGAATAGAAGTGCGCACATGCATGGAAGACATAACGATGGTAGGGTTAGGGTTTTTGCAATGTATTGTAATGGCTGAAGAGATGGTAACATATAAATATAGATACTTAGGTCTCATAAGAGGAGAGAGTCGGCTGATAAGAAAAGAGAACATAGAGAGACGAATAAGAAGAAGTGGATACTATGTAATATTTTGATGTATGACCTTATTTTGTAACTTGTTGAGCTAGAGAGGACTGAGGAGGGTATATCTTGAGGGTTAGATCACAGGCTGAGGATCCTAGTGCGATCTAGTCCACCTCATAATAGATCTCAACCCAACTGAGAAGAGTTGCAAGGTGTGCGACGTTGTAGTCCAAAACTACTGTAATAAAAGAGTTAATAGCCAGATCTTTTTGGACGTAGCCCAGGGGGGGTGAACCATGGTAAAACTTGTGTTATGTGATTGAATGTATATGTTTCTTTATTGTCTTTCAGTAGATATTGATATGCTAAATGAATGAGTTTTTTTATTTCCTGCTTAATCGTAAATGATATTGCAGTATGTTAATAAGTTACAATAGAAACCACAACATATAGTTCTCAGATCTCCCACTCAATCCTAGGCCGCAAACACATGAGTATTGTAGCCATCCATTAAGACTATCTCGGGTGAGACGACATAGTGCACCCTGTGTGTTGCATTGCCTTCTGGTTTACCAGGAGGGTCGATAGTCTTAGACTCTATGTTGGAACCCTGGACAAACATGAACCCTGGGTCACTCAATACAAAATGGGAAAGGATATAAGGAGAAAACCAACAATGGATGTGAGGAAATTTTGCTTATTTGCTTAAAATGTGTGAAGTGTGTGATTCCTGGTCCTTTCTCAGGAAATTTCTTTAAAAATAAAATAAAAAAAGTTTCCTTTTATTTTCTCGCAATATTTATGTTTCTTTGAATTACTACGACGAACTTCTGTCAAGTCCCACATTTTGAACATATAGAAATCCCAAGAAAATATAAACATGAGTACCACCTCTACAAAAATGCAAGGGGATTTACATCCTCGTGAGGTTGTCGTTTTGGTCCTAATGGATTCAAGTGTCAACAAGCCGCCACACTACCTTCAATAAATATTTTTCACCCACCTCCTTTATGGAGTCCCTCCCTTTCCTTTGCATATCCCAAGTCAATTCTCTCATTCATAATTGTTCTAATTCTATTAAGAATTTGTGCCACCATTACACGACGAAGGCATGTCATTTCCAACCACCAAAAAAATACCTTTGTTTATGGGCATGGCTCTTTCAATCTCCCTACCAGCGCACTATGCCTATCGACCTAGAAGATACTCTGTTCTATGGGGTAGGATATTGATATAAAAAAAAAGAATCACTTTCTCAATCAACTATTGTTGGAAGATATGGACCAACAACATGTTATCGTAGATAGAGGAACTTCCTTCCAAAGCCCAATCCTTTCGGTTATTAAATATGTAGAGTACCTTAGCAAGGGGGGCTCTTCTTTCTTCGATGAACTTTAACTAGACAACCTTCCTAGAGAAGGGTTTTTTAGGACCTAAGTGAGAAGTGCTCTTATACGTTAATTCATTCCTTAGTTCCCCCCCCCCCTCACCCATGTATAAGTATCCCCACCACTTATATTTTCACAAAAGAAAGTAATGCAAACAAAATGATATATCCTTGCCTCTTCACTAAATTGGTTGGATGGAAAGAAAGATCTTGGGCTAATGGGATCATCTTGTTGTGATTGAGGGGAAATCAAAGTCTCACTCATAGGAAGATTGGATTCCCATCCCATTCATTTTTTCATGTTGCAATGAAAATACCCTCCTTTCCTTAGCTACTATATATCTTAACTCACTAGGGAGAAAACAAACTAGGTCTTGTGTTGGCCTCCCTCCCAGAACAAGTCCTCGTCCTGGTTACTTACTTGGATTTTGAACAGGATTTTCCTCCACTAATAGTAAGAATACGTATTCAAATTTGGATCTGCTATTGGATCCACCCAATCTCCAACTGAGTAACTATCTACTAAATATGGAGATGGAACTGTGTGAAGGGAATCTGGGACTATGGTGGGGACTAGTCCAACTCCAACTTGACTTTGAACTTGATATGGATTTGGATATGAAACAATGGGATCTATTGGAAATATAATGGGAAATTAAATTACAATGACTCCTACATCTCGATTTGGACCTTTGATTCTTAAAAGGAAAACTAGTGGGTTATGGGGGGTCATTTCCCTCTGTTTCTAGATTACTACAAACAACAAACCGTCTGCTAGAGATAATATGTAGGTGAGACACTCGTTGTATGAGAGATACATATTATGTAATGAGTGGAATATGATTTATGATTTCTCACATGTGATTCTTTGAATGCATTCTACGTGGAAGGTGATTTGATAAATGGCGTCAAAAAGATAGGGCTGTAATGAACTATGTGTAAAAACACTATGTAGATTAATTTTTAATAAATGTGATCAACTTGTTCATAAAAAACTTGGACTCTTTTTGTTTTCCGCAAATGGTGTGACTCTATTTTGATTTCATCCCCCTTATTTGGATATTATTATATTGTTACTTTGTGATGTGAACTTTGATCAATGCCCACCTTCATAATAGTTTCATCTTGTTAAGATTCAAATTGATCTCAAGTTGGTGAATAAGCATTTGTCTCATCCATGTGAATTGAAATGATATGGCAAGTAAGATATGAGGTATATCATTAAAATGGTCAAGGGATGGACTTGATGAACTCAAATCATGGCTTCTTTATCTGTTAAGGAAAATGAAATCGTTAGGATATTCTTAGTATATAGTCAGAGGCAACAAGGGCTACATCACATCAAGGAGTTGAAAGATAATTTCATTCTTGGAGAAAAGCGAAGGAATCATTGGTTTGGATATTTCATGCCAACACCACACAATGTCTGATCAACTACTTGATCGTGAAATAATATTGAATTTAGGGTAAATTTAAGTGCCTAGTTTTGATCCCTCTCTTAAGGATGGAAGGACGATAGTGGTGGGCACGAGCCTGTAAATCAGTTAGTTTCAAAATCTGATTATGTCTCTTAGACCCTACCTCTTTTGCAACATTCAAGGATTCAACCTTGTGAGTCCCTTTATTTGTATTCAGTTCTCATGTTGTTGCATCATTGGGTTCTTGAACAAGTGATTTCCCATGCACAATTGGCAGGTACTTGTTTCCCTTTGCAGCTTGACTTGTTAATAAATATATGTGTTGTTTCCATTGGGTGTATTTATGCACTCTAGCCATCAATGGATTATTTTAGGAAATATTGTATCATCCTAGATGGAGAGGGTAAGGGTATAAACCAGGGGTTTAGTCTCATTATCTTGGGCATAAAACAACCAATCCAAGAGTGTGAGTGATTCCTAGCCATCGGTCTCAATTATAAATCACCCCATTCAAGTAAATAGATCTTACTATTCCGTTTTCCTTCATGAAGTTGGTAGGAAGGAATGTAATTATTAACTATTATATGCACACTCACTCATTTCTTTTGCAAAGTAAGTGGAATGGATTGACAACACTAGAGTGATGAAAATACAAGAACGAATTCAGTTACAACCAAAATATATTAATTATATACAATGATTTTACTTCACTAAGTGCTTTCTTTGTTGTTGGTAGTGTTTGATTCAATTGCATACATAAACCTTGAGGAGGCTTAAGCAATCAACAAACTGAAATTTAATTAGTGACAGAATGCTTGATTAATATAGTCTGACATACCCTCATTGTTGTGGGAGCACTTGATTTATCACCACAATTTTAGATAGCTATCATACTAAGCATTGATATAACCATGCACAATTCTATTGTTCAATCCTTTACTATACTATGCTATGTTTGTTTGATTTTGGTTTTCGTTTTCACCCTATCCATGTTAATCAATATGTTGTAAATATGTAGATTAATAAGCTTCATTGAAATCTCATCAAGGTCATAGGGGGTTCCTACTAGTGGATCATTGGAGAGCTAGGATAATATTAAAAGGAAATGACCAAAGAAATCCAATGTCTTAGGTTGAATGTCGATGGTTAACCTTGACCCACTAGACCTTGTTTACTAAGAGGAAGTATAAATAGTTGCTAAGGCATAAGGTAGATAAAGATATGGTTCCAAATCTTGTCAAAGATAGAGAATATTAGATTTCATTCCAAAGACATTGGTTTGATTTGACAAACTATTGGGAAAAAGTAAAATAAGTAACTAGGGAGATAGTCACTACGTTGCACTATGTATATATTTCTCGACACAACCACTATTGAAAAGGCCTCCTAGTTAATAAAAACACGATTCATTCTTGATTCAATTGGTTATCTATAAATTAGTGTTCAATTGCCCTAGGCCCCTGTTAATTTCATGGCTAGCTTGCTTCAATGGGATAGGACGCATTTAAATTTAGATACTTCATGTAAAAATTAAGACAAGGACTAGATACTATTCAACTCCCCTTGCCCTTGGTTCAAGGAGATAAGATGTCCACTTAATTTGATTGTAGTATTTATAAAGTGTTGTCTTATTGATTAAAATGTAACCTTTTGGTCATGTATGTTGAAATTTGATTTAAAAATTTGATTTAATTTTAAAATGATTTGTGATTAGAATTGCATTTTAATATTTAAAATTCTTTTGAATATACGAATAGATCCCCAGAAATATCTCTGACGCTAATAAGGTATTGGAGGGATATCTCCTAAACAAACTTCACGAAACCTTGTGCTTAACTCCGGTGTGAGTGAAGCCTCCTAACGTCACCACTTATACAATGGATTTCACCACTCCCTTAGTCAGACACATATGCTAAGTTTAATAGCCTTGGAGAAGTTTACTCACATAATCCTATTCCAAGGCTCTAAATCTTAAGCTAGTTTGTGCACCGTGAAAAATAAAATTGTTTCTAATCAATTTTAAATTTATTAGTGTTACTTTTAGTGGCTTTGTTTACTCAAGAGGTGTGGTCGTGAAACTGGTGATGTTATGCTTCAGCAAGTAAAATAAATGAATATGAATATAATGCAAAGTCCTAACTTCAATTCTCAATAAATGATAAGCTTTTCAAAATGCAACTTTCAATTCAATTAAGCAATTTCAAATAAGATGCAATATCTCCATACATGTACTAAGATCAACGATGCAATTTTTCATACATTAGTGAACATTAAATTGCATACATTAGTTCAGCCCAAAACATATTTTCCCACATAGTAGTTAACAATGAGCTAACACCATATATGTAGGTAGAATTCTCTGCAACCAGAGGTTTCAAGGTAGAGTTCCATGAAGGTAAGACCCTTTATATGTGAAATATTCCCTGCAATTTTTCTATATCACAAAAAACCCACTCACAAATATAACTAGAAAAGAAAAAATAAACCTAATGCAAAGCTTTGAAGTACCTTATAGCTTGGTTGTTGGTTGTCTCTCTAGTGGTATGTATAGGCGATGGATCTCTATGATCACTTGCAACACCTGCAAAGTCCAAGAAATTGGTTGCATCAGGTTTAGGTTGAAGCCACCACACTACCTTTAATAAATATTTTTCACCCACCTCCTTTATGGAGGTCCTCCCTTTCCTTTGAATAGCCCAGGTCAATTCTCTTATTCAAAATTGTTCTAATTCTATTAAGAAGTTGTGCCACCACTACACGACGAAGGAATGTCATTTCCAACCACCAAAATGGTACCTTCATTTATAAGCATGGCTCTTTCAATCTCTCTACCAACATGCTATGCCTATCGACCTAAAAGATACCTCGTGCTATGGGTTAGGATATCGATATAAAACAAAACAATCACCTGCTCAATCAACTGTTGCTGGAAGATATGGACCAACAACATGTTATCATAGATAAAGGACCTTCCTTCCAATTCCCAATCCTTTCGATTATTAAATATGTAGAGTACTTGAACAGAGGGGGCTATGCTTGCTTGGCTGAACTTTATATATCCAACCTGCCTACCGAAGGGTTTTTCAGGACCTAAGTGAGAAAATATCTAATTAATTCATTCCTTGGTGCTCCCCCCCACCTATGTATACGTATCTCCATCACTTCTTCTTTCATAAAAGAAAGTAACGCATACATAATGATATATCCTTGCTTCTTCACTAAAGGGGTTGGTTGTACAGAAAGATATTGGGATGATGGGATCATCTCGCTGTGATTGAGGTGAAATCAAAGTCTCACTCATAGGAAGATTGGATTCCCATCCCATCCATTTGTGCATGTTGCAATGAAAATACCCTCCTTCCTTAGATACTATCTATATTAACTCACTAGGGAGAAAACAAACTAGGGCTTGGGTCAGCCTCCCTCCCGGAACAAGTCCTTGTCTTGGTTACTTACTTGGATTTCAAATGAGCTTGGCCTCCGATGATAGTAAACATATCTACTTAGATTTGGATCTGCTACTGGATCTTCCCGATCTCCAATTGGGTAACTATCTACTGAATATGGAGATGGAACTGCGTGAAGGGAAGATGGGACTATGGTGGGGACTAGTCCAACTCCAACTTGACTTTGAAATCGATCTGGATTTGGATTTGAAACAACAAGATCTATTGGAAATATAATGGGAAATGAAATTACAATGACCCCTGCATATCGATTTGGACCTGTGAGTCTTAAAAGGAAAACTAGTGGGTAATGGGGGGTCGTTTCTCTCTATTTCTAGATTACTACAAACAACAAACCATCTGCTAGAGATAATGTGTAGGTGAGACACTCGTTGTATGAGAGATACTGATTATGTAAAGAGTGGAACATGATTTCTGATTTCACACATGTGAGTTTGTGCATGCATGCTACATGGAAGGTGATTTGATAAATGGTGTCAAAAAGCTAGGGATGTAATTAACTACGTGTAAGAAAACTATGTAGATTATTTTTTAATAAATGTGACCAACTCATTCATAAAAAAAAATTGACTCTTTGTTTTTTTCTCAAATGGTGTGACTCTATTTTAATTTCAACAACCTTTCTTGCATACTATTATATTGTTATTTTGTGTTGTGAAATTTGATCAATTCCCACCTTCATTATAGTTTCATCTTGTTAAGATTCGAATTGATCTCAAGTTGGTGAATAAGAATTTGTCTCATTCATGTGAACTGAAATGATCCGATGAGTAAGATCTGAGGTATCTCATTAAAATGGTCAAGGGATGGACTTGATGAACTCAACTCATGGCTTCTTTATATGTTAAGGAAAATGAAATCGTTAGGATATTCTTAGTATATAGTCAGAGGCAACAAGGGCTACATCACATCGAAGAGAAGCGAAGGAATCATTGGTTTGGATATTTCATGCCAACACCACACAATGTCTATTCAACTACTTCATCGTGAAATAATATTTGAATTTAGGGTAAATTGAAGTGCCTAGTTTTGATCCCTCTCTTAAGGCTGGTAGAGCGGTAGTGGTTGGCATGGGCCTATAAATCAGTTAGCTTAAAAATCTGATTGTGTCTCTTAGACCCTACCTCCTCTGCAACATTCAAGGATTCAACCTCGTGAGTCCCTTTCTTTGGATTTGATTCTCATGTTGCTACATCAATGGGTTCTTGAACATGTGATTTCTTGTGCACAATTGGCAGCGACTTGTTTCCTTTTGCAACTTGACTTGTTAATAAAGATATGTGTTTTTCCATTGGGTGTATTTATGCACTCTAGCCATCAACGGATTATTTTAGGAAAGAGTGTATCATCCTAGATGGAGAGGGTAAGGGTATGAACCAGGGGTTTAGTCTCATTATCTTGGGAATAATACAACCAATCCAAGAGTGTGAGTGATTGCTAGCCATCAATCTCAATTAGAAATCACCCCTTTCAAGTAAATAGATCTTACCATTCCATTTTCCTTCATGAAGTTGGTAGGAAGGAAGGTAATTATTAACTATTATATGCACACTCACGCATTTCTTTTGCAAAGTGAGTGTAATGGATTGACAACACTAGGGTGATGAAAATACAAGAATGGATGCAATTACAACCAAAATCCCTTAATTAGATACAATGATTTTACTTCACTAAGTGCGTGTTTTGTTGTTATTAGTGTTTGATTCAATTTCATACCTAGACCTTGAGGAGGCTTAAGCAATCAACAATATAAAAGTTAATTAGTGACAAAATGCTTGATTGGCAAAGTCTAACATACCCCCATTGTTGTCAGAGCACTTGATTTATCACCACGATTTTAGATAGTTATCATACTAGGCATTGATATAACCATGCATACTTCTATTGTTCAATCCTTTACTATACTATGCTATGATTGTTTGATTTTGGTTGTGATTTTCACCCTATCCATTTTAATCAATATATTGTAAATATGTAGATTTATAAGCTCCATTGAAAGCTCATCAAGGTCATAGGGGGTTCCTACCAGTGGATCATTGGAGAGCTAGGATAATATTAAAAGTAAATGATCAAGTAAATTCAATGTCTTAGGTTGAATGTCGGTGGTTGACCTTGACCCACTAGACCTTGTTTACCAAGAAGAAGTATAACTAGTTGCTAAGGAGGATAAATATATGGTTCCAAATCTTGTCGAAGATAGAGCATATTAGCTTTCACTCCAAATACACTGGTTTGATTTGACAAACTATTGGGAAAAAGGAAAAGAAGTAACTAGGGAGATAGTCACTATGTTGCACTATGTATATATTTCTCGACACAACCACTATTGAAAATGCCTCCTAGTAAATAACAATACGATTCATTCTTGATTCAATTGGTTATCAATTTCCCTAGGCACTTGTTAATGTCATGTATGGCTTTCTTCAATGGGATAGGATGCATTTAAATTTAGATACTTGACGTAAAAGTTAAGACAAGGGCTAGCTACTATGCAACTCCCCTTGCCCTTGTTTCAAAGAGATAAAATGTCCACAAGTTAATTTGATTGTAGCATTTATAAAGTGTTGTCGTCTTGATTAAAATGTAACTTTTTTGTCATGTATGTTGAAATTTGATTTAAAAAATTATTTAATTTTCAAATGATTTGTGATTAGAATTGCATTTTAATATTTAAAATTATTTTGAATATTTAAAAAAAAATTAGATTATATTTCTAAAATAGTAAGATTAAATTTTTTGTAACTAAAAATGTTTAAAATAATAAAAAATAATATTTTAATCGATGTTTACCTTATTGGTTGTTTATATTCTTTGTTTTATGTAAATTTATTTCCAAAAAACAAAAATGTTTTTATTAATGTTTATCTTCATGGTCATCTACATTCTTTGCTTTATGTAAATTTATTTCTAATAAACTTAAAATTTGCTTAAAGTGTTAATGCCTCAAACCTCTGGAAGTTTCCATGCCCTAAATCGCCAAATTAGGACGTGCTCCTAAAATGGGCCCTATAAGCCATTTCTTCCAATTTTTCCACCGAGAAATTACCAAGATAGATGACAAATTATATAATGATCCATTTTAGATCATCCAAAGACAAGATTATTTCTCAAAATCCCTAGCTACAAAGTGTGGATAGAGATTGATCACATGAATGGATTTATGGGGATATGTTATTATGAAAAAGTATATTGAGCATGATGATGTGGAATCCAAGATTAGGAAGCCCACAAAATATTCCATAATGCTTTGATCATATGGAAAGAAATGGTAATGGATTTTCCCTTGATTGGAAGGTGGCTTGTATGGATGGTGGGTAGGAAAAATAGAGGTAGGTTGAGTGAGGATTCTTTATGGAATTTGATTTCTTGTCTTCAACTCAGTTATGTCCCTGAGTTGTGCATATGGATCTCAGTCTCCTGGAGATTACCAAACCTCGGTCCTTTGTCCTGCACTCATCAATTAGCTATCAATGACAATAACAATTCAGGCCAATAGAAATTTAAGCTATTCACATGTTTTCATTGTCATGTAGCACTTATTATGGTCTACGCTCAGTATGCCACTTAGGTTGTTGAGTTGGTTGTAGTTGTCAATGCATAAATCTATGTGAAACTACCCTCTCACATCTTGTATTGATTAAATAACTCATTCTTTAGTTGGTATAATGAGTAATGGTAGCATATTAATGGGAATTAGTAACTCACTCACCCATTAAGGAGACCCTTAGAATCATGGAAGAATTTCTACACATGCTTGAGCACGCAGATAATCTACGTAGCACTTAAACTCTTTTAATTAATGGAATATGCCTAGTCATCCTACATACACCAATGACTCATTATTTGTATGTCATGTCATTTTTGTTCTGTATGGGAAACTCTCCTACACGTGATCATTACTATACTTCCAACATACGGTTTCACATCCAAGTGGAGTTTGGATACGTGTCGACAATAGGGAATATGTGGCCATCTTTCTTGGAGGATTCCCAACCAACATTTAGACTTTGATCAAGGGCGGAAGTAAAGTAATAGAATCAAGGAAGATTCCCCTGAATGTTCCAAAAATATCATGGACAACCAACACAAATTTTGACCATGTACAAGTGGTGACTTGAGCCTAGAAAAGGAAAATGTATGTATAGACTCCAAAGATGAATAATGGAACGACCATACAATAATTGGGTTCCTTGGGTCACCCTAGAGCTAGGCTTAGGCATGTGGATGTTTAACTGATAACACCAGATGTTTGTTCTACTCAGAAATTGGGGTTGGTTTTTCTCCACATTTCATCCAACCATTGAAACTTACTTGCATTCACTGCCATCACTTATGCTCATATATGAAACAAGGAAGAATACTAGTGTTATTCTCCCCTTACTATAGATTTCACACTCAGATATGTTGACAATGAAGAATATCCAACAATTTGGTCAGCAATGAATAAATGTGTGGGTTCTGGGGTGAGCTAGGGTTCACACACATCTTGGGAGCCTAGAGTCTCTCCTCGTGCCAGAGATCGCAGGTAGCGTTCGAGCATAAAAGAGTAAGTGCATGGGTCTCCTTTGAGTGATAGGGTTTACACACACAACAAATAAGTAATGTGTAGGATCTATTTGGTGAGGTAAACAATGTAATATGCCCAGAAAACAGAGAAGACGACCCAACAAACAATTAGATTCCCAACAACAATGCAATGGACCCAACACTTAATTAAAGCGCCCAACAATAATGGAATTGGACAACCAATTAATTAGAGTTCCCAACATCAATGGAATTAACTCAACAACAATGGAATTCACCCAACAATTAATTGGAGTGCCCAACAACAGTGGATTTCTCCCAAAATTTGATTGGAGCGCCCAACAACAATGGAATTCTCCTAGCAACAATGGAATTTTCCCATCAATAATGGAATTCGTGGGAAATAAAGAAATGACCATCAAAATCTTAGACACGTCTAGAGGAAAAAATGTACAACGATCCACTCATCACTATTGTGGAAAGTTTTCCCTTGCGGAAAGGTGAAACCCCCCTTGGATCAAGACCCCTTTGATCCAAGACATAGAGAAACAAATGGTTTACTACTTTCCCTCTAGATCTACTCTCTATGTCAACAATCAGAACGAGAAGAGAAGGATGGATTACTTACCTTTCTACATCAATTGTCCTCACTACTCCAACCTTTTATCTTGATGTCCAAGCTCCTAGGTCGAAGAAAAGTCTTGCAAGGAACAAAATGAAACCTCCTTCTTCCACACCATATTGTTAAGCATAAATAGATCTATCTATGATAAATTAAACAACAATATACATGCACATAGTGAACACATAGGCATGAGAGGAATAGTCCAAGTTGTGTATTAATGGAAAGAAAATAACAATGAAGCACTTACAATATCAATCTCGACGTTGCAACAACTCCTCCAAGCTCTCATGTCCATCCCCCTTGGGTCTCACACAGTCATAAGTATAATGCTCTCAATTCTCCTCCTTTCACTCAAGCATGGCCTTCATTATATAGGTATTGAGGCATCACAAACATATGATATTTTTCAGGAGAGGATGTGTTCAAGTGAGGATTTGGATGAAATAACAAGATTTACTTGCCTTGAATAGAGTAAAGATCGAACCAATACATTAACCAACTAATATCTCTCAAAAATAATCTCACAAATCAAGGCATGATGGTTGAAACTACTTCATCACCCCCCCATAATTGTTCATGGGGAAATGAACAAGGGATTATCTCTCCTTAGGACACTCTTGGGGGTCGATGATTAGGTTTTATCCCTCTTTGTATATGAGCGGGGGGCGATGAATCTCAAACAGTGCCAATGTCTCAAGGAAAAAAGTAACATTTCAACCTCCAATTGATAGGTTTTCCTTCCAACTTGTCTAGGGATTATGACATACATTTCTCTAATGTGATGAAGTTGCGACACTTAGGTATGACACTCGGTAAAGTGAAACACTTAGGTGTGACACTCAGTATAGTGTGACACTTAGGTGCATAAAAGATGCAACACTTACGTGTGAAATTTGGTAGTGTGACACTTGTTAGTACAAAATTTGTGACACTTACGACACTTAAGCGTGACATTTGGTGATGCAACGCTTAGGTGTGTGACAATCACCCATAACAATTATAAATAGATGCACAATAGAAATTAATAGATTATTGAAAATTTTAATAAATTACAGAGGTGAATTTAAATCATTCATTGGCTCAACACACAGAGGAAAACAACCCAATGAGACATGATTTTTACCCTGGAACCCAATTGGGAAAACCAGTCAAATGGTGCTCAATATTCTTATTTCTACAAGTTTGCCAAGATTTTACAATGCTCTCTTCCTCCTTGGAAAAAAAACCCTTTGGAAATAAACAAGAGAGAATAAATAGAGAGAGCTAGTGGGCAAGGGAAGGAAAACAACCATGGATCTTCACTTCATGTTCCTTATCCTTCTCTCCTATCCATTTCCTTGTCACTTTTAATTATTTTTCTTTAAATTTTCTCTTAACTCCTTATTTGGATTATTCCATGTAAACTTGCATTATTTTACATTGTTTTACGTGGCTTACATAATACATTATGATTTTCAATCTATGTTGCAGGTATTGATTATCATCCACTCTTTAGTCTGAATCCATTTCAGATCACACCTCCCCGTTGAGAATATTTTTGGTCTCCAAAAGCTCAAGGAAACTAATCTGAATCAGTGTTGTCTTCTTCTCTGGAATGTGGATCTAACGATGGCTTCTAGATACATCTCTAACTCTGGCTCTGGATTTGGATCATGGCTTTGGCTACTTTCGCTAGTCCTCAACTATGGCTCTAACTCTGGTTCTGGCTTACTTGTTCCCACAGTGCAAAAATATTCTCACTGACTCTCATCTCTGAGCAATCTCTAGATCTGAACTCTGGACTCAACATCTATTCCCATCTCCCTCTCTTCCTTGGAGATAGTCCATCTTTGCAGTCATGAAGCCAAGTTGAATGTTGGTCTTATCTTTTAGTGTGATCCTAGCATGCTTCCATATCATATTAGTCCCATGAAAATAAGTGTTTTCACCTTCTTCTACTAGGACTGGTTACTTCTCAAAATGGAAACAAATCTCTAGTGCATGTTTGCAAGGCACATCATGGAGAACTCAAGAAATTATGTATGGTCATTGAAATTTGTGCACCAATCTCAAACACAACTCCATGATGGGGTTCTTCAAATGCAAACTGGAAACAAGAATTGGATTGTGGTTTCTCTCAGCATAAACTTGTTTTCCTTCTTGTTTTTTTTGTTTATTTCCTGTGTTGTTATCTCTCCTTGGACACCTTCTGTCATTTGGACTGGAGATGCAAGAAACTCTTCATCTTCCTCAATCTTCACTCTCCACACACTTTTTCTCATTGTGCGGTGTCTAGGGTGAAGCTATAGGTGAAGTCACCAACACTTCGCTTCCCAATGTCCACTCAACTTCTAGTGGTGGAAAAAGTTCATTTGGTTGCTACAAGGATTGCTTGTCATACTCCTCCTCTCCACCTGCCTTTGTGTTTGATGTTGGATTGGAGAAGCCTTCTTTCCATTCAACTTTTGGACACAATCATGCCCGCAAAAAATGTCTTGCTTCTTCCAGTAGGCTGCTTCACAATGGCCTTTATTTCTACAATGTGAGCATGTATTTGCATACCAACAAATTTCTATGGTATGGCCTCTCTTCTTGCAACAGTGACACACAATAAAAAAATTGTTTGACTTAAACCCCTTGGTATTATTCTTTTTCTTGATCTCATTGATTGGTTTGTTTCTTTCTTTGAGTGCAGGTTGTAGGATGAGTCACTGCTCTCTTTAAATATGCCATGAGGATGAGGTGGTGGTGAGGTGACACCTTCACTCACTGTTTTTTCTCCTTCTCTTGATGAGCAAGCCAATTCCGACATGTCTTTTTCCTTCACGAAAATGGTTTTCATGGTGATGGAATTTCCACTTCTTCCATCAAAGCCTAGGCCTTCATGCTTGGCCTAGGGGGTGACTACGATGGGGCTCAATGTTAATTTCTTCAAAATCCCACCCAGTTTCAGTCTCGCTGATTTTTCTGTCAAATTTAAATGCCAAACTCAGTTTTAGCATTGTTTCAGCATATGCTACAGTCGTGTTTCAGCATTTGCTCACAGTGGTGTTTCAGCATCAGCATATGCTACAGCCTGGTGTTTCAGCATCAGCATATGCTACAGCCTGGTGTTTCAGCATCTGCTCACAGCGGTGTTTCAGCATCAGCAT
>JZKD02S1600548.1:90194-103555 GCA_000966675.3 Picea glauca
CCCCCCCTCTTTCTAACTCTGCACTAAGTCCAGTCAACGAGCATCCTTGAAATGAAATCAGGACACTTTCTAATTTTCAGGCTCTCTTTCTTCATCAATATCTCTTGACCGCTCTCTCCACAGCCCTTCGATAGTTTTTGTATTGACCCTTCTTTACTTCATATTTCTATTTGAACTTTCACCCCAAGTTGGTTGAAAGACCGCCAATGGTGAAAGTTACAAATTACTCGTACTTATTTGTAATGAGCACAAATTATATATTAATATATAATTGGGAAATTTTCCTGTTGGAAAAAAAGTTTTTTATCATTTAAAATGGATCGAGCAGGATTGTAGTCTTATTCAAGACAAGATGACTTAAAATTCAAAACTCATGCAAATATGAATATGTTAAAATATAGTTTGATTATTTTGTGTGTATTCAAATTGCAACATTAGTTTAATGTAAATATCATATATCTCTCTTTTTATTTGTTTATACAACTCTTTTTATATTAAATATATATATAAATCTCTTATACATATAAATATTTTTATTTTCTTTTAAATATATATTTTGTTAAAATATAATAGTTTTATTATTAGTCTGTGTCAAGGGACTATAGCAATGAGTTTGCTATTGATTTGACATTAATTTTTCTTTTATTTTAAATGTGTATATGAAATGTAATGTTTAAATTAACAAAACAAATATATATTTTTTGATATAATAAAAATATTTATTTTTCTCATCTCCCATTGGTTAATATATTTCAAGTCTTACGGCAGGTTCAAGTATTTCAATGTTTTAAATTAATTACATAATTAATGTATGCCCACTTTTAATTAATGTAAGGGATGGAATGACTTCGTTGTTGATTGATGTTTACAAAATTAGGTGTACAAACATGTATATCATCATAATGATCATGCCGATGATAGAACTGTCATAAACAACTTATTAAATCTTTACGCCATTATGGTTTGTAAAGCGACCTGCCATTATTACGGTGTTAATGGAAATATTCGTTTGCCTCTTGTTCTACTACAATTAGTTGTTGTTGTCCACCTACCACTGGATCTTCCTCAGATGTGATAGGTTTTCCTGCAAATGATATTATTAATTAGGAGGTTTTCCTGCAAACGATTGTATTAATTAGGAAGGTTCCAATAAATCGTAGATGAATCATAATAGGTTGAACTGTATATGTTTTTAATTGTAATATTTAGTTATAAGTGTGGATTATTTGAAGGTTACAAGGTTATGGATTTTTATACTCGTTTAAAAATAAGCTCTATTGTAATTGGTTGTTAGTTTAATAGTTGATTTTTATATTATTTATGGATTTGTATAATATTTCTCAAAATTTATATATATTAGTTTAGTTTTTAAAAAATAATTTTAAAATTTTAAAATATTTGAAAATCATATATATATTTTTTTTAAATCAAATAATTTCCTTTGTAAACATGGATGTTTATAATATTTGTATTAGTCTTTGTTAAAGGTTATTAGTCCCTCTCAAGGGACTATAACAATAAGTTCATTAATTTGACTTTTATTTTAAATTTGTGTGTGAAATGTAATGTTTAATTTAAAAAAACATATATATTTATATAATTTTTCTCATCTCCCATTGATTAGTATATTTCAAATCTTATAGTTGCCTTCAGGTATTTCAATGTTTTAAATTAATTACATAATTAATGCATTTTGTTATATATGCCCACTTGTTTTAATTAAGTTGTAAGGAATGGAATGACTTCATTGTTGATTGATGTTTACAAAATCATGTGTATAAACATGTTGTTGACTTTCAAATCCACAAAATAGGGTTCAAGAGGCCCACAAACTGGCTAGTTGGAAAAAAAAGCATGGTAGAAAGAGATATGGCTCGAGCCCCGCACAAGTGAGCATTGAACCGCTCGCTGATAGATAAAGATAGTATTAGTTAATTAAGTTATAAGGAATGGAATGACTTCATTGTTGATTGATGTTCACAAAATCATGTGTATAAACATGTTGTTGACTTTCAAATCTACAAAATAGGGGTTCAAGGGGGCCCCAAGCTGTCTAGCTGAAACAAAAACATGGTAGAAAGAGTCGAAACAAAAAAAACATGCTAGAAAGAGTCGAAACAAAAAAACATGGTAGAAAGAGATATGGCTCGAGCCCCACATAAGCGAGCATTGAACCGCTCACGGATAGATAAAGATAGTACCAGTTAATTAAGTTGTAAGGAATGGAATGACTTCATTGTTGATTGATGTTTACAAAATCATGTGTATAAACATGTTTTTGACTTTCAAATCCATGGAATATGGGTTCAGGAGGCCCACAAACTTGCTAGCCGAAACAAAAATCATGGTAGAAAGAGAGATGGCTCAAGCCCCCCACAAGAGAGCATTGAACCACTCACAGATAGATAAAGATAGTACCATCGTCTTCTATCCCTTGCCTGCCCACCTACGGGCCCACGTGCTCCAGTGAAAAGGCTCATGCCTACCTACCTTCCTTTCTAGCCAGGTCAGATATGACATCTTTATTTTTACTTAAATACTTCGCACAATCTTCAAACGTATGCATACAATCTTTTAACATATGCCATCTTCATTTTTACTTAAATACTCAATGAAAGAATTACAATATAAAGACTTGTCTGAAGAAGCCACCAGTACACAATCTTCAAAGGTACTCATACACTGCACCAGCCTATCACTCAACAACAAAGCACTACATAGTAATAATAATAATAATCTATTTTTAAGGTCACGACGAACCCAGACACTAAATTGGTGTATGAGACCCCCTTGTTTGTGGGACAAGGGACCCCCTCCGCCCAACGATTTGACTGGTAAAGTCTACGGAGGTATACATACCCTACCCCCCTCTGGATTTGAACTTCTGACCTCTTAGGAGGAAACACATGTTCTTAACCATTAAGCCCATAATAGTGTCTATGAAGGAAAAACTTGTCATACAATTGCCACATATTAAACCATAATTACGCATTTGATGTCATAGTCCGTGTATAGTCTGTGTGCACTATTGTTGAAATGAAAATTTAAAATTCAACATATTGCTTGTGATGGAAATATCGTTGTCATATCGTCATATTATATTTAGTTTTTTGAAAGAGCTGATTTAAAAAAGCATGATTCTTACTTATATGTCATACCCATACCTCTACTAAAAAATTATACAACAATTATTCTCTCTAAGAGATCACATATTTAACTATAATTACCAACTAATTGGATCTTTCAAGTACAAATATTACAAAACTAGAAAAGTAGAGAAGCCATAATCAAACTATCATTTTCATTTGGACTAAACTACCATACAACCCTTATTTGTTAAAATATTATATATTTTTTAAATTAATATAAATAATGTAAACATTAATCATATATATATAACTCAATTAAATTTTAAATTTCTTTTCAAGCGAAGTCAAACTTACAAAACAATATAACTGGATTCTTAAGTCACCCCATCTCCATCATTTTATTATATTGAAGATTTTAAAGGGTACGTTGTGGTCACCTCGTGAGTACACTTTTCAAGCACACTTGGTGTTCACGAGTTCAGCCCTAAAAGTATTAACATTGAAACTTATAAAAAAAATCCCTCTGTAATTTTATTCGAAATAAAATTAGAATTTGTTAAATAAAAAATTAGAATTTGTTTGTGACTGTGTAGATCTATATTAATAAAAATTAAAGTGATAATTTTTAGTATTATAAGTTTTTATAAATAATAATAATAATTTGTTTTTAAGTTATGTTGTAGATTTATATTAATAAAAATTAAAGTGATAATTCTTAGTATTAAAAGTTTTTATAAATAATAATAATAATTTGTTTTCAAGTTATGTTTAAAGGAGACACCAAATTGATGTAAGAAATTTCTTGTTTGTGAGATATTGATTTTACTTTTAAAATCAACAAATATATATATATATATATAATATTTTGAGAAAAAAATTTAAAATAATTATACTAAAACACAAAAACTTTTGTATTATTATGTAAATATTTTTTTATATAATACTTTGTGAATGAGATTGAGAAATTAGTGCACTATCCATAAGCATCATAGTGATGGTTGTCATTCTTAGTGCCTACTTAAGCGTTGTGTGTATGTGTGTTATCATGAAAATTGTTGAGTGGTGCATAAGCTTTGGAACTTAACATTTGTAGTGTTGTTTATGCTAATTATTGTTTAAGGTTAAGGTTTTTAAGGCCATGTCCCTCAATTGTGTTTCTCAATAAAAATATGATGTTATTAGGGGTATTATTCTTTTGACTTTACAAGATAAATGATTTGTATTTTGGATCATAAAATGATTGAGTGCTAAGGAAAAATCGATGTAGGGCTTGGTGGTAAGGTCAAATGCCAAACAATAAAGACAAAGACATGTTGTCTAAGGAGAAAAGGTTAAAATTTGTTTAAGCCCAAGCTTACAAAGAAATGGATTTCTTGTCTAGCAAATCCTAGAAAAGGAATCAAGGGTGCCAGTGAAATGATTAAATGATTAAATAAAATGGAGTTGAGACATGACCATTGAGAAAATGATCAACCCCATTCATTAACAAGTAAAATTTATTTCACCAATCAAGGGAAGCAAGTGATTATTTGGTAGAGCAACAATCTGGTTAAGTCCCATCTCCTTAAGTAAAGAGTTGTAATCTTGCCTTACTTGACCACTAATACTTAGTGAAATAAGGAAGTCTTTTATCAACTAGTTGACAAGCCACTTTTAGAGTTTAATGTCTAACAAAAGGGAGGAGGATGTTATTGAGCAAGGCGAGGGGTCGCCCATTGAGTAAAGTCCAACATATGATTGAACAAAGGTATTGGTAGACTTTCTAAGGAACAAATTTTCCATGGACCATGTTTTTGTTGCCCCACACAAAGGTTTGGAAATCCTAGTAGCTAAAACCTAGGGAAAAAATAGGGAAGAAACCACCAAGGAAATGTGGCGAAGTTTCTACCTAGTGAGTTATTCCTAGAAAACTCCAACTAAAAAAACCTAGTAAGTGGAGAAAGAGGCCATCAAACTTGTATTGTCAGGTTTTCACTTATAAGATGAGGGCAATGAAAATATGGGGGAGAAACCCTAGTAAATAGTAAAAAACCTAGTTGGGTTTCTAGGTTATACTATCCCCATATGAAACAACAACAAACCCCATATGACCACATATACAACACAAAGTTGTCCCATCATTAAGCGAGGTCAGCACACATGGATGCTACATTAGCATAATGACCAAGAATCCATGGTTATAGCCAAAATTGACCTAAAATTATCGAAGCCATACAGGAGAATAATGTGTTGACACCAAAGAAGTTGGGAAGATGTAGCAAAATCCTTGGAAAATAGTTGGGAACATGGGTAGTCAGAGAAGCAAATGACCTCTTTAGATGCATAATTTTTTTTTAGGGAACCTAGATAGAGAGGAGTCATTGATGGTATAAGGGTTCTTATTCCTTGATCACAAGAGTTATTCTCTTCTAAACCATCGAGAGACGAGAGAGAAAGGAGGCTATAAGTTGGTACTGATCATTCAAAAATCAAGATGGACATCAACCAAAAAACTAGCCATAGAGAATGGAAATGGTGTGGGGAGTACATTTGATCTGAATTGGATCTTGGCAAATGTTTGTAAATGTTGTAAATAAACATGTTTTGTTTTATTCCATTTTATTTGGTCTTTTGGCACAATGGGAAGGTGAAATGAACAACTATGACAGTTRACCTTCCAAAAGCAGCCCATTAAAAATAATGAGAGTTGTAGTGAAGAGGACAAGGAAGGGAGATGCAAGGAGAAATAGRGAAGGATAGTAGCATAAATTGAAGCTCGAAGAAGGAAGCTTGCTTGAGGTTGAGTGGTCRAAGGAGTTAATGTGCTTGTTCACTCTAAGCGAAGGTGGAAGCTTAATACTTGGTATATATAAAATATATATTTAATATTTAATAAATTTATTATTTGTTGTCTTTTTTTAAATGTACAACAAGGTGTATAAATACACATACATGAGTAGAGTCACATCTTTTTGTCTAAAATGACRTGAATTTACATTAAAAGTAATAATTATTTAATTAATAATTAATGGCATTGTAATATACACAAGGTATATTACAWGTCATCCCTCCTAAAAATAAGCTTCGTCCTCGAAGCATAGGTAAAGACRAATCTTCTAAATCTGTTGTCATCTAACTAGTGATGTTTCTTCACTAATTACAAAGTTTTTTTAAATATATTCACAATTGTTTCCAAGTATTAGGTGTTCTACTAAATAGCTTGCACATCCTTAAAATGTTGTCTTTCCTATTTATGTATACGAAGGAGCGGGATCTTTTATGCCTGAAGATTTAGGTAAGTAGCATTTGGACATAGTACACCTCCCAAGACATTGTGCAAAAACACGTACTATTTTTTCCCTCAACAACCTGTGTGGTAGAGTTTCAATAACGTCCATATTCATAACTTATGTGTCTACCCTCCTGAAATGCAATCAATTTCGCAGTATTTTTGAAAGTGTATGTAGATGTCTGAACAATTGGAGTAGTGATTGCATCAGTAACTATAACATGTCCTGTCTTTTCACCAGAATGGACGATGAGGATTCCAATGGGGCTAACAAAGTCCTTTTGCTCAGATATGCACATTGGAAATGAATTTCTATGATGAAACCATTTGAGAGTGCACTTTGTATGATAGAGGTGTTTGCATGGCAATTGTTTTGCATGTTGTTCAGTGGAAAACATTTCTTGACACATTGGGCACATCACTCCATCTTTTTCACTTTCTTTGCAAAACATAACTACTGACAACTCATTGACTGCTACACGTCGAAGACTATTGGGTACCTCTTTTTCCTCCGCAGGATTACTAATTACTCTTTCCCCTCCAAAGTTCCTCACGCCAATATCCATCGTTTCATATCTGAAATCAACATTTTACGTACAATCCTCTAAATGATGATTGATCTGATGCCATGTGAAACTAGAATTCCATATAATTTAATTAGAATAATTGACTCCTTGGTTGCATTGGTGATAATATTGTATACATCGAACTTATTTTCAATAAAAAATAATATTAAATTTTTATTATTGGTAAAATTTACAAAGTGTTGAAGTATTTGTTGTGATTTTGTTTTCACTACTTGTAATAAGATTAATAATTTTTTTAAAAGAAAAGAACATATGTAGAATTTAGGTGAATTTGGTGAAATGAATACTTTTAATCATAACATCTTAATTAAACAAAAATTGTATTATACAAGATGAATTTTAAGGCATATTTTTGCACCCAAAGTAGCGAGGTGATCTACAATATAGTATGGGGGAGATGTTGTCATGTTAGCGTTATGTTAGAAAATGTTACATTAAAAAAAAAAAATCGACTCAATTAAAAAAAAAATAACAATAATAAAAATAAAGTTGGATCAATTAAAAGAAAACAATTACATGAAACCATTACACACACACACACACACACACATACGTACTTACATATGAGAACATCTAAAATATTAATTCCTTCATATTAAATGGCAATGAAAAAAATTACACCATAAGAAATTTGATCCCTCTAGATGCTTGATAGACCCAGTTTTAACATGGATTTATGCTCGTTTAAAACATTTTTATGGTTTGCTTCATCTAAATGACACAATGTTAAAAAAGAACAAAGTCCTATGCAAGTCTTAAGTAAATTTGATGGAATATAGACCTCTTAATCTTGACATCTTCATCAAACAAAGTCTATATTATGATGATGGTTAATGTCCACTAAGACTAACATTGATCTATTAAACCTTAAGAAAAGAAAAGAAAGTATTAATTTGAAATAAAATTTAAAAAAACATATCAAAGTAATAAAATAATATGTGATTATTATAGATGTGATATAAATAATAATTACGAGTTAAAAAACACCCACAAAATATAATATAAAAATGATTGACAATATCAATATTATAATGACGATGATGATGATGATTAACGTCCACTAAGATCGAATTGGTTTATCAGACTTTAAAAGGGTAAGTGATTACTTGTGATTCTTTAGAATTTTGTTTCTGTATTAGAAAAACATTAAGAGAAGCTTTTCAAGATCAAAATATAATATTATATCCATTTAAATTTATATTCCAAAATCAACTTAAAAATTACCAAATAAAAAAAAAATTAAAAAAAAATATAACTTTATTAGCAAAAGTTGAGTAAGTTGATAAAAAATAAGAATGAAGAATTAACTTCAATTTAGTTGCATTAATTAATGAAGAAGAGTAATAGTTTTGCATAATAAACTAAATACGAAATGCCTTTTACGTTACTCGATGAAGGTCAAACGTGCATAACAAGATAACTAAATTTCCTTTGCGTATATCTATAATCAAAGTTTATACATTTATCTAATGTCAAAAAAGTGATCATCATCTACATCTCAAAACTTTTACACATGAGATTTTATTTAACTTCAAACTTAAAATGTTTATTGTTGAATTCTTAAGTCACCCCATTTTGATTATTTATTTTCTTAAAGGATAGCATGTTATTGTTGGTGCACAAAGTTAGTGGGGTTTCCATAATAATTGGTGTGTATTTAAGTATTTAGTGTGCATGCAAACTATCGAGTATGTGCATAGATTGTTGAGTGTTGTATGTGTTTTGTAACTTGGTGTGTGTGGTGTTGTTTATGTTAACTTATATTAAGGTTTCAAGGCATTGTTACTCAATTTGCATAGGTTGTTGAGTGTTGTATATGTTTTGTAACTTGGTGTGTGGTGTTGTTTATGTTAACTTATATTAAGGTTTCAAGGCATTGTTCTTCAATTGTGTCTATCAATGATAAATGATAATAGGATGTTGTTAGGGGAATTATCCCTTGATTCTGCAAGATTAATGATTTGTATTTTGGATCATGAAATGGTTGGTGGTTGATGTTAAGGAAAAATCAGTGTAAGGCTTGGGGGTAAGGCCAAAGGACAAGCAATGAATACCAAGGAATGTTTCTTGGGAGAAAAGGCCAAAATTCACTTTAATCTGAGTTTCTAAAGAAAATGATTTATTGTCTAGCAAATCCAAGAAAATGAATCAAGGGTGCTAGTGAAACAATTATTTTTTAACTATCAAGCAAAAGAAGACTATGCTCGAGAAAAACCCAAGGAGATGAAACATGACCATCAAGCAAAGGGCCAACCCCATTCATTGAGCAAGCAAGATTTCTTTCACCAATCAAAGGGGGCACAAGTGATTAGATGGCAGAGAAACAATCTAGGTAAGTCCGATATCCTCAAGCAAAGAACAATAAGCTTTCCTTACTTGACAACTAGTGTTGAGTGAAATAGGAAAGCCTCTTTTCAACCAGGTGATAAGCCACTTTCAGAGTTTAGTATCTAACAAATGGGAAGATGATCTTGTTGAGAAAGGAGAGGGGTCATTGACCAAGCAAAGTCCAACAAACGATCGAGCAAAGGCATTGGAAAAGTTTTTGAAGACCAAATTTTCCGTGGACCAAGTTTTTTCTACCCCACACAAAGGTTTGGAAATCCTAGTAGCTAAACCCTAAGGAAATAAATGGGGAAGAGACCACCAAGGAAATGTTATCAATTTTATACCTAGCGAGTGATTCCCAAACTTTGACTAAGAAAAACTAGTAAGGGCAGAAAGAGTCCATCAAAATTCTATTGTTGAGTCTTCACTTATGTTGTTCCTCGGGTTGTTCCTGACGAGGGAGCAATGCCAAGGCACCCTATGGAGGCTTGGAAGAAGCCTCCCCTCTTTAGGCTTTCTTAGAAGAATCCAAAAGCCAAAGGGGGCAACCCTCTTAATTTAAATCAACATTTATGAAAGAATAGAATATCTTCAAATTCGTGTAAATACCTATTCTGAATAGATTAATAACATAAACCAATGATTTCAAATATAAGGAAACTTTACCTAATTCTTGTCAGACTAAATTTAATTAAAACTAAATCATAGTTCAAAACATAACATGTATGAATAAAACCATAACCACATTACTTTAACTTTCAAGAAAACACGTTCCCTGAGAATTAAGCAACCACTATGTTGTGACAAGCACTACAACCCTCCATTTTCCTTCATTTTTTATTTTGCTTATCCTTTGGAAAATAGAGCCCCTCATTTTTATGCTTAAGAGAATTTTTTTTTGGTTTCTCCTTACCTAAATATCCTCAGAGAAATCTTGTTTGCCTTAGAAAATCATGTTAAAAAAAGAAGCACTTGAGAATTTGGTTTTTAAACTAAGTAGAGGAAATCAATAGAGTTAATACTAACTCCTCCGATGTAAATCATAGGAGTTACTTCTAACTCCTTTGATTTGCATCGAAGGAGTTTCTCCTTTCCTCATTGATTTCCCTTACATGTCGCGTGAGTTAAAATTAACTCCTCCGATGTGAATCAGAGGAGTTAGTTCTAACTCCTCTGATTCACATTAGAGGAGTTTCCCCCAAGTCTTTGATGTCATCGAAAGACTTAGATGCAAGTCCTCCGATGAACATCGGAGGAATTTCCATTAAGTCCTATGATGGTCATCAGATGACTTAAACTCAAGTCCTCTGATGTTCATTGAAGGACTTCCACTCAAGTCCTCTGACTTTAATTACCCCACCAACCACACATTTAATGCAAAGAGTCTCTTTGATCTATATATAAACAATGAATCATCGAGTTTATTATCCAGATAAAGAAGATGAGGTGAGAGATATTTTCGAGACTTAGGGCGTGCCAAGACATTCTTATTCAGACTCATAGCTCTTCAACACCCTCCATGTGGAGTGAGGTTTCTAGGTAAGGGCATCTTTTCATTTTTCTAGGGTTAGGGTTATATTTTCTCACTCATTTATTTTTTCCTTACGAATTTCTTCTCCACGTCGTCTCTTAATCAACATCCTTCCCTTTTCTCAGTCTCCTCCGCGATTATGAAGCTACTTGCACATATTTTTTCAAACCTTATATGTCTTTCACCTTTAATTGACGGGTTCTCCATTGGAACCCCAATCCCAGGCTCGTGCCTAGCGCGAAGTGATGAAAACCTTCGCCCATTCTCCATTAAAACCCTTGAATTTCTAACCATTGGGAGAATTGTAGGTAACTCCGTTGATCGTATCAGAGGAGTTCTTATTAACTCCTCCGATGCGACCGGGGGAGTCACAAACAAATTAACACATTTTAGTCACTCGGACCATTCAACGGTAACTCCTTTGATCATATCAGAGGAGTTATTGTTAACTTCTCCAATATAATTAGAGGGGTTACAATTAACTTCGTCGACCTTTTTAAGAATTCGAGACACTTAGTAACAAACCTCCCGAGGGTCATCGAAGCAACTAGAGTTAACTCCTCTGATGCACATCGGAGGAGTTGTTCTTAAACTTGTCGATCAGATCCTTTTCAAGCAACTTCTCATATGTATTAGACCACTTAATACAAACTCCTATGACTTGCATCAGAGGAGTTAATCTCTGAACCTCCGATTTTTCCTTTCAGAGCTCATTTTTCACCCTTTCCTTCCCATTTTTTTTTATCAAGTGGCTCAAGCATGCATACCATCGTTGAGACATCTTTAGAGGACGATTCTCTATCCAACATTAGTCCCAATTATTCCTCTTTCATTTTAAATCCTTTAGTTTCATTAGATTACATGTTATATCTTAATATATGCACTAAACTCATCTCTTTTGGAAGGTTCTAACATGTCACCTAGAAAGAAAACAACAGGCAGGGTATCCAAAGCCGAGGCTTCTGGCAGTGCACAAAAAATGGAAGGTGAGATATAAATCCTCAGAGCTATGTATGATGACACATCAGGATTGCTAAAGAAGGACAAATAAATGTTGAAGTGGGGAGAGGTACATTATATGTTCAAAAAATATGATTTTTTCACCGAAGTCGAAGATCTGGATGAACTCCAACTTTTTAAGAATATTAGGAAATTTGGTATCTTCAGAGTAGTGACACACCCATATGTATTCCCCTGCGCAGATGATATCTCATGGATTATGAAGAACATCGACTTAAACAACATATACACCTGCAATGCGAGGTGAGAACCCATAGCTTCACTTAGACCCGAGAATTTGGCCAATTGCTATCACATTGAAGAGGGGATCAAAAGACTGGATAGTAAACTCCTTAGCAAGTTTGAGTACACACCTAAGGACCTGTTCCCCAAGTGGTATAAGGAAAATAAGAAATTTAAGTATAGACCTAAGAGTGGATACCCCACGAGTGCCTTGAGAAGACCCTATCATTACTTGGTAGCCATGTTGTGCAGATTGTATGGGGAATCTAACACAACACAATTCTCATTGTCCTATATGCCTCTAATATACTACTACACAGATGCAAGGACTTCATTCAATTGCGACAAGATCCTATCCAAGAACCTCACTACAACTATCTCCACGGTGAAGCAAGCACAACTCAGAATGTTCCCAAGATTCCATATGTCCTCATACCTCCTGGACATCATGTGCACAAATCACAAGTACCCATGATATGGGGTGGATTTGGCTACCATCTGACCCTGCAATCCACATATACTATAAAATTCTCTGGGAATACAAATATCGTACGAAGTATCAAAGTATTTGCGAGCATTTTCTAGCTCCATTATATGAGTTAATCTTCTTCAACCCTCCTATATGCATGACTGACAAGGCCATGACATTCATAAGAAGAATCGAGGATTGGTACCTCATGGAGAACGATACCTATATAAGAATTTATGGTGCAATGAAACCATCCCATTTTCTTCCACGGTTCATACTCGAAAAACTTGTGCTCCAAGAGGTGGAATATAATACGATCATACATGGAGTTGGGGGGATGTTATACCAACTAAAGAAATCAATTTGTCCCCCACTGCCATTGTTTCTGGGAAATTATTTCTTTGAAAACACTAAGCATGCACAAGAAGAATTAAACACCCTCCTGTCCCATCACTTCGGGGAAGAGAGATACGGGAGGAATGATCCCAAAAACATGATTAGAGAGCATTTCAGTAGGATCAATCTACTTTGAGAATACACCATGGATCTTTGGGAAGAGGAAGAATTACATTAGAATTCCTAAACATATGATGGTGTTATCTTCAATAGTCATGGCCAACCAAAAGGCAGGATTACAGATGAATAAAAAGCAAGAGAAGAATCCAAAACAAAGGAAAATAAAGAAGAAGTTGAGCGATCCTCCCCCATATCCATCTCAACACACTCAAGATCTGCAGAGGAATAAGAAGAAGTACCCATTGATAAAAAATAATGAGAGACAAAGAAAATGTTTTAAATAAGAAGAACGATGTGACAAAGAAGAAGTGGAAGATTGAGGTCGACAAGG
>JZKD02S1600559.1:17679-38464 GCA_000966675.3 Picea glauca
TTGAAATTTTGAATAGACACAGGAGAAATCTTGGTGTACATGTGGTACAAATTTCAGATTCTGGTTCGGTATACTTTCAGATATATGTTATGTGGAAGCTAGGGTTCCTAAATGCTCTTGAAATTAGTTTCAAACATGTCATCTTGGCACTTTCTCTATAACTTATTTTCTGGGATGTTTCATACCTTGAAACTTTGCAGAGATAGAGGAGATATTTTTTTACATGTACAATTTTTAGATGTTGGTTCACTATACTTTTAGAGATATGCCATGTGTAAGTTAAGGTTCTTGAATGCTCCTGAAATCAGTTTCAAACATGTCAACTTGACACTTTCTCTATAACTTATTTTATGAGATGTTTCAGAACTTGAAACTTTGCAAAGATAGAGGAAAGATCTTGTTGTACATGTGATATAAATTTCATATGTTAGTTCTCTATACTTTCATAGATATTCCCTGTAGAAGTTAGGGTTCCTGAATTCTCCTAAAATCATTTTCAAACAGATTAGCTTGGCACTTTCACTATAACTTATTTTATGGGATGTTTCAGACCTTCACATTTTGCAGAGACCAAGGAAATGATCTTGGTTTACATGTGGTACACATTTTATATGTTGGTTCATTGTACTTTTCGAGATATGATTTGTCCTGAGATTAGTTTCAAACATGTCATCTTGACATTTTCACTATAACAAGTATTTTTCGGGACTCTTCAAACTGTGAAAATTTTAGAGAATAGAGGAGACATACAGAAGTACCTTAGGTAACAATTTCAAAATCATATTTACAAAATTGGATATGTGGCATGATGAACAAGTTCATTCTTGGAAAGAGGCCCAAAACAATAAGCTTTGAGAAAGTTACCATTTGGAAATTCAAAATTTAGTCATACTTGGTAAAGGTAGAAGTAGTGAGAAGACCCAGTGAAGGAAGAAGCAGTAAGAAGACCTAATGAAGATAGAAGAATCACTTAGACCTAGTGAAGGTGGAAGTAGAAAGCATACTCAATGAAGGTTGGTGCAACTCACACAAAGATATTGGTGTCTCTTGCTAATTTGGTGCTTAACAGTGGGGATTTTTTTTATCTAATATATTGGTGTCTACAAAGATCTGTAAGAGTATATTGGTGCCACTCAAACAAAGAGATTGGTGTCTCTTGATAAGTTGGTGCTTAGCAGTGGGGATGGGTGTCTCCAGTAAATTGGTGTCTACTGAGAGTAGGTTGGTGCATATTAGGATTTGTACCTAAGAGGATTGGTGCCTCTAGTAGGTTGGTGGTTCCTACAAAATATTTGTAACAATAGGTTGGTGACTACAAAGAATTATAAAGATAAGTTTTGTGTTTTTCTCTCGAAAGGGTTCCCACGTAAATCTCATGTTCCATGTTTTGCAGTTAATAGATCCCATATGTGATTTTTTTTCTTATGGTTGATGAATGTTTGAAAAAATAAAAAATAGTCTTATGCTAATTAACCCCCCTACCTTCTCCTCCCCTTCCCCCTCCCTTTCCCCTCTCTCACTATAAGTGTGTGCTCAAATTTTTTTAGTTTGCACACATAGCTCCTTGCTTCAAAAAGAGTCAATGTGTATGATAAAAATCAATATCAAACATCCAACTAAGTCACTTGTTGAGTGAACACTAAAATCTTATCAATCCACCTTTGCATGGGGAACAAAATCTTAGATTAAGAGAAAAAGAGTGGAAGAGATTGAGTAGTCTTATCAAGAGCCAAGGACAACAAAGGTAATGTGGAAGCATTTACATTTTAAGTATAACTCTCAAGTTAGAGTAGACCTTGAAAGGCAGAGATTCAATTTTAAAGAAAATGCCATTTTCTTTTAGAACTTTCAAGTAATTAAGCACCAAAGTATCCATTTTAGTGGAGAAGAGTATGTTTAAAATGACAATTTTCACAAATGCTATAATAAGACAATGCAAAATAAATCTAGAAAACCTAGCCAAGAAAATTAGTGAATTAAGAAAGAAAATATGATAAAGAAATAACATATACTATGGCTCTTTGTCAAAATCTTAGTGCAAATTGCTTCCACCAGAAATTAGTAAATTAAGAAAGAAAATATGATAAAGAAATAACATATACTATGGCTCTTTGTCAAAATCTTAGTGCAAATTGCTTCCACCATAGAAATCCCATAACAATTAAAACATTTTATTTTTCTTTACAATGCTTCTAAGAAATTGCTTGTTTTAAAGAAAATTTATTTATGTGTAAAATAATAGAATCACCAAATCTTGGGCTGAATTTTTATACATGATATAAGAAATTGCTTGTTTCAAAGAAAATTTATTTATCTATAAAATAATAGAATCACCAAATCTTGGGCTGAATCACTCTTTAATTGGATTATGTTCATCAATTTTGTTAAAGCAATTTAAAAAATAGAAATACTTGTTAGAATTATTCAAATAATTATTAATAAAAATAATAATCTCTTATATTAATAAACAAACCTTTCACTATTCTTGAAAAAATACAAAATGACTTATCTAACAATTTTAATGAACCATACACTCAAATTAAACTCATACTAAATTCCAAAGTTGAACTACTACTCTAATAACTAATTAATGATTAAGTGTTGTACCTTGTGTATAATTTAATTTGATAAGTGTTTTTCATTTAATTTGTTGAAGACTTAATAAGAAATAAAAGATAAACTAGTTCAGAAACCTATCTAGGGAGCGAGCTCTGGTCCCAAAACTTGAAAACACAAAATTTGAAATTTCTACTAGAGAATTTGGAAACTGAGGACTGACATAAAAGTTGATCAAGAAACTTAGCCAATTTAACTTAATTTCAAAATAATTGACATCGATGCATGCAAACAACTTGATTCCCAGCATAGTTTAGTTTGCACATTTACTTGGTTGCTTTAAAATAGAGTCAATGACTGACTGTACAATGCTCATCAATATCAACCATCCAACGAAGCCAGTGAGGAGTGAACACTAAACGCTATTACCTCATCAGTGCACCTTTGCATCTCACAGAAAGGAAGGGTAGTCTTTTCATACAATAACAATGGGTGGCTTCATATTATGGATGCCATTATAGAAATTAGTGGACATTAAAATATCCAGTGATTAGATGAATAAATAATTTATCAGTTCATTCATTCTTGTTGAGCAAAAATAAATAAATAGATAAACATAACACGATAGGAAAACAATGACAGTGCATCCACTTAAATTAGACGACAGACTTACCAAAACAAGGAGGAGAGATTGAGCACCAAAGCTTTCATGACTGGGACAACAATTGACATCCACTGTAAATTGTCATTCTGTTACAAAACATATATACACATAAATAACAATAATATAAATACGAAGATAGACAGTTCTTTCATACCTTGTTATCTTGCAGTACATAGTTCAATGCCTGAATCCTACGACCACACCATAAACGATCTTGTAAACAAAGAATGAAGAAGCCTGTAAGCGTTAGACCAGAGAATCGAACAGGAGAACACTTTGTTAGCTGCCATGGGAGATTGCCAGCACCTGCACGGGTAAGGTGCATTTATAGCACACAAGTCAGCTAGCTGCCTATTTTTAACTCCTTCATCAACTCATGATTATTTAATTTTACTCACAAAATGTGCAGGAAAAGTAAATCGGGAGGGAAGATGGCTTCAGAGTTAGCCCATTCCATTTAATAAACTTATTTTAATATTTCTTATGATTGGGTTTAGCATTCATTGCAATAATGACATTATAACATTTGATAAACACAAAAGCATTAAATATATTTATTTTATAAATATATTATTGGTGATATATCTTTTGTTGTTTAAATTGTATTTCTGAATGTATAAATGGATTCAATGTGTTGAAAAAACCTTGTGGCATTTAGATTATATAAATTTAGTCACTCAAATCTGCAGATTCAACTATTCTTTACTGTAAATGAAATCAAACAAAAAAAACACCAGAAAAGAACCAAAAAGTAGAATGTTTAAACTACTCTTTTGTACAATTGTATTCTTTCAAGCAATGGTTAGATTTGACAGGAACTCACAATTTTTAAATTCACATGGCGTTCCTAAATTTGAATGTTGATTTTTGTGTAAAGCATCGATAATGCAAGTTATAAATTCTATAGCAAATATCATTCATAGTACATGTTACAAATTCTATAGGACATCGGGGTTGCAAGTTGCATGCATAACACATTGCATAACTTACAAATATTATAGCACAAGTTGCCCAACACCTGCACAATCATAACTTAGGGGATTATTTGGGAATTGGACCTTGTCACGTCCTAGAGGTTGAAAAGTGAATGTTGAGAGGGAAAAAAAGATAAGGATTTAGAAACATTGCCCAAAACTTACATGCAACTATCCAGAGAGGTAAGGCTCATTAATATTAAATTGCAATTACAATGATGGAAGCTACATGAAACCTTCTTTCACACTTATTTTCTCATGATATTTGGTTTTTAAGAATCCACATTTAAATACCTTCCCACCTATGTTTTTAATGTCTTCCTAAATCTTGATAATAAGAGTAAACATGGGCCTTTCACAAAATCTATTTTATTTCATTTTAGAAAACATTAGTAGTTTCTATTTAAAAAAACAAATCCAAAATAATTCAGTATAATTCATTATATTAATAACAACAATTATTTCAAATTTTGCAATCCATAACTTCTTCACTACTTTTTGAGTGAGCATGTGTGTTTACTCCAATGTGGATCACTCCACCTCCAGTGAATCCGCATAACCACAAACTAAATGGCTGCAACCAACTTCTTAGATAAGAAAACATTCATTTCCATGCTCTTTACTTGGTTTTTCCATTTGTCCACTAACAACACCAACTGCATCTAAAATAGTTGAAAATTTCATCCCAATCAACCTTCCTACTATATATGTACATGAAACATATAATCATTTTCGTCCTTACTATTAGGACATAAACTTGAAGAAAGATTATAGTGGAAAGCTAATCGAATATTTACCACTCTCAAAAAGTTCATATTGAACCTCATTAGTGACAACCACAATTGTCATTTTTCCATCTCTGTGTACTTCTATGCCCAAGATTTTTTTTTCTACTACTGGATCCTTCATGTAAAACATACATCTTGACCAACTAAGACTTTAACCTAGTGACCTCAACCATGCTTTGCTTTCAACATGGATATCATCAACGTAACACAAAGATAATGGATATGCGATAAACATTACATGATCATCCTTACTTCTTAAGAACTTTGGCTTACCATGAAGGAATCACACATCTTGTTCCATTTCCTGGTACCTTATGCCATACAATGGTTCCCTGAGTTTGCAAAAAAATCTTTCTTTGTAATCTTGAACAATTCCTGATTGTTCCATGTACACATCTCTACTAATGATGATTTGTGGGTAGTAGGATCCCACAATCTACATCCCTTAACTCCATCACCATAACCAACAAAAATGTACTTCCTTGACCAAATATGGTAAAGCTAGCCAAATGAGCCTTCATTTTCACCTCGAGGTCAATTTCAATGGAGTATCCTAAGCTCTTTAAGGGATTCATTACATGCATGGGCTCTAAAACCACGGGTTATCAAAAAACCATAGACTCGAAAAACACAACTTTTCACCTAACTTACCCCCTTTTAAACCCAACTTGAGATTTTTCATGACTAAATCTGATCAAACTCACTAAATGAGTATGCACCACTCACCTTTATGCCCTACATCCCTCAAAGTTTATAAACAGGGTATATGGGAATACCACATGCTCACCTAATCACCTAGGTCATCTAGACTTTACCAGTGACATTTTAAAATTGAGGTACACATGCCTAACTAGGTCTTATAATTGTATGCCCATTTACATAACTCCACCTAAAAATTCGCATTCAAAACTTTCACTATTGCTTCGAATCTAAGTAAGCCTATCAAGACTCCACTTCTATGCTTGACTTGCCACCATCACCGCTAGATCTAACTCTACCTCCTCTGGCAACTCATCATAACAGTCCATGATCTTCAAGTGCATTAGACACTTACCACCATTAGACACTTCATGTGCATCCTCCTAATTGCACAACTTGGCATACATAAGCAATATACCCAAGAGAAAACCTTTGTCTAATCGCTGCTATGGCTTCCAACTCCGCCACCTTGCCAACCTTTCTCCTGAGCTTCCATCGCCCTTTCGAACTCATAGGGTTTTTCCTCTTTAGGGAGTGAGTGCCAAACCCTCTATTCCCTTATAGTTGACTATCATTCTCTATGTGTTAATGACAATCTTTCCTCATCTCTCATAGACCTTCACTTACCTCAAGTTTGATACCACTTGTTGAACTTCAACCATGCAAACATAATTCATGAACATAAACAAAAATAAAAAAATGTAAAACATCACACACAACAAAGACACATAACACATAAATGGGAGAGAAATTAATACAATTCTCAAGAAACTCCTATGAAACTTCTACATTTAAACACTAGAATCTTAAACAAATATATGAAAAACCAAACTATTGAAAAACTTCGACCCAAACAATGTAACTAGAAGGTATATTGTCACAACCCAACAGATTGAATGACATATTGTCATTTCTTGATGCGTGGATGATATTATATTTTTGCCATTCCGGAGTAACGTAGCCATTCTCGATAAGGTGGCGTAGAGGATATAAGATTTTTGCCATTACTGTGTAAGGCAGCCAATAGATAGAGACGGGATCGACACACTTTGTTCTGGTGCACGGGGCATGTCATCGAGCGTGGTGTTGGTACAAGCTCTCAAATCTGTTTAAAAAGACCTGCCATCTGGTCACAGCGGTGGATTTGGGATGAGCTGGGCTCAACCCAAAGGATGGTGACGGGATTAGCAGCTTGGCCGAGTACAACTAATCCCTGACAAAGTCATTAATTCCACATGGAGATGGAGCAGAGAAGGAGAAAATAATATCGGTTGGTCACAGTATGGGAGGCGTGAATTTTTACGCCGAAAGGCGTACGTTTGATTGATTACCAATAATTAAAATCTATAAAACTTTTTTTTTGGCCACGTTTGAATTATTACCAGGAACTGCTTCATCTTTTTTTTTTGGCCACGTTTGAATTATTACCAGGAATTATGTGAATTGTGATGCCACGTTCTGCGTACTGAAAAGCCGACAGGTGAAGAGCGCAGAGTCGGCAGGTGAAGAGCGCATAGCCATTGTATAATGTATTTATTAAAATCTATGATTTTGGCGAAATAAATTAGCCATCTTATATTGTCTTTATAGTACTTAATTTGAGATATTTTCCAAGAAAATTTTGCTTAACCTTGTATACTGAATTTTGCTTAATTACGCTATACAAAATGTTCATGGTTAGTTGAGATATTTTGAGATAATATCAGAATGAGCATTCTGCAAAATGAGATGGTTAGTTGAGATAATATCGAATGAGCATTCTGTATTCCTAAAGCCTATAACTATAAGTTTGCTTAGTTGAGATATTTTGCTTAATTTAAGATATTTTGCTTAATTTGAAATATTTTCCAAAGATACTGAAGCAAGCTCTCGATATCTGTAATCGATATGGTTTATCGATATGGTTTAATAGCATATCGATATTGATATTGAAGCGAAATATGGTTTAAGAAGAGCAGCCAGAAGATATATCAGATTTTATTTACAATTAAAGGTAGATTTAATAAATTAAATATGTCTTTCGGCGTTCATCAGCCACATTAATTATGTGGCTGTGCTAGTACTTATACAATGGAGAAATTCCCACTGAAAATTTGTTGCGACTGTATTCGTCACTGCTTTCATGCCCGTCTCGGTACAACCCCCAACCCCTCTTAAGCTTGTAGACCAGGTATTACCATTCTATGAATAACATACACACCAGGTATTACCATTATCATTATAATTATAATCATATATATATATAAAGAAATTACGGGGCACTTTCTTGTATTGAATTTAATGGATGGTATTTTGTTTATCCTGATTAAGGCTTTTAATTAAGTAGGACATCCATTAGGTTAGCAATAGGACATCCATTAAGGCATCATACATAAAGCTTAAATCACTGAACTATTAAAACTAATCCACTAACTCAATACTCTACTACAAAATTAATAAATTGTTCTTAATTTGATGAAGATTAAAATCATATTTTGTTGCAACTTCTTCTTAGGTTTATCGGAGAAATCAAACGTGGGGAGACACGGAATTCAAGTATGGAGATGAAGGATAACCGAGCAGGCCGATGTCCTTAAAATTTGGGAGCAACTTCGTGCGAGAGTATCTTTATCACAAGAGCCCCTTTGAGGTAACTAACGGGCATATGATAGTGATCTCCTGCTAACTAAATATATAGTAGGGCATTTCTATTGTATTGTATTCTCTTATTGTTCTTCTGATCATATTGAGCCAAGTTAAGGCGTTGAGAATGATCTGATGCATACATTAACAGGATATCACGCTACCAGAGAGCTTTCTCAGAAGTATCCCTACTTTGGACAAAGAGGTATTATACAACAGTGAGAATTATGGCCTCCCCGATAGAGTCTACGAATTTGAGGAGTCTGATCACAAATGTTATAATTTGTGAGGAGTTTAAATGTTTGGTTTTTTTTTATTTGTTTTATTTGGTTATATATCAATGCGTTTTTCATTTATTTAATATATGATTATTATTAAGGTTGATTGATATGATAGATGTTATATCAATTTCATCAATGGATAATAATTATAATAATTGGAAATTGAAAATCTATTGTTAAAGATAGAGCTTGATTATAATAATAAATAGGAATTTGACACTAAGATTAAATATGTAGAGCAATGTCGAGAGGTGAGCACATATGTACAGCGATGTTGAGAGATTTGTGAAGGAGTGTGCTTTGTGTACTGAAAAATTGGGATGTGTATTCTGCTTAATCTACCCTAGCACCAATGGACATAGTATAGAGTATGTGTATGAGTATGTGCAGAGGCATCATAGGCATGAGATGCAGAAGAATCAATGCAGTTATGTCCTTGTCGGAGTGCCTTTTCCTAAGCCCTTGTCAACATAGCCCATTTTCCTCATGAGCTTCGAGCTAATGAATCTAGTGTGTTTTTCAATGTAACCGAAGGTCTCCTAAGGAAGGGTCTTGGAAGGTGAGTGTACCATTCTTGACTATGCCATGGTTATAGGTTCCATAGTGGCAACAAAAGGGGATTCCTTTCTCTCTTGGATAACTTTAGATAACTTCTTCAAGGCCTTTTCTTTTGTTTCCAAATATTATTATAGTTGAGTATCCACTTGGGTGAAACAAACCAAAGATACTATGCCATTCCTTTTCGGTTTATGATGATGATTTATAGCTTGGTTGCTTCGTTCCCCAAGAATTGGAGATCTATATGGTGGAATCATCTCTTTTTTTCCCTCTTCCAAGTCTCTACAAAAATACTTGGTTGTCTTGTTGCACACTCCTTTTCTAGATTCGTTTTCCTCCATGATAATGACTTCCTTTTTAGTTCCTCTTAACTTGACAAAGGTGGTTTGAGATGATCTTGTGATGGATTCTTGTTAAATATGTGGCCTCTGTGATTGGGCCTCTATTGATCTATAGTGGGAATACAAATCCCTTGGCCTACCTTTTTCTCAGCCTTGGTCATCATAGCCCATTTTACTCCTGAGCTTGGAACCGATGACTCTAGTGTGATTTTCAAAGTCACTGAAAGTGACTTGAGGAAGGGTCTTCTAAGGTGAGTTTACCATGTTTAACTATTCCATGGTTCTAGCTTCTATATTGGAAAGATAAAGGGATTCATTGGTCTCTTATATAGCTTCTTGTATCTTCTTCAAGGCCACTACCTTTGTTTTCAAATCCTACTATAACTGATCAATGGCTTCGGTGAACCTCTCCTCTTTCCAATTATCCAAGTGAGATAATTTCTCCTCCAATTGAAAGAGCTACAATTTTATCCTATCTAATTATTTATTCATGGTAGTGAAGGAGTCTTGGCATTTGGAAAGTTAATTTTCCATCTCATCCACTTTTTGCCTCCAATATCGACTTTTCTCTTGGATGTTCCTATTGAATTCTCTCAAGTCTTCAAGGATATCCCTCTTCAAGGATTTTCCCATGGAAACTACTTCAAGTTCTATATGAACCTACTATAATACCTTATGATTCATAAAATTGTAGGTCTACATTATATCCATTTCACCAACATGGATACTCTGTGGAATAAAATTAAATGAGGTAATTAAAAATTCGATAAGATCATGCATCTTCAACTATTGTTTATTAATTGGTTACAATGATTAGTTAAAAAATACAACAAAAAATATATGATCTAGTTAAATACCAACCAATGGAAAGAAAATATACTCCATTTTAGATTTATTTCACTACTCAATTGCTTGCAATCCTAATTTCACACAAGATTCTACAACTATATCAATGCCAAAATGAAGTAGGAGTCTATGATATTCTTTCAATGTCAAAAAACGACTCTTAATAAATCACAAATTGACCTAGGAGAAAGAAAAAATATTTATCACAAGAGAGGGTAATGACCTAGGAAAAAAGAAAAACACACAACAATGCTAAAAATTACCAACAGTCCACTAGATTAAATTAAACAAATTTGGAAACCTCCTAAGTATGTGCAATAGTTACAAGATGACAACCATTTGTCTTCAATCTCTGAGAATAATTGATAGAGGATAATAGTGAACTGTTGACACTCATTAAGTACTAATGGAAATTGGTTTCTAGGAGAATTAAGAGAGTTACAAGATGATACTCTTCATCATAAACATGTGTGCAACCAGAAATAAAAATACACCATAAATGGCAACAAAAATATCACCCGAAGCACTCTACATAACATTAAAACAAACACAAAGATACCAAGATGTTAATGGAAAACGAACTGGGAAGAAAACTAGGTTGATTGAGGATTTTATTGATCACAAAATTGATTCCAAAAGGGTGAGCTATAAACATATTCAATGTGTTGTTACTTAATAGTATAAAAATTGTATGTTTCCATGGCTCAACAAAAATCTTCACTCATCGGCGAACAAACAAAATGTATTCTTCTCCACCAATCATCAAGTAGATTTCTTCTTTGGAATCTCCTCTACTACTCCACTACTCCATTTCCTCCTCATTTATCCTCTCTATTCCATTCAATTCTCTTCTTCATCACAACCTTCATTTTTATAGAGATTCCTTGGAAGGCCAACCATCACAATGGTTCATTCAATTTCCAAGGGAAATTTTAACATGCTTCTTAAAAATTTTAAAAATATATTTTTCATGAGGATCCAATTCATATCAATACTACAAGAACAAAAATAAACCCTAGCAATGAGAGAGAGAGAGAGCGATCAACTACAAATTAAGACCAAGAGTGTGAGAGAGAGAATACTAGTGTGCACTCTTCTCCAAGGTCACATCTGTACACAAGAGTGAAATACAAATGAGTGAATTATGTGTCATGATCATCTCCAACTTTGTCTTTGTCATAAGATAAAACACTAGTAAGAAGACCAATATCCAACAAAGACATCCTACTTCCATGTATAACTAGTTATCCTATAGTTTCCTCATGAACACTAGCAAATCACTCCAAGAAAACAAATAAATAAAAAAAGAATATGATGATGATGATGAATGAGAGGACTTTTTCCTTCCTCTATATATATGATAGGTAAGAGATGAAAACAATAAAACGTAGGCTTAATACCTTACAAGAAACACTCGTAGTCCTACACAAGTCAAGCACTTCACTCTAAAGTACACATGTCATGCTATAAGGTGATGTCACCAACAATAAGTGTTGATCATACACCATGTACCCAAAATAGCACGAACTGCCAAAAAACACGTTGTAAACACTTTTAGAGTAACCCCAAAAGCTATCACTCCCTCTTTATGAGAAAAGTATATATATATAAACCCATTCACTCCCTTTAAAAATCCAATGAATCTTCCACCTACAAATCTATGTCTGTTGCAATTCTAGAATCAACCAATATCACATATAAAGAAGTTGTCACCCCAAATAATGTAGACCACCTATGAATATGAAGGAACATAACCTTGGAACATAACTAACCCTCCAAACTACATCATCCTCCATGTCAACATTACATGAAAAAATCAACAAACATCACATCATGAGCTATCTAGGACATATAGTAAAGATAGTCGCATCTCCGTAGAATGTCAACACAAGTGGATGACATCTATCAAAGTCACAATGATATGAATTTGTGCAAATCAACTCCTTGATACTAGAATACCAAGATCATGGTATATGTAACAACCTATACAATGCCATCAACTCCTCTCATCATGAAAATCCTTCTCATGTAGTTGAAATCCTCTATCAACTGAGACAACTTGAATTAGGTCAATTCCACCCATAGATGACTTTAGGAGCTAAATTTCAAAAACAAGCTGATTTTCCATGCCTTTTCCCAAAACAAAATCTCTAATTTCCATTTTTTCTAAAAACGATTCTCCCAAATTCCGTAGAATAAAATTATTTTACCTTAAAAATCACCAAAATTTTATAGAAACTATATAAAAATCCTTATAATTTGAATAGTTTTACAAAACTATCGCCAAAGATTTTACATTTTGCATATTAAGAACTAGTAAGATTAGACCAAGTTTCAACATTTTAATATTAAATTCCATCTTTAAAATTATCCCTGATTCCAACATCTTGAGAGACTGTTAAAGTAAGAGTAACATCATGGGAAACTCCCTCTATATGAGAGAGTACACTTGTACCTCCCTGTATTTAAGAGATTCCATCAATTATATCCTTGTACTATATAATACTTCCATTAGTTTCAATACTAGAGACAACCTTAACATCATCTTCCATCAAGGTATCACACCCCTCATCTAGTGGACAACTAAAATTCATACAAATGTAAGAAACCAATGCAATGTGACTAGAATATCTCCCAGGAGGTATACTCACCCTCACTAAATATATGTGCTCTCTTGTACTCTCTTGAAGAGTAGAATACTAATCCATTCTATTAATGAAATGTACACATGTTATGGATTATAATAAATACCACCTTGTCTCGGTCCTCTAGCCAAAGTCCTAGGACTAGCTAGGCTACAAACATTAATGGAGTACTTTGTCCCTCAAAAGAAACTCTCCACTATAGATCTATTGTATAAGAAATTGAAAGATGAATCTTCATCAAAATATGAACTAATAGAATATCACTAAACTCAAGAACACCACCTGAATGCATTTGAAAAGAAATGAAATTAGTTCTTATCATGGGATAAGTGGCACCATCACTAATGTACATAGTCATCCCTCCATTTTCCCCTTGAATGGTCCTAAATAAAGACCTCTAATATTTCATTTTTCTAGAAGATTCATTGTCCATATATCATCCAACATAAGATAGAAGTTTTAGAATATAAATAAGAAACCAAAGTCATATACTGATCCAGGTGGATATTGGTGGCCACCCACCTATTCCAACTAGCTCCTCTTGTCCGTTTTTTTCCAGCACGTGCTTTTGTACTTCTTTGTAATTATGGGTTCTACACTTCTGGGGATATTTGAATCCCCACACATCCTCTAGGTGGATACTGGTGGCCTCTCGCCTAATCCAATTGGATTATTTTGTATGTTTTCATGTTAGCACATCTTATTGTACTTTGAGGGCTGTTTTGGGGCCCTAAACATTGTTTTTTTGGCTTGCCATGGTCAAACTGTAGACATAGTCAGAGTTTGGCAACATAATGTGTATCTCTCTGAAATAACTTTCCAACGGGCTATCACACGCCTAAAACGAGGGTGGTATGCAATATTTATGACCCTGGGAAGTTGAGGTACCAACTTATACCAACTTACCCATAAGGGCCCACATGAATTTTGGCATTTTACCTTCTAAGGTTAGATTTTTGGATGTCCAAGGTTTTGGAATTCATGAATAGTATCAAAAAGGCCTCCGGAGCCTCATTGTAATCCATTCTGCTAAATTGGATGTGCATAGCATCCACATCTCTTCTCAGAGATAGATACCACCATTCGAGCATGTGTTTCAATTCTACAGTTTTACAGTTTCAACCTATTTCATTATTCAATAGAAGATATTGTTCACTGGATATCTGTGTTATTCTTCATATCTCTTTGTTTATTGTATACAGTCTATTAATCAGTTCGTTCCTCTCCTAAATCTGGATCAGTGGTATTAAAGCAATCTACTCTTCATTTATTTTTCTTTGTGCATGTCCCCGACAAGATATGGGTATAAGAAGTTGGGACTCGAACCAATCAAGCCATTACAAGATTGGTCATGCTGATCCTTACAAAAACCCATGGGGGATGAAAATAAATATGATGGAGTAGGAGATCCTATTAAAATGTTGCTCGAGGAAGCCCTCGCGCAACAAAGGAGCGAAATGATGGACAACTTCATGCAGATCCTTCGACGACTACCCATAGGAGAGGCATCTTCATCAAGCGGCCATGCAACCCCCTTCAAGGTACAAGTAAATTTTGATATTCCATTATTTGAAGGACAGATAAATGAGGATGTTGTAGATAAATGGTTGAATCTTCTCGAAGGGTATTTTTCGATCCACAATTTTTCCAATAGGGAAAAGATCACTTTTGCACTCCTTAAGACTGTTCCCCATGTTAAATACTAGTGGGATACTTACTTTGAGAAAATGGTCATGGAGGAATCTGCAATGTTTGTGGTGGACCCTACATGGGATTCCTTCTGGGACGCCATTAAAGAACAATACTACCCTGTTGGAAGCTATGAGAACCAATACACCAGATGGACCATCCTACATCAAGAAAGGGACTAGACAGTACCATATTTGACCAATATTTTCCATACCCTACGCACCAAATTAGGTATAAAAGACTCTGAGCGTCATCTGGTGCTTAAATATTGTAGTTGTTTCCATAGATAGATTCAAACATAAATTGAGTTTCTAGACATCGCCTCATTGGGCACGACTTATAGATACGCTGTTAAGATCAAGCATAAATTTAAACAGAAAAGGTGAGAGTTTGGATCTGCAAACCCCTCACAACCAAAGTAGGGAAAAGTCATCCCCAACCCACACAACAAGGGACCAAGTTGATATGGTCACCCTCAGGAAAACTAGTCCAAGCCACAACACAAGAAGGGAAATGAGAAGATGAAGAAGGACATGGGAAAATGGTGTGAGTACCAGAAAATCCCTTAGCAAAACACCTAAGAATGTCGCTCCGAGAAGTTCCTCATGGATGAAAGGAAGGCTTCCGAGTTAGAGGTTGATTATGATTCTGAATTAAATCTTGAAGGAGGGAAACAAATTATCGATCTTGAACCCAGTGCCATTGTCACTACCACCAAAGTCTGGCCAAACGAACCAGAAGAACCAGAGGAAGGGGAACAACTCTTTCACTCATAGATGTGGGTAAAGGGTGATCTGCTTCATTTAATTGTCGATACCGGTAGTCAGAAGAAAATGATTTCAACAGAGGTTGTCAAGCAGCTAGACCTGCCAACGACACCGCATCCACAACCCTACACCATCGGCTGGATTCGCCAAGGATGAGATATTCATGTCAGCCAATATTGTTGTCTGCCCTATGACATCAAGCCTTTCAAAGATGAGGTACTGTGTGATATTTCTCCCCTTGAAGTTTGTGATGTTCTTTTAGGAAAACCATATTTATGGAAGCGTCATGTTGTGTATGAGTCTAGACCCCGCAATTTTATTATTACTTTGGTTAGACAATTGTACAAGATACCAGAGGTAGCGTCACCTACTTCTATTTCTTTAATATCTACTAAGTAAAGCAGTAAGTTAATCTCACAGACTGAGAAGTTCGTCTTCTTTGTGATCCATGCTCACAATAAGCAGAAGGTCTCCACCACATCTATGGCCTCTACAGAGAGCCTCTCTTTGTAGAGGAAGCAAGTGGAAGAGATCGTGGAAGAATAAAGAGACATATTCTCCTCACCTACAGGGGTACTGACACACTGCCAAGTTAAGCATCCAATTGATCTAACCCCTGATGCACCTCTACCCAATGGACCAGTCTATCGTCGCTCATTGAGGGAAAATGACGAAATCAAGGGAGAGATCCAAGAGCTGCTTCAAAAGGGGCACATAAGACCCAGTTCCTCCCCTTGCAGAAGCCCAATTGTATGGGTGCATAAGAATGAAGGGACGTGGCGACTTTGCATTGATTACATAGCCTTAAACAAAATCACAGTCACGAACCAGTACCCCATTCCTAGGATTGATGACCTTCTTGAAAAAATCAAGGGGGAAAAGTTCTTCAACAAGATTGATCTAAATTCTAGCTACCACCAGGTTCCCATCGAACTAGCTAATGTATGGAAGAAAACCTTCAAATCCAAAGAAGGTCTCTTCGAATGACTAGTCATGCCCTTTGGCTTAACAAATGCACCAACTACTTTCATGAGGTTGATGGGTGATGTATTGAGACCCTTCACCAACTCCTTTGTGGTGGTATATTTTGATGACATCCTCATCTTCAATAGGACATGGGAGGAGAACATGCGGTATATTCAACAAGTTTTGAGCACTCTGTGGCAGCACAAGTTATATGCCAACTTGGAAAAATGCTCTTTTGGCATGAACAAGGTTCAATACTTGGGATACATTGTTGATGAGCATGGGGTACATATTGATCCAGCTAAGATCCAAGTCATCCGTGACTGGCCAGCCCTAACCACACTTAACAAGCTTCAAATCTTCTTGGGACTAGCCAACTTCTACAGACAATTCATGTTGGAATTCTCCCATATTGCATGGGCCCTCAACCAGGTGACCAAGGGTGGTGGTAGGGCCAAGTTCATGTGGGGGAAGGAGAAACAATAAGCATTCAATGATATGAAGAATCACTTGTGCTAAGCTCCAGTACTCTCCTTTCCCGATCTGCAACAACCATTCAATATTGAGACTGATGCATTTGACTATGTTGTGGGAGTAGTTCTCACTCATCACAAGCATCCGGTGGAATACCATAGTGAGACACTCTCCGAAACTATCCAGAAATACCCCACCTATGACAAGGAAATGTATTCCATTGTACAATCCTGTCGTGAATGGAAACATTACATTTCGGTAAAAGAGATGATCATACACACTAATCAAAACTGCAGTTCATGTAGACACATGGAAAATTGCAGAACGACCGCCATCAGAAGTGGTACACCTACCTGCAACAGTTCCATCTCAACATCAAGTATAAGACAAGTATCTCCAATCGTGTCACTGATTGCCTCAGTCGGCCTCCTATGGTTGCACTCACCACTATGCTCCATTCTCGTGGACATGAAGCATCTAAGTGGCCCCAAATTTATCAACAAGATATAGACTTCACCAAATTGCCACCACCTATAAGCTCTTTGGTACAGGCACAACTATCACCAATTTTCACATTCAGAATGGACTCTTATGCCACCTGGGCCATCTTTGTGTTCCTAGAAGTGAGTATGCAAACCTGATTTGGGAATCCCACTACAATCAGGTGGAAGAACATTTTGGCATGGAGAAAACCGTGGTCATTCTTCAGAAACATTTTTATTGGACAAAACTTCGATAGGACGTCAGCAAGTATATCATATCTTGCACTGCCTATGCCATTTCCAAGCCAAGAATCAAGAAGCAAGGCTTATACACCCCTCTTCCTATTCCCGGGAATCCTTGGAAATCCATCTCAATGGATTACATGTCTATCTTGTCATCCACCAAGTAAGGAAATGACTATGTTTTTGTGGTCATTGATTGGTTTTCGAAGATGGCCATCCTCACAGCCTGCAATAAGAATATCACAATGGAAGACACTGCCAAGCTCTTCTTCTAACGAGTGTGGGTCCACTTTGGGATACCACAGACCATCATCTCCGACTGGGACAACAAGTTCCTTAGCACATTTTTGTCAAGTCTCTGGTCTCTGTTGAACACCAAGCTCATAAAATCCATTGATTTCCTCCCCCAAACCGACGAACAAACATAGGTCATCAATCGAATGATTGTGCAAATCTTGTGCATGTACAATTCTAAGCATCCATGTACATGGGGTGAGAGTCTCCCCTATGTTCAACATAGTTACAAGATGACTCTCCATAGCTCTAGCGGACATAGCCCATTTTAGGTGGGTTTAGGATTCCAACGCTTGGGACCCATTGATGTTGCACTTCCTCTTGCCACCGCACATACATACTCTTCCCATGTTCAGTCTAAGATTGACAAAGCCACCCGATTCATTGAGTGGATTCAACACATCTTCCAACAGGTCCAGGAGATTTTGCAGAAATCCAATGCTAAGTACAAGTAGCACCATGATCAACATAGGGTACCACACCAGTTTCAGGTTGGTGAAAAAGTTTGGTTACATTTGCGGAAGTAACGTCTCATGGGGCCATATAGAAAGCTTCACCCACTTCACTATGGGCCTTACACTATCACCAAAGTTCTGGGTAGCAATGATTTTGAGCTGAACACTCCACCCTTCCTTGGCATGCATTTAGTGTTCAATGTGGACCTCCTTTGACCATATTTTCCACCATTATTAGACACGTGAGAGATCACAGAATAGATGACACCAACCAAGCTCAACCCCAGACTACATGGAACAAGCCTCCACTGATAAGAAAATGGACACACAGGTCAAGGACACTCGCTAGCAGAGGATCCAACTTTATTGGGTTGTCAAGGTAGGGCAACTCCTACACCAAGGCAAGTGGCTCACTTGGGGCCAAATCTAACATAAGTTTCCTCACCTGATGGGGGAACTCAATGCAATGGAGACCATTGTTTCCTAAGGGGGGAGGATTGATCTAGGTGGATATTGGTGGCCACCCACCTATTCCAATTGGCTCCTCTTGTCCATTTTTGTTCAACACGTTCTTCTATAATTCTTTGTAATTGTGGGTTCTACACTTTTGGGGCTGTTTGAAGCCCTACACATCCTCCAGGTGGATACGGGTGGCCTCTCACTTTAAACAACTAGCTTTTTTTGTATGTTTTCATGTCATCACATCTTGTTGTACTTCCAAGGCCGTTTTGGGGCCCTAAACATTGTTTTTTTGGCTCGCCACAATCAAATTGTAGGTAGTGTTAGAGTTTGATGGAAGAATGTGTAGTTCTTTAAAATATATTTGCAACGGACTATCATGCACCTAAAACAAAGGTTGTATGCAAAAGTTACGACCCTTGGAAGTTGAGGTACCAACTTACCCAAACTTACCCATAGGGGCCCACATGACTTTTGGTGTTTCACCTTCTAGGGTTAGGTTTTTGGATGTCTAGGGTTTTGGCATTCATGAATAATATCAAAAAGGCCTCTGAATCCTCATTGTAATCCATTCTTCTCAGACATATGCATGTAGCAGCCACATCTCTTCTCAGAGATAGTTGCCACCATTCGAGAAAGTGTTTTAGTTATGTAGTTTTACAGTTTCAACCTATTTCATTATTTAATAGAAGATATTGTTCATTGGATATCTGTGCTATTCTTCATATCTCTATGTTTATTGTATACAGTTTGTTAACAAGTTCGTTCTGCTCCTAAATCCAGATCATATACATCTTAGAAAATATGTAAGCACTAGGATCTACCCAAACCAATGAACTCAGTAAAACAAGTCCACTTGGGAGTCTCACTTTCTAAATACTCGTAACAACCACTTTATAAAAGTGGTTAATATATGTCAATCAACGTCATTACTTTGAAAAGATGGAAAGTTGTGTCAATCGACGTATATCAACCACTTTTATAAAGTTTTTGTTGCTAGTTGACGACCGACATGCCTTAGGGACAACCATTAACGTATTAATACACAATTAATGTCTTAATTAAGTATTACATTAATGTAAAATATAATAATAATGTATAAATTAAATTATTAGTTTACATTATGGTATAATGTATATTATTAATTGATTGATAGATTAATAATGTAATTTATTAATTAATTAATACATTAATATATTATTAATTAATACATTTCTAAAATATTAATCCATTAATAAAGTGATACTTTAAATACATCAATAAATACACTAAATACTTTAATAAACACATTATTAGAGTATTAATACAGAAATAAAGTAACATATAATTAATGATACATTAATAAAGTAGCAATACATTAGTATTTAGTAATACATCGTTACATTAAAGTATACACTAAATACTTTAATAAACACATTATTAGAGTATTAATACATAAATAAAGTAACATATAATTAATGATACATTAATAAAGTAGCAATACATTAGTATTTAGTAATACATCCTTACATTAAAGTAATAATACATTAATGTATAATGTAACATATTAAATTATTAATATATTAATAACATATTAATACATTAAATTATTAAATTATATACTCACTAATTAATTAATTGATACAATAATAATGTAATGTATATTATTCATACATTAATAATATAATGACACATTAATATATTAATGTAATGTATAAATTAAAGTATTAGTTTACATTAATATAATAAATAATTTATTAATTGATAGATACATTTTTGTGCACTGGTAAATGTGAGTGAACTTGAGATTTTCTTTTTACATTTTTTTCCATTTACACCGTATTTGCCAATCAATCTACATATAACTTATTGATTTATAGATACATTAATAATATAATGCAATACTTAATTTTTGAAATTGTTAGTTTGATGGAAAAATAAAAATTTGTATATATATATATATATATATATATATATATATATATATATATATATATATATAT
>JZKD02S1600559.1:38514-56252 GCA_000966675.3 Picea glauca
TAATTTAATAACAATTTCTTAAATTTAAATGTTAATTTTTTTGTAAAGCATATATAATGCAAGTTATAAATTTTATAGCTAAAACCATGCATATTAGAGGTTACAAATTCTATAGCACATACAAGTTGCATGCATAACACATTGCATAAGTTACAAATTTTACGAGCTACATGGATTATTTGGAAATTGTGCATACTACTTAGTGTTTTGTTTGTTTTTTGTACAATGATTGGATCTATAAGTCTATGCTTGAGGCATAAAAAAAAGTTGGAACATCTTATTTAGTAATTTTCAAAATTGAAATTATGTACAAGTTGCTATTAATAGTGTTGTACAAGTAAAAGTGCGTGTCAAATTTATACCCTATATATTTATATTTATTTTTAATAACAAAAACACTCATAACATTAGAGCATTAAATGCATTTTATTTTTATTTTATAAATATATTGTGTGATATATGCATTTGTATAGTTGTATTTTTTAAGTTTACAAGGAACCCCTCCACACTATCATATATATCCATATTTATTATTAAAAATTTAAATGTTTTTAAAATATATAATTATATATATATAATTTTTTATAATATTCAATAGTTTTTGAATCATACATAATATTACTATAATAATCAATTTACTTTGTTTATAATATTTGTTTTTTATTCAATAAATTTGATTTGTTTCGACGAATTTCAATGTAAAAATGGTGTACACTTACATTTAGAAGAATCTCAATGTAATGATTATTATTGTAAAATGTACAATTAAATATAATAACATTTATTGTCACATAATTTTAATGAATATCAATATAAAATTTTTACATTTAAACGTGACAACATTATAAGGTGCAACTTTTTAAAATTCAACAACCATGTAGCCCATAACGTGACATTTCTAAGGTGCAACCTTTTTAAGTTGAGATTAGCCAATAACAACAAAGAACACCCATATAGCTAAACAACAAATGATGTTTAACTAATTCATGTTTCAAAGTGACTGCGGTAGCACGATGCAAACCTAAAGGAGTAAGTTAAATTTGTATCTTTTCTTTACTGTTAAACCTTACAAGTTAATAATTTAAATATATGGTTAATTTATAATTTAAAAGAGGGAAAACTCTTTATAGAAATAAGGTTCTAATTCAAACGAGCAGGCTCAATAGTATTTTTTAACTAAAAAACGAAAACTATTTACTACAATTTTATCGTTTTTCCAAACATTTTTAACTTAAAAGACAACTATTTACTACAATTTTAGTTTTTTCCAAACATCAAAGATACAAATTCAATGAAGGTTGTGTTGGACTTCATTTTTACAAAAAAAATTCATGAACAAAGATAAAAATAGATAAATATAAAACATCACACACAATAAGAAGAACATAAATGTGCAGCAATGATATCTTTATTGCTTAGCCAAATGGAGAAATGAATACAAGTCTCAAGAAGCTTCTCTAGGATTCTCAAGCATTTCCAGGAATATGGAAATCCAAACACTTGAGAAACCTCCACCCAAACAATGAAACTGCAAGGTGTGTTGTCCCAACCCAACAATCTCCACCTTGACAACAATTTCCTCATACCTTTCCCAACAAATCAAACATCACCTTCCTATAAGCCAAGAGAAGCCAAACACCACCACAAATTCTCCAACAATATTGGTTGTGTGAGCATGTATGTTTTCTCCAGTGTCGATCACTCTATCTCTAGTGAATCAACATAACCACAAACTGAATTGTTGCAACCACTGTAGGTGATACTTGTGCTTTTGAGATACTCAAGCATTCATTTCCATGCTCATTACTTAGTTTTTCCATCTGTCCACTAACAACAACAACTGCATTTGAAATACTTGAAAATTCCATCACAATCATCAACCTTCATATTGTGTTTGTACATGAAACATATAATCCTTTTCTTCCTTACTATCAAGACATAAACTTGAAGAAATATTACAATGGAAAGCTAAAGGGATATTTACCAGTCTCAAAAAGTTCATATTGAATCTCATAAGTGACAACCACAATTGTCATTTTCAATCTATGTGTACTTCTATGCCCAAGATTTGTTTTGTTACTCATGGATCATTCATCTAAAACATCCTGACCAATTGAGCCTTTAACCTACTCACCTCAACCATGCTTTGCTTGCAACATGCATATCATCAAAGTAACACCACGATAATGAATATGCCATAAACATAATGATCATACTCACTTCTTAATACTTTGGCTCACCATGAATGAATCACACATCTTGTAACATTACCTGGTACGTTATGCCATACAATGATTCCCTGAGTTCTTAAACAAATATTCATTTGCGATCTTTAACAATTCCTAATTGTTCCATGTACACATCTCTGCTAATGATGATTTGTGGGTAGTAGGATCCCACAATGATCCTTCACCTTACACCTCCAGGCTAATTTCAGTGGAGTATTCTTAGCTCTTTAAAGGCTTCACATGCATGAGCTTTAAAACCATGGGCTATCAAAAAACCATAGACCAGAAAACCATACTTTTGACCTAACTTCCCCCCTTTTAAACTGAACTCGAGATTTCCCATGACCAAATCCAATCAAAGCAGATAAATGAGTTTGCACCACTCACCTTCATGCTCTACCCCCCTCAAAGTTTATAACCAGGGTATATGGAAATGCCACATGCTCCCCCTATCACCTAGATCATCTAGACTTTACGAGTGACATTTTAAAACTGAGGTACCCATGTTTAACCAAGTCTTAAGTTGTATGTCCATTTACATAACTCCACCTCGAAATTCACGTTCAATATTTTCACCATTGCTTCAAATTTGAGTAATCTCATCAACACTATGCTTCCATGCTTTACTTGCCACCATCACCGCTAAACCTAACTCTACCTCCTTCGAAGATTCATCATAATGGTCCATGCTCATCTCATTTAGGAATTCCGTGAGACACTTCGAGTGCATCCTCTACACTGCACAACTTGGCATACATAAGCAATATACCCAAGAGGAAACCTTTGTCTAACCGCTCCCATGGCTTCCAGCTCCATCACCCTCCAACCTTTCTCTGAGTGTTAAACCCTTGGTTCACTTGTAGTGGACTCTCATTATCTGCTTGTTAATGAAAATCTTTCCTTAGATCTCACATACCTTCACTCGACCTCAACTCTCATACCACTTGTTGGAATTCAACCTTGCAAATAGAGTTCATGAACATAAATCAAAATAAAAAAATGTAAAACATCACACACAAGAAAGACGAAGAGAAATGGGGAGACCAAATGAAGAAATGAATACAAGTCTGAAGAAACTCTTCCTAAACTTCTACATTTAAACACGAGATTCTTAAGCAAGCATATGAAAAGTCAAACTATTGAAAAACCTCCACCCAAACAATATAACTACAAGGTATATTGTCACAATACAACAAATTGAATGACATACTCTTAAGGTTTGTCGTAGCACCCCTATGCAATGCTACTATATATTATTGTCATTTCTCAATGCGTGGACGATATTATATTTTTTCGATTCCGAAGTAACGCAGCTATTCTGGATAAGGTGGCGTGGAGAATATAAGATTTTTTCCATTACTGGGTAAGGCAACGAATATATGGAAGAAGGATCGACACACTTTGTTCTGGTGCACAGGGCATGTCATCGAGCGTGGTGTTGGTACAAGTTCTCAACTCTCTTAAAAAGATGGCCTTGGCTAAATGTTCTACTTTTGGGTTTTTGGCTAGAATCTGGTCATGATGTAAATCTGGACAAAATCGCTATTTTCTATTGTTTAAATTCTATTTCTGAATGCATAAATGGATTCAACATGCTGAAAAAACTCTGAAGCATTTATATTAACAAACTTAGCCACTTAAATATGCAGATCCAACCATTCTTCATCGGATTTCGAGAAAAATCAAATGGAAAAAATTGTCGAAAAACAACCAAAAGGTAAAACATTTAAACTATGCTAGACTGGCCATCTGGCCACAGTGGTCGATCTGGGATGAGTTGGACTCAACCCAAAGGATGGTGACGAGATTCAAATCTTGGCCGAGTACAACTAACCACTGACAAACTTCGTTAATGCTCTTCCATATGGAGATGGAGCAGAGAAGGAGAAAGTAATATCGGTTGGTCACAATATAGGAGGCACGAATTTGACTTATACAATGGAGAAATTCCCACTGAAAATTTTTGTAGCTGTATTCATCAATTCTTTCATGCCCATCTCAGGTACAACCCCCCTTAAGTTTATATACTAGGTATTACCATTCTATGAATACCATCACACCCGGTATTACTTGGAAATAATGGAGCAAGAGTTAGTTACAAGAGATAGTTACGTAGAAGAACTCTACTAGTCAAGAGATAGTTGCGTAGCTGAACTCTACTTCACTTAATGTAGATCCTAGTTTTCTATAGTTTGTTGTAACTGACTAAGTAGAGTCGTTTCCTATATAATGATGTAATCAATCCTCATTCAATAATACAGATTGTGGGTGTTGCCTCACTGTGTGGTTTTCTCCAAATTCTAAGTTGGTATCAGAGCCATGGAAGTGAGGAGCCGTAGAAGAGAGGTGCGCCAATTTCTATAAGTCTGCAGGTCCCTCCTCTGGAAGGGTGTGACAACATACTTCTTACACTTTACGCATATTTTAAAACTTGTCATTTCCGCACTCCAACTGTGTATTATAGTGCATAAATCTTGAAAGATACATGCACTCCAAGTGAATCGTGAGGTGTGGACTCGCCGCACTCTAATGGAAACGTGAGATGCGGAAACGCGTGTGTTTGTGCAGGCCGTGTGGGTTTGAGCTGGAGAAGGGACACGATCCGTTGTGTGAGCCCATTTTTTTTTTTTGCTGAGTTGTGCACCAATGAAGAGATGGCCGTGAGTAATATGGTGGTTGAAATTTGCATGAGGTTGAAGCGTGCGGTTATAGTGTGAGTTTTGGAGCATTGTATAAGGGTGCCAGGATTTGAATGAGTTTGATCATTTTCATGATTGAGGTATAAACCTTTTTTTGGAAGCGTTCAACCAATTTTCTCATGGGAAAGCGGATCCGTGAATCAACACTGGAGCGTTGAGGACATGAGGAGGGTCGATCCACCATTTGCAAATCATATTTGGTATTTGCGTGAGCTACTCCTAGGTATGAGTTTTTATTGGAGATCCGTGAGTTTTTGGGATGAATCCGTGAGAGCTTGTGGGATTAGTGGATGCCATGTTTTCATATCACTTTAATGAGGAAAGGGGTTATATCACTTTATAAATTGTGAGGTATAAATTTTTTATAAAGTGAATATATTTTTTTATATTAAAGCATTAGGATTCTATAAAGAGATGAAGAGGGAATTATAAACTTCTTTATTAAAGTGGATGTATGTATTAAAAAAAAAAAAAGAAGGAAAAGTTTCTTTTTAAAGAAATTTATATTTTTTTTATATACATGAAGTGTTAAGGTTTCTTTTGAGGGTGAGTTTGTGGTATGTATGGAGTGTTGTTAAGGTTTTCTTATATTTATTTTAAGAAAGCTGAGAGCCGAGATAGAGATAGATCCATGGATTTGAAGATAGAGCGATAGATTGTTCAACACTCGATGGAAAGTCGCATATCTTTGGTGATTCACTTGCAGAGAATATCTTGCAGCGATGGCAAATCCATTGGCAGAGACCTACCTCAACGAAGCCAACAAGTTAGATGGCTCTAATTTCATTAAATATAAATTCAATATGTAGACCCTGATCGAAGGGTATGGTGTTTGGACCATTGCGAAGGGAACTGAAGCAAAACCTGTTGCGACTGCAGGTGCAACAACAACACAAATCCAAGATTGGGATAAGCGCAAAAACAAGGCTAAGGTACTGTTGCGTATGTCTATTAAAGATAACATAATTCCACATATTAGAGAAGCTAACACCTCTACTAAAACGTGGACAACACTTAAAGACTTATATGAAACTAGCAACACAAATCGAATTATTTTCCTGAAAACTAAATTGCTAGGCATTAAGATGGATGGAAGTGAATCTGTTAGTTCATTTTTGGGTCGTATTAAAGAGGTGAAAGACAAGCTAGGAAATATAGGGGAACTAGTTTCTAGCACTGATCTTGTCACTATTACCTTAAATGGTATGCTAGAAGATTATCAAATGTCCGTAACAGGTCTCGCAGCAAGGGAGAAACCTCCTACTTTTGAAGAATTGACAAGAATTTTGCTGCAAGAGGAAGAGAGGTGCGGGAATATGAAGCCTCAGAATAAATATTTGGCACTGTAGTCAAATCAGAGATCCATGAGAGGGAGATCAGGAGAAAGAGGCAAAGGAGGCAGTTCATCGTAGAGAAGACAATCTCCAAGGCCGAATCAAGGTATGCAATCTAACAGGACTGAGTCAAAGAGTTGTTTTTATTGTGGTAAACCTCGACATATTATTAGAGACTGACATAAGAAGAAGAGTGATGAGGCTAGGAAGAAAATTTATTTATGTGTAAAATAATAGAATCACCAAATCTTGGGCTGAATTTTTATACATGATATAAGAAATTGCTTGTTTCAAAGAAAATTTATTTATGTATAAAATAATAGAATCACCAAATCTTGGGCTGAATTTGTATACATGATATAAGAGATGAGTAAGAAGAATCCTAAATAAATATGAGACATAGAAAAGGCATATGTTGGCTTTATCAAATTGTAGTAAATCTTTTTAATTAGGCTCGGAAGTTGTAAACTTAGTTTTAATTCACTTTTATTTATTTATTTCACTCTTTAATTGGATTATGCTCATCAATTTTGCTATTTGAATAGTAAAAATAATATTCTCTTATATTAATAAACAAACCTTTCATTATTCTTGAAAAAATAGAAAATGACTTATCTAACAATTTTAATGAACCATACACTCAAATTAAACTCATACTAAATTCCAAAGTTGAACTACTAATCTAATAACTAATTAATGATTAAGTGTTGTACCTTGTGTATAATTTAATTTGATAGGTGTTTTTCATTTAATTTGTTGAAGACTTAATAAGAAATAAAAGATAAACTAGTTCAGAAACCTATCTAGGGAGCGAGCTCTGGTCCCAAAACTTGAAAACACAAAATTTGAAATTTCAACTAGAGAATTTGGAAACTGAGGACTGACATAAAAGTTGATCAAGAAACTTAGCCAATTTAACTTAATTTCAAAATAATTGACATCGATGAATGCAAACAACTTGATTCCCAACATAGTTTAGTTTGCACATTTACTTGGTTGCTTTAAAATAGAGTCAATGACTGACTGTACAATGCTCATCAATATCAACCATCCAACGAAGCTAGTGAGAGTGAACACTAAACGCTATTACCTCATCAGTGCACCTTTGCATCTCACAGAAAGGAAGGGTAGGTCTTTTCACACAATAACAATGGGTGGCTTCATATTATGGATGCCATTATAGAAATTAGTGGACATTAAAATATCCAGTGATTAGATGAATAAATAATTTATCAGTTCATTCATTCTTGTTGAGCAAAAATAAATAAATAGATAAACATAACACGATAGGAAAACAATGACAGTGCATCCACTTAAATTAGACGACAGACTTACCAAAACAAGGAGGAGAGATTGAGCACCAAAGCTTTCATGACTGGGACAACAATTGACATCCACTGTAAATTGTCATTCTGTTACAAAACATATATACACATAAATAACAATAATATAAATACGAAGATAGACAGTTCTTTCATACCTTGTTATCTTGCAGTACATAGTTCAATGCCTGAATCCTACGACCACACCATAAACGATCTTGTAAACAAAGAATGAAGAAGCCTGTAAGCGTTAGACCAGAGAATCGAACAGGAGAACACTTTGTTAGCTGCCATGGGAGATTGCCAGCACCTGCACGGGTAAGGTGCATTTATAGCACACAAGTCAGCTAGCTGCCTATTTTTAATTCCTTCATCAACTCATGATTATTTAATTTTACTCACAAAAGTAACTCTGGAGGGAAGATTGCTTCAGAGTTAGCCCATTCTATTTAATAAACTTATTTTAATATTTCTTATGGTGGGGTTTAGCATTCATTGCAATAATGACATTATAACATTTAATAAACACGAAAGCATTAATTATATTTATTTTATAAATATATTATTGGTGATATATCTTTTGTTATTTAAATTGTATTTCTGAATGTATAAATAGATTCAATGTGTTGTGGCATTTAGATTATATAAATTTTGTCACTCAAATCTGCAGATTCAACTATTTTTTACTGTAAACAAAATCAAATGAAAAAAACACTAGAAAAGAACCAAAAAGTAGAACGTTTAAACTACTCTTTTGTACAATTGTATTCTTGCAAGCATTGGTTAAATTTGACAAATACTCACAATTTTTAAATTCACATGACATTCCTAAATTTGAATGTTGATTTTTGTGTAAAGCATAGATAAGACAAGTTCTAAATTCTATAGCAAATATCATGCATAGTACATGTTACAAATTCTATAGGACATGGAGGTTGCAAGTTGCATGCATAGCACATTGCATAACTTACAAATATTATAGCACAAGTTGCCAACACCTGCAGGGTCATAACTTACCACATCACATCCTTATCACATCCTTATCACATCATTATTTGGGAATTGGACCTTATCACATCCTTGAGGTTGAAAAGTGAATGTTGAGAGGGAAAAAAAGATAAGGATTTAGAAACATTGCCCAAAAATTACATGCAACTATCCAGAGAGGTAAGACTCATTAATATTAAATTGCAATTACAATGATGGAAGCTACAGGAAACCTTCTTTCACACTTAGTTTCTCATGATATTTGGTTTTTAAGAATCCACATTTAAATACTTTCGCACCTATGTTTTTAATGTCTTCCTAAATCTTGATAATAAGAATAAACATGGGCCTCTCACAAGATCTATTTTATTTCATTTTAGAAAACATTAGTAGTTTCTATTTAAAAAAACAAATCCAAAATAATTAAGTAATATTTATTATTTCATTATATTAATAACAACAATTATTTCAAATTTTGCAATCCATAACTTTTTAACTACTTTTTGAGTGAGCATGTATGTTTACTCCAATGTGGATCACTCCACCTCAAGTGAATCCACATAACCACAAACTAAATGGCCGCAACCAACTTCTTAGATACGAAAGCATTCATTTCCATGCTCTTTACTTGGTTTTTCCATTTGTCCACTAACAACACCAACTGCATCTAAAATACTTGAAAATTTCATCGCAACCATCAACCTTCCTACTGTATATGTACATGAAACATATAATCATTTTCTTCCTTTTAGGACATAAACTTGAAGAAAGATTATAGTGGAAAGCTAAGTGAATATTTACTAGTCTCAAAAAGTTCATATTGAACCTCATCAGTGACAACCACAATTGTCATTTTTCCATCTTTGTGTACTTCTATGCCCAAGATTTTTTTTTCTACTACTGGATCCTTCATGTAAAACATACATCTTGATCAACTAAGCCTTTAACCTAGTGACCTCAACCATGCTTTGCTTGCAACATGCATATCATCAACGTAACACCAAGATAATGGATATGCCATAAACATAACATGATCATACTCACTTCTTAAGAACTTTGGCTCACCATGAAGGAATCACACATCTTGTTCCATTTCCTGGTACCTTATGCCATACAATGGTTCCTTGAGTTTGCAAAAAAATATTTCTTTGTGATCTTGAACAATTCTTGATTGTTCCATGTACACATCTCTGCTAATGATGATTTGTGGGTAGTAGGATCTCACAATTGCATCCCTTAACTCCATCACCATAACCAACAAAAATGTACTTCCTTGACCAAATATGGTAAAGCTAGCCAAGTGAGGCTTCACTTTTCAACTCGAGGTCAATTTCAATGGAGTATCCTAAGCTCTTTAAGGGATTCATTACATGCATGGGCTCTAAAACCACGAGCTTTCAAAAAACCATAGACTCGAAAAACACAACTTTTCACCTAACTTGCCCCCTTTTAAACTTGACTTGAGATTTTTCATGACTAAATCTGATCAAACTCGCTAAATGAGTATGCACCACTCACCTTTATGCCCTACATCCCTCAAAGTTTATAACCAGGGTATATGGGAATACCACATGCTCACCTTATCACCTAGGACATTTAGACTTTACTGACATTTTAAAACTGAGGTACACATGCCTAATTAGGTCTTACAATTGTATGCCCATTTACATAACTCCACCTGAAAATTCGCATTCAAGACTTTCACTATTGCTTCGAATCTAAGTAAGCCTATCAAGACTCCGCTTCTATGCTTGACTTTCCACCATCACCACTAGATCTACATCTACCTCCTATGGCAACTCATCATAACGGTCCATGATCTTCTCATTTAGGCATTCCATTAAACACTTCACGTGCATCCTCCTAATTGCACAACTTGGCATACATAAGCAATATACCCAAGAGAAAACCTTTGTCTAATCGCTGCCATGGCTTCAAACTCCGCCACCATGCCAACCTTTCTCCTAAGCTTCCATTGCCCTTTCGAACTCATAGGGTTTTTCTTCTTTGAGAAGTGAGTGCCAAACCCTTTATTCCCTTGTAGTTGACTATCATTCTCTGTGTGTTAATGACGATCTTTCCTCATCTCTCATAGACCTTCACTCTGACCACTGGTTGGACTTCAACCATGCAAACATAATTCATGAACATAAACAAAAATAAAAAAATGTAAAACATCACACACAACAAAGAAAACATAAATGGGAGAGAAATGAATACAATTCTAAAAAAACTCCGATGAAACTTCTACATTTAAACACTAGAATCTTAATCAAATATATGAAAAAACAAACTATTGAAAAACTTCGACCCAAATATATGAAAAAACAAACTATTGAAAAACTTCGACCCAAACAATGTAACTAGAAGGTATATTGTCACAACCCAACAGATTGAATGACATGTTGTCATTTCTTGATGCGTGGACGATATTATATTTTTGCCATTCCGGAGTAACGTAGCCATTCTCGATAAGGTGGCGTAGAGGATATATATGATTTTTGCCATTAGTGGGTAAGGCAGATCGACACACTTTGTTCTGATGCACGGGGCATGTCATCGAGCGTGGTGTTGGTACAAGCTCTCAAATCTGTTAAAAAAGACCGGTCATCTGGTCACAGCGGTGGATTTGGGATGAGCTGGGCTCAACCCAAAGGATGGTGACGGGATTCGAAGCTTGGCCGAGTACAAATAGCCACTGACAGAATCACTAATGCGTTTCCACATGGAGATGGAGCAAAGAAGGAGAAAGTAATATCGGTTGTCACAGTATGGGAGGCGTGAATTTTACTTATACAATGGAGAAATTCCCACTGAGATTTTTTTGCGACTGTATTCGTCACTGCTTTCATGCCCGTCTCGGTACAATCCCCAACCCCTCTTAAGCTTGTAGACCAGGTATTACCATTCTATGAATAACATACACACCAGGTATTACCATTATATATATATATATATATATATATATATATATATATATATATATATAAAGAATTTACGGAGCACTTTCTTGTATTGAATTTCATGGATGGTATTTTGTTTATCCTGATTAAGGCTTTTAATTAAGTAGGACATCCATTAGGTTAGCAATAGATTCAAGGCATAATACATAAAGCTGAAATCACTGAACTATTAAAACTAATCCACTAACTCAATACTCTACAACAAAATTAATAAATTGTTCTTAATAAATCACCAGAGAGCTTTCTCAGAAGTATCCCTACTTTGGACAAAGAGGTAGTATACAACAGTGAGAATTATGGCAGAGTCCCGCGAGCGTTCATAGTTGCCAAGAAGGACAAGGGAATACTGGAGGAACTGCAGAGGAAGATGATAGCCGATAATCTCCCCGATAGAGTTTACGAATTGGAGGAGTCTGATCACAAATGTTATAATTTGTGAGAAGTTTAAATGTTTGGTTTATTTTTTTTATTTTCATTTATTTTATTTGGTTATATATCAATTCGTTTTTCATTTATTTAATATATGATTATTACTAAGGTTGATTGATATGATAGATGTTATATCAATTTCTTCAATGGGTAATAATTAGAAATTGAAAAGCTATTGTTAAAGATAAAGCATGACTATAATAATAAATATGAATTTGACACTAAGATCAAATATGTAGAGCAATGTCCAGAGGTGAGCACATATGTAGAGCAATGTCGAGAGATTTGTGAAGGAGTGTGCTTTGTGTACTGAAAAATTGGGATGTGTATTCCGCTTAATCTACCCTAGCACCAATGGAGGTAGTATAAAGTATGAGTCTGAGTATGTGCAGAGGCATCATAGGCATGAGATGCAAAAGAATCAATGCAGTTATGTTCTTGTCAGAGTGCCTTTTCCTAAGCCCTTGTCATCATAGCCCATTTTCCTCATGAGCTTCGAGGTGATGACTCTAGTGTGTTTTTCAATGTAACTGAAGGTCTCTTAAGAAAGGGTCTTGGAAGGTGAGTGTACCATTCTTGACTATGCCATGGTTATAGGTTCCATAGTGGCAACAAAAGGGGATTCCTTTCTCTCTTGGATAACTTCATATAGCTTCTTCAAGGCCTTTTCTTTTGTTTCCAAATATTATTATAGTTGAGTATCTACTTGGGTGAAACAAACCAAAGATACTATGCCATTCCTTTTCAGTTTATGATGATGATTTATAGCTTGGTTGCTTCGTTCCCCAAGAATTGGAGTGAATCTGTATGGTGGAATCATCTCTTTTTTTCCCTCTTCCAAGTCTCTACAAAAATACTTGGTTGTCTTGTTGCACACTCCTTTTCTAGATTCGTTTTCCTCCATGATAATGACTTCCTTTTTCGTTCCTCTTAACTTGACAAAGGTGGTTTGAGATGAACTTGTGATGGATTCTTGTCCACTAAATATGTGGCCTCTGTGATTGGGCCTCTATTGATCTATAGTGGGAATACAAATCCCTTGGCCTACCTTTTTCTTAGCCTTGGTCATCATATCCCATTTCCCTCGAGCTTGGAACCGATGACTCTAGTGTGATTTTCAAAGTCACTGAAAGTGTCTCGAGGAAGGGTCTTCGAAGGTGAGTTTACCATGTTTAACTATTCCATGGTGCTAGCTTCTATATTGGAAAGATAAAGGGATTCATTGGTCTCTTATATACTTCTTGTATCTTCTTCAAGGCCACTACCTTTGTTGTCAAATCCTACTATAACTGAGCAATCGCTTTAGTGAACCTCTCCTCTTTCCAATTATCCAAGTGAGATAATTTCTCCAACCAATTGAAAGAGCTACAATTTTATCCTATCTAATTATTTCTTCATGGTAGTGAAGGAGTCTTGGCATTTGGAAAGTTAATTTTCCATCTCATCTACTTTTTGCCTCCAATATCGACTTTTCTCTTGGATGTTCCTATTGAATTCTCTCAAGTCTTCAAGGATATCCCTCTTCAAGGATTTTCCCATGGAAACTGCTTCAAGTTCTATATGAACCTACTATAATACCTTATGATTCATAAAATTGTAGGCCTACATTATATCCATTTCACCAACATGGATACTCCGTGGAATAAAATTAAATGAGGTAATTAAAAATTCGATAAGATCATGCATCTTCAACTATTGTTTATTAATTGGTTACAATGATTAGTTTAAAAATACAACAAAAAATATATGATTTAGTTAAATACCAACCAATGGAAAGAAAATATACTCCATTTAAGTTTTTTTTCACTACTCAATTGCTTGCAATCCTAATTTCACACAAGATTCTACAACTATATCAATGCCAAAATGAAGTAGGAGTCTATGATATTCTTTTAATGTCAAAAAATGACACTTAATAAATCACAAATTGACCTAGGAGAAAGAAAAAATATTTATCACAAGAGAGGGGAATGGCCTAGCAAAAAAGAAAAACACCCAACAATGCTAAAAAATACCAACAGTTCACTAGATTAAATTAAACCAATTTGGAAACCTCCTACGTATGTGCAATAGTTATAAGATGACAACCATTTGTCTTCAATCTTTGAGAATAATTGATAGAGAATAATAGTGAACTGTTGACACTCATTAAGTTCTAATGGAAATTGGTTTCTAGGTGAATTAAGAGAATTACAAGATGATACTCCTCATCATAACCATGTGTGCAACCAGAAATAAAAATACACCATAAATGGCAAAAAAAATATCACCCGAAGCTCTCTACATAACATTAAAATAAACACAAAGATACCAAGATGTTCATGGAAAACCAATTGGGAAGAAAACTAGGTTGATTGAGGATTTTATTGATCACAAAATTGATTCCAAAAGGGTGAGCTATAAACATATTAATGTGTTGTTACTTATTAGTATAAAAATTGTAGGTTTCCATGGATCAACAAAAATCTTCACTCATCGACGAACAAACTAAATGTATTCTTCTCCACCAATCATCAAGTAGATTTATTCTTTGGACTCTCCTCTACTACTCCACTGCTCCATTTCCTCCTCATGTATCCTCTCTATTCCATTCAATTCTCTTCTTCATAACAACCTTCATTTTTATAGAGATTCCTTGGAAGGCCAACCATCACAATGGTTCATTCAATTTCCAAGGGAATTTTTAACATGCTTCTTACAAATTTAAAAAAAATATTTTTCATGAGGATCCAATTCATATCAATACTACAAGAACAAAAATAAACCCTAGCAATGAGAGAGAGAGAGAGNACCAGAGAGCTTTCTCAGAAGTATCCCTACTTTGGACAAAGAGGTAGTATACAACAGTGAGAATTATGGCAGAGTCCCGCGAGCGTTCATAGTTGCCAAGAAGGACAAGGGAATACTGGAGGAACTGCAGAGGAAGATGATAGCCGATAATCTCCCCGATAGAGTTTACGAATTGGAGGAGTCTGATCACAAATGTTATAATTTGTGAGAAGTTTAAATGTTTGGTTTATTTTTTTTATTTTCATTTATTTTATTTGGTTATATATCAATTCGTTTTTCATTTATTTAATATATGATTATTACTAAGGTTGATTGATATGATAGATGTTATATCAATTTCTTCAATGGGTAATAATTAGAAATTGAAAAGCTATTGTTAAAGATAAAGCATGACTATAATAATAAATATGAATTTGACACTAAGATCAAATATGTAGAGCAATGTCCAGAGGTGAGCACATATGTAGAGCAATGTCGAGAGATTTGTGAAGGAGTGTGCTTTGTGTACTGAAAAATTGGGATGTGTATTCCGCTTAATCTACCCTAGCACCAATGGAGGTAGTATAAAGTATGAGTCTGAGTATGTGCAGAGGCATCATAGGCATGAGATGCAAAAGAATCAATGCAGTTATGTTCTTGTCAGAGTGCCTTTTCCTAAGCCCTTGTCATCATAGCCCATTTTCCTCATGAGCTTCGAGGTGATGACTCTAGTGTGTTTTTCAATGTAACTGAAGGTCTCTTAAGAAAGGGTCTTGGAAGGTGAGTGTACCATTCTTGACTATGCCATGGTTATAGGTTCCATAGTGGCAACAAAAGGGGATTCCTTTCTCTCTTGGATAACTTCATATAGCTTCTTCAAGGCCTTTTCTTTTGTTTCCAAATATTATTATAGTTGAGTATCTACTTGGGTGAAACAAACCAAAGATACTATGCCATTCCTTTTCAGTTTATGATGATGATTTATAGCTTGGTTGCTTCGTTCCCCAAGAATTGGAGTGAATCTGTATGGTGGAATCATCTCTTTTTTTCCCTCTTCCAAGTCTCTACAAAAATACTTGGTTGTCTTGTTGCACACTCCTTTTCTAGATTCGTTTTCCTCCATGATAATGACTTCCTTTTTCGTTCCTCTTAACTTGACAAAGGTGGTTTGAGATGAACTTGTGATGGATTCTTGTCCACTAAATATGTGGCCTCTGTGATTGGGCCTCTATTGATCTATAGTGGGAATACAAATCCCTTGGCCTACCTTTTTCTTAGCCTTGGTCATCATATCCCATTTTCCTCGAGCTTGGAACCGATGACTCTAGTGTGATTTTCAAAGTCACTGAAAGTGTCTCGAGGAAGGGTCTTCGAAGGTGAGTTTACCATGTTTAACTATTCCATGGTGCTGGCTTCTATATTGGAAAGATAAAGGGATTCATTGGTCTCTTATATACCTCTTGTATCTTCTTCAAGGCCACTACCTTTGTTGTCAAATCCTACTATAACTGAGCAATCGCTTTAGTGAACCTCTCCTCTTTCCAATTATCCAAGTGAGATAATTTCTCCTCCAATTGAAAGAGCTACAATTTTATCCTATCTAATTATTTCTTCATGGTAGTGAAGGAGTCTTGGCATTTGGAAAGTTAAATTTCCATCTCATCTACTTTTTGCCTCCAATATCGACTTTTCTCTTGGATGTTCCTATTGAATTCTCTCAAGTCTTCAAGGATATCCCTCTTCAAGGATTTTCCCATGGAAACTGCTTCAAGTTCTATATGAACCTACTATAATACCTTATGATTCATAAAATTGTAGGCCTACATTATATCCATTTCACCAACATGGATACTCCGTGGAATAAAATTAAATGAGGTAATTAAAAATTCGATAAGATCATGCATCTTCAACTATTGTTTATTAATTGGTTACAATGATTAGTTTAAAAATACAACAAAAAATATATGATTTAGTTAAATACCAACCAATGGAAAGAAAATATACTCCATTTAAGTTTTTTTTCACTACTCAATTGCTTGCAATCCTAATTTCACACAAGATTCTACAACTATATCAATGCCAAAATGAAGTAGGAGTCTATGATATTCTTTTAATGTCAAAAAATGACACTTAATAAATCACAAATTGACCTAGGAGAAAGAAAAAATATTTATCACAAGAGAGGGGAATGGCCTAGCAAAAAAGAAAAACACCCAACAATGCTAAAAAATACCAACAGTTCACTAGATTAAATTAAACCAATTTGGAAACCTCCTACGTATGTGCAATAGTTATAAGATGACAACCATTTGTCTTCAATCTTTGAGAATAATTGATAGAGAATAATAGTGAACTGTTGACACTCATTAAGTTCTAATGGAAATTGGTTTCTAGGTGAATTAAGAGAATTACAAGATGATACTCCTCATCATAACCATGTGTGCAACCAGAAATAAAAATACACCATAAATGGCAAAAAAAATATCACCCGAAGCTCTCTACATAACATTAAAATAAACACAAAGATACCAAGATGTTCATGGAAAACCAATTGGGAAGAAAACTAGGTTGATTGAGGATTTTATTGATCACAAAATTGATTCCAAAAGGGTGAGCTATAAACATATTAATGTGTTGTTACTTATTAGTATAAAAATTGTAGGTTTCCATGGATCAACAAAAATCTTCACTCATCGACGAACAAACTAAATGTATTCTTCTCCACCAATCATCAAGTAGATTTATTCTTTGGACTCTCCTCTACTACTCCACTGCTCCATTTCCTCCTCATGTATCCTCTCTATTCCATTCAATTCTCTTCTTCATAACAACCTTCATTTTTATAGAGATTCCTTGGAAGGCCAACCATCACAATGGTTCATTCAATTTCCAAGGGAATTTTTAACATGCTTCTTACAAATTTAAAAAAAATATTTTTCATGAGGATCCAATTCATATCAATACTACAAGAACAAAAATAAACCCTAGCAATGAGAGAGAGAGAGAG